>CM061750.1:110705210-111020145 GCA_030979885.1 Lolium multiflorum | reverse complement strand
AAATTATGGATACGTCGGGGGACGTGTCCGGCATCCCCAAGCTTAGTTCTGCTCGTCCGGCAGTGCTTGATAAAGAATAATTTACGTAGTGACATACTTTCTTACACTGTATGATCATACTGTGCAAGCACCAAATGAATGGAAGTTTGACTAAAGGCAATAATCTCTGGTTCTTAACAAATGATAACATGTAAAACTTTTTCATGAAAAGTGGCATAAGAATGACATCAAAAAGTTTTGCTAGAGTTAACTCATAAACAATGAATTAAAGTAAAGACATCGAAGCAACACAGGGAAGATATAAGTTTCAGCGGTTGCTTTCAACTTGTAACATGCATATCTCATGGATAATTGTCAACACAAAGTAATATGATGAATGCAAATAAGCAAGTATGTAAGAATCAATGCCCCAGTTGACATAAGTGTTTGCTTCTAAAGATGGAAGGAAGTAGGTAAGCTGACTCAACATAAAAAGTAAAAGATTGACCCTTGGAAAGCATCGGTTGCTATATTTGTGCTAGAGCTTTGGTTTTCAAAACATAAAGAGAGCATAAAAAGTAAAGTTTTGAGAGGTTTGTTGTTAACGAATGGTAGTGGGCACTCTAACCCCTTGCTAGACAAACCTTCAGAGCGGCTCCCATGAATTATTTTTTATTTTTGGGTGGCACTCCTTCCAGCCTTTCTTTCACAAACCATGGCTAGCCGGAATCCTCGGGTGCCTGCCAACAATCTCATACCATGAAGGAGTGCCCTTTTATTTTAGTTTTATTGATGACACTCCTCCCACCTTTGCTTACCCTAGAAGCCATGGCTAGCCGAATCCTTCGGGTGCCGTTCAACAATCACATACCATGGAGAAGTGTCTATTTTGTTAATTAATTTGGGACCGGGAATCCCATTGCCAGCTCATTTTGCAAAATTTTTGGATAAGCGGATGAAGCCACTAGTCCATTGGTGAAAGTTGCCCAACAAGTTGAAAGATAAACACCACATACTTCCTGATGATGGGCTATAAAACATTGACACAAATCAGGTAATAAATTTTGAATTGTTTAAAGGTAGCACTCAAGCAATTTACATTGGAATGGCAGAAAATACCATGTAATAGGTAGGTATGGTGGACACAAATGGCATAGTGGTTGGCTCAAGGATTTTGGATGCATGAGAAGTATTCCCTCGCGATACAAGGTTTAGGCTAGCAAGGTTATTTGAAACAAACACAAGGATGAACCGGTGCAGCAAAACTTACATAAGAACATATTGCAAGCATTATAATACTCTACATTGTCTTCCTTGTTGCTCAAACACTTTTACCAGAAAATATCTAGACCTTAAGAGAGATCAATTATGCAAACCAATTTTAACAAGCTCTACGGTAGTTCTCCACTAATAGGTTTAAACTACATGCAAAAACTTATGATCTACTTGAGAGCTCAAAACAATTGCCAAGTGTCAAATTATCCAAGACATATGAGGCATTTTCCTTTTCCAACCAAATAAGTATTGTAGCTTCCAACTTTTATCATTGAACATTAAAAGTAAAACGAGAACAGTGTTCATATGAAAAACGGGCGTGTCTCTCTCCCAAACAGGATTGCTAGGATCCGAATTTATTCAAACAAAAACAAAAATGAAAACACACATACGCTCCAAGTAAAAGCACATATGATGTGGCAGAATAAAAATATAGTTTCAATAGAAGAAACATGATAAGTTGATGAAGAAGGGGATGTTGTGGGCATCCCAAGCTAACGAGTCTCAGCAGAATATCGAGGATGAACCACGAGCATCCCAAGCTGACTTTCCTCTTCAACGATCATATATCATCCTCCTCTCTTGAGCCCTTGAAAACTTCCTTCACAAACTCTCATAAACCATTAGAGGGTTAGTACTCAAAAAGAATTTGAATCACCTTGGTCCTGTAGTGGCACATTGCAAGAACTCAATAAAACATTAGCTACAGCCCTCTACGTCTAGAAAACCTCGCTTAAAGTCCACAAGAGACAATGCAAAAAACAGAGACAGAATCTGCCAAAACAGAACAGCCAGTAAACACGAATTTTAAAATGGTACTTACGTTGCTCAAATCAGAAAACTCAAAACTAATTAAAGTTGCGTACATATCTGAGGATCCCCATGCACGTAAATTGGCAGATTTTCTGAGTTACCTACAGCATGTACCCAGTTAAGTGACAGATAGAAATCTGTTTCTGCGCAGAAATCAAATCTAGTATCAACCTTCGATTAGAGGCTTCACTTGGCACAACAAAACACAAAACTAAGATAAGGAGAGGTTGCTACAGTAGTAAACAACTTCCAAGACACAAATATAAAACAAATTACTGTAGCAAAATAACACATGGGTTATCTCCCAAGAAGTTCTTTCTTTATAGCCGTTAAGATGGGCTCAGCAGTTTTAATGATGCTCACATGAAAAATAGAGTATGAAGCAAAAGAGAGCATCAAGAAGCAAATTCAAAACAAATTTAAGTCTAACATTCCTATGTAAAGGAATCTTGTAAATAAACAAGTTCATGAAAAGCAAAGTAACAAGCATAGGAAGATAAAACAAGTGTAACTTCAAAATTTTAAGCATATAGAGAGGTGTTTTAGTACCATGCAAATTTCTACAACCATATTTTCCTCTCTCATAATAATTTTCAGTAGCTTCATGAACAAACTCAACAATATAACTATCACATGCAGCATACTTTTCATGATCCACAAACATATAATTTTTATCAAGCTCAAAAATAGTGGAATTAAAACTTTCGAACACACTTTTATCAATAATATAGCAAGATGAATGATCAATCTCAAGAGATATGGGACACATAGATAATGTCAAGAACTCTCCAATCCCATTTTCATTAGTAGTACAATTAATATTATCAAGTAACATAGGACCATCATCTAGAGCTTTATCATAAACATTTGCTAAGCAAAATTCTTTAGTACCATGCATTTCGACATCAGGCACAAACAAAGCATTATCATAAGATTTATCAAAGTAGCATGGATTATCATATATAACAGTAGCATAATTATTCTCACAAGTTTTACTCATAGGAAATATTTCAAGAGAATCCACAGGAACATAACATTCAACCTCTTTCGGTAAGCATGGAGGACAATCAAATAGTGTAAGAGATAAAGAGTTACTCTCATTAGAAGGTTGGCATGGGTAGCTAATCCATTCTTCCTCCTTTTGTTCATCCCTCTCCTCTTCTTTTTCATCCAATGAGCTTTCAAGTTCATCAATTTCCTCCTCTTTTTCATCCAATGAGCTTTCAGGTTCATCAATTTCTTCTTCCACAGGTTCCTGCAAATTGTGAGTGCATTCTTGTGCATTAATGTGTCTCTCTTTATAATCAAGGATATACGGATTCCTACTGTAGCATTCTATACAAGAATTAAGGATAGTAGAGACATAATCTTTAAGGTCCTTACAAATAGCACAAGTTTCATAATTCTCAACCATGAAGGATTCTATCTCGGAGGCTCCCATAAATAAGACAAATTGTTCTACCTCTTCGAACCCATAATGAATATAGCAATTCCGATTATAGTTCTTAATTAAAAATTCCTCACTAAAGCCACATTGAAATTTAAGATGTTTAGTATCCTGTTGAGAGCAACAGTTTATATCATGGCGTCTAAGCAAGATTCTAGCCATTGTATTCAATTTTTCTATCATAGCACTCATTATTTTACCAGTTCTTGATTTTCTATAATTATTATAACATTCTATAAGCTCCAAATAGGTTGTTGGTTCTCCCATAACAGCAGTTTTTAATTTTTAGGTTTTTCAAATTTTTATGGATTTTTGGGTATATAGGAAAAGTAAAACAAGACAAAAATAAACTAAACAAAAGTAAACTAAGCAAAATAAAACTAGACAGACAAATAAACTAGACAAAAATAAACTAGCAAGACAAAATAAAATAAAAGCAGAGAGAGAGGTAGAGTGTACTCCCCAGGTGAACTTATGAGTAGAGCTATGCCTCCCCGGCAACGGCCAGAAAATAGTCTTGATGACCCACAAGTATAGGGGATCGCAACAGTCTTCGAGGGAAGTAAAACCCAAATTTATTGATTCGACACAAGGGGAGGTAAAGAATACTTATAAGCCTTAACAACTGAGTTGTCAATTCAGCTGCACCTGGAAAAGCACTAGTAACAGGGGTGATGTGAAAGTAGCAATAATATGAGAGCAGTAGTAACAGTAACACAGCAGTAATAGCAATATGAGAGCAATGGCACCAGAAAATAGTTGATACTACTTCCAATGACATGAACGAGTATATGATGATGCGAGATGGACCGGGGTTCCCAGCTATCTACACTAGTGGTAACTCTCCAATGACAAGTGTTGGGTGAACAAATTACAGTTGGGCAATTGATAGGATTGATAAGGCATTAAGAAAGAACATCAATTCATTAATCATGTAGGCATGTTTTCCATATTTAATCGTACGTGCTCGCAATGAGAAACTTGCACAACATCTATTGTCCTACCAGCCGGTGGCAGCCGGGCCTCAAGGGAATCTGGATATTAAGGTACTCCTTTTAATAGAGCACCGGAGCAAACATTAACACTCCGTGAAAACATGTGTCCCTCACATCACGCCATCCCTTCGGTTGTCCCGATTTCTGTCACTTCGGGGCCTTTGGTTCCGGACAGTGACATGTGCATACAACTTGTAGATACAATCTAAGCAATAATTATAGAGCTCAAATCTAAGATCATGCCACTCGGGCCCTAGTGACAAGCATTAAACACAACAAGATTGCAGCAACAATAACTTCACAAACTTTATAGATAGACTAATCATAATGTATCATCCATCGGATCCCAACAAACACAACACCGATTACATCAGATGAATCTCAATCATGTAAGGCAGCTCATGAGATCATTGTATTGAAGTACATGGGGGAGAGAATACCAACTAGCTACAGCTAGAACCCGTAGTCCATGGGGGAACTACTCACGGAGCATGATGGAGGCGGTGGCGTCGATGGAGATGGCTTCCGGGGGCACTTCCCCGTCCCGGCGGCGTGCCGGAACTTCTGTCCCCCGAATTGGAGTTTCGCGATGGTGGCGGCGCCCCTGGAGTCTTTCTGGAGTTTCGTCAAGTGGTACGGTGTTTTTAGGTCACGAGGGGTTAAATAGGCGAAGAGGCGGCGCAGGGGGCCAGGGTGGGCTCACCACACCACTGGCGCCCCCTCCTGGCCGCGCGCCCGGTGGTGTGGGGCCCCACTCCCCTCCGGCTCCCCTTCGGTGTCCTGGTCCGTCTCGGTGAATTATGATGTTTGGTCTTCGTTTCGTCGAATTCCGAGAATATTGCCGAACAGCCTTTACTGGAACCAAAAACAGCAGAAAACGAGGAACTGGCTGTGGCATCTTGTTAATAGGTTAGTTACGGAAAACGCATAAAAACATCATAAAGTGCAAGCAAAACATGTAAGTATTGTCATAAAACAAGCATGGAACGACAGAAATTATGGATACGTCGGGGACGTATCAGCATCCCCATGCTTGAAGGTGGACTATTTAGACATAGATGCATGGTTGGATGGCGGTCTATGTTCTTTGTCGTAATGCCCTGATTAAATCTCATGATCATCATGATATGTTGAATCTTTATTTGTCAATTGCCCACCTGTAATTTGTTCACCCAACATGCTATTTATCTTATTGGAGAGACACCACTAGTGAATTGTGGACCCCGGTCCATTCTTTTATCTGAAATACAATCTGCAATCTCTTGTTCTCTGTTGTTCTTCGCAAACAAATATCATTCTCCACCATACGTTTAATCCTTTGTTTTCAACAAGCCGGTGAGATTGACAACCTCATTGTTGATGAGGGCAAAGTATTTTGATTGTGTTGTCTTGGTTCCACGTTGTGCAGAATCCCAGTGTGCGTGATGACCCCAGAAAGGAGATCTGCTTGATCTTCGAGGGAAGTATTACCCAATTTATTGATTCGACACAGGGAGACAAAGAATACTTGTAAGCCTTAACCGGAGTTGTCAATTCAGTGCACCTGGAAACAGACTTGCTCGCAGAGTTTGCTCATTAATGATTTTATGGCAGTGGAAATAGTGAAATAAGCCGCGGCGGTGAAATAAAGGCAGCGATAGTGATTATAGTAAACGGCAGGATTAGAAATACTGTAGGCACGGGGACGGTTTGGGCGTTGCATGGATGAGAGAAACTCATGTAACAATCAAAGCATGGGCATTTGCAGATAATAATAAAACGGTATCCAAGTACTAATCAATCAATAGGCATGTGTTCCATATATAGTCGTACGTGCTCGCAATGAGAAACTTGCACAACATCTTTTGTCCTACCAACCGGTGGCAGCCGGGCCTCAAGGGAAACTACTGGATATTAAGGTACTCCTTTTAATAAAGCCGGAGCAAAGCATTAACACTCAGTGAACACATGTGATCCTCACATCACTACCATCCCCTCCGGTTGTCCCGATTTCTGTCACGGGGCCATTGGTTCCGGACAGCGACATGTGTATACAACTTGCAGGGTAAGATCATAAACAACGAATATCTTCATGAATCAATAACATGTTCAGATCTGAGATCATGGCACTTGGGCCCTAGTGACAAGCATTAAGCATAACAAGTTGCAACAATATCATAAAAGTGACATCTACGGATACTAGGCACTATGCCCTAACAATCTTATGACTATTACATGACCAATCTCATCCAATCCCTACCATCCCCTTCAGCCTACAGCGGGGGAATTACTCACACATGGATGGGGGAAACATGGCTGGTCGATGGAGAGGCGTTGGCGGTGATGGCGGTGAAGATCTCCTCCAATTCCCCGTCCCGGCGGAGTGCCAGAACGGAGACTTCTGGCTCCCGAGACGGAGTTTGCGATGTGGCGGCTCTCTGGAGGGTTTCTGGCGACTTCGACTTCTTCTCGTGCGTTTTCAGGTCGAAACCAATAAGTAGTCCGAAGGGGGGCGTCGGAGGCCGGCCGAGGGGGCCACACCACATAACCGCGGGCCCCCACATGGGCCGCGCCGCCATATGGTGTGGGGCCCTCGGGCCTCCACCTCTCTTTGCCCTTCTGGCTCCGTCAATATACAGTAAAATAGGCCCTTCACATAAATTCGAGGATTTTCCCGAAAGTTGGATTTCTGCAAAAACGAGACACCAGAGCAGATTCTGCTGAAAACAGCGTTAGTCCGTGTGTTATCCAAAATACACAAATTAGAGGCAAAACAATAGCAAAAGTGTTCGGGAAAGTAGATACGTTTTGGACGTATCAACTCCCCAAGCTTAGCTTATTGCTTGTCCTCAAGCAATTCAGTTAACAACTGAGCGATAAAAGAACTTTCACGAACACATTTGCTCATATGATGTATATATTCTCATGCTATGGCTAATACTTAAGCAGTTCATAATGAGACACATGCAAATAAGATCATCCAACAGCTATGTCAATCATGGAGAAGTACCAACAATTAATAATAAGCATCATGAATCATGTATATAAGCAGGATTGCAATGTTCATAAGAGAATATGATAAAGTGGTATCTCGCTTGCCTGTATTTGATCAGCAAAACATAAATGCCGAGGCACCTCTTGAGTTCATAGAAGACTAGAAGTAGTGATTGTCAAAGATAAAAGCATCAAAGTTATACCACAATCAATCATATTTTGAGACAAGCATATTATACTAAGAATGACAGTCGTGCTCTCAAGATAGTGCTCAAAGAAAGAATGGAGACACAACATAAAAGTAAAAGATTGACCCTTCGCAGAGGGAAGCAGGGATTAACATGCGCTAGAGCTTTTCATTTGTAAAGCAGGAGTAAAATTATTTTGAGAGGTGTTTGTTGTTGTCAACGAATGGTAATGGGTACACTAACTACCTCATCAACCGGACTCACAAGAGCGGCTCCCATTTTATTTATTTTTGGGTGGCACTCCTTCCAACCTTTCTTACACAAACCATGGCTAACCGAATCCTCGGGTGCTGCCAACAATCTCATACCATGAAGGAGTGCCTTTTTATTTAAGTTTTATTATGATGATGACACTCCCCAACCTTTGCTCACACAAGCCATGGCTAACCGAATCCTTCGGGTCTTGCCGTCCAACAATCACAAACCATGGAGGAGTGTCTATTTAAGTTAATTAATTTGGGACTGGGAAACCCATTGCCAGCTCTTTTCGCAAAATTATTGGATAAGCGGATGTGCCACTAGTCCATATGAGATCCGTCAAAAGTAAATGACAAGGTTGAAAGCTAAACACCACATACTTCCTCATGAGCTATGAAACATTAACACAAATTGAGAAGCATTTTGAAAGTTTTAAAGGTAGCGCATGAGAATTTACTTGGAATGGTTTGAAATGCCATGCATAGGTATTTATGGTGGACACTTTTGGAACAACTTGGTTTTCAGGTGTTTGGAAAGCACGAGCGGCGTTCCCGCTCAGTACAAGTGAAGGCTAGCAAAAGACTAGGGAGCGACAAATCAAGAGAGCAGTAACTGTCATAATCATGCTTGCGGCAAAATAAATTAACGGAGGCATAAAAATGATACAAGAACTCTGAAGCAATATAAATCATCGAGGCTTAATTGACTTTTTGTTCAGTCATATGCATGCGTGAGCATGTGCCAAGTCGATATAAATGAATTATTCAGAGGAGGATACCACAATGCCATACTTACTTATGAATAAAACAATGCAAGCAAACATCCATGACATGCTACTCATATTAATAAATTGGAACTAAACATGAGAGATCATGAACTACTAGACTTCCTCAAATAACATATACCTCACATGAACCAACTAAGCATGCTCATATGGATGAGTATATGTACAAAAATGAAAGCAAATAGAGTTCATACCAGCCTCTCACCACAATCAGATTGTCGTAGATCGTCATTATTGCCTTTTCACTTGTGTAGCTTGGATAATATAAAATGAAAACCACGCTCCAGCCACCGAAGACCATTGAACTCATGATGAACTTTACAAACCAAAGAAGAACAGCAAATATTTTTGGTGTTTTCGAATTAGAAACAAGAACGAAAGAAAACAAGCAAACAAAGCAAAATCTTTTTGGGTTTTCTCATAGCAAACCAACGATAGCAAATAAAGCAAACTAAGAGCAAGGAACCAAATAAACAAATGGTGAAGAGAAACAACAGAAATATTTTTGGTCTTTTTGTGTTTTAGGAAAGAAACAAAGCGAAAACAAAAGAATGCAAACTAACAGAAACACAGAAAAGCAGGATGACAGAAATCTGCCAAATCCTGACAGCAGTACAGAAATCGAAATTAACAAAAATCTTCCATTGCTCAGACCAAAAAGTGTTCAACTAATGAAAGTTAGATAACAACCTGGGGCACATGCTCAAAAATTGGCAACTCAAAATAACGTTCTGGCTGTGCGTACGAATTTTTTTGGTAACAGCCCAGAATCTGTTTTTGGACAGCACTTCCCCAAATATCATCTCCTTCTCATTAGAAAACCACTCTAGAGACTAAACAAGTATGTACAAGTATCCAGCAACCATAATATGCAAAGAATGAGTGATGCCGGTATACCTCCCCCCAAGCTTAGGCTTTTGGCCTAAGTGGAGTTCATTCCCAACGAGGGTCGGAGTTCCACGCCGGTGGATCATACATGGAGTGATAATAAGGCCCCTGCGCAGAAGAATATCGTGGAGGCTCCACATGACCATGATGTTGATATGAGGAGCTCGCTGCATCGGATGAAGAGTCGGGGTGCTCCTCGGCCTCCTCCACATCTTCCCTTGCACGACGGCTTTCCCTTTCTATGTATGCGTTTAGCTCATTTTCTGTGATCGACCACCCGTCCCTGGCATCAAGGTTAAACAAAGCAGGTGCAGGCAAGCGTACTAATTTTTCAATTTTCTTAGTTATACTCCAATTTTTCTTATACAAAGTTATCCTATAATGCAGGTTGTTCAAATTAGATGCATCTGAAATAAACTCATGTCTGATCATGGAGAAAACATCAAGTTTCTCTATAGAAAGCGGAATATCTAAATGGTGAGGACCTACACCATGCATAGCTAATAAGCGAGAGGCGATAAGACCTCCACAAATTCCTCCTTTCTCACGGTTAGTAGCAAGTCTACAAGCTATTAAAGCACCCAAATTATAAGTCCTATCCTGTTGCAAAGCGGCAGCTAAGAAAGCCAAATCTTGGACAGATAATTTACCTCCAGTCCTTCTCGCAAGAACGCACTTTGTAATGAAATAGGCAAAATAGCGGATGGCTGGATGTTGAATGCTACTAATCTTACCACCATCATTGGAGAAGCTCCTCCCATTACAAATCCTTGTATAAAGATCTGAGAGCTCCCGCGGTGTTCCCCTGATCTTCTCGCAAGATCCCCATCGCGGCACTCTAATTGCTGTACAAAAATCACTGAAAGGCAAGTCGATAGTTTTGTTATAAATCTTGTACCGGACCATGGGGTTAGTTTGAGACCGGTGAAATTCGAAATCCTGCACAACCGACACCGTTAGTTTAGCATATTGGTGAGGTTCACCAACAGTAAAACCTTCCAATCCTGCATTGGAAATTAGTGTTTGAACGTCTTGCAGGATTCCTGCATTCCGCATAAAGTCCGTGCATGGGTAATAAGAGGGGTATACTCCCTCTTCACGATGAACTCTCATGACTTGCTGTACCTCCAACTCTTCTTGGTTAAGTTGGTGCATACTCCCTTCCATTTTCTGAAATTTTTCAACAATCATTATAAAATTTGATTTCAAGGTATGTAATTGAAGGGAACTACTATAGGAACTTGCTAGAGTACTAAACATGCATCAAAACTAATTTCTTCCACTTAGAACAAGCATGCAAGCTCACTAAACATGTTATCTACAGCAGCAAAATATTCAAGATATACTCAACCAAATGAAATTCTAATTGGACAATCAAAGGAGTCACATACCAAGGAGTAAATGTGCCAAATTTCAAACAGAAATCTGGGCTGAGCAAGGAGATCGAAAAATCGCGAGTTCTTGAGCAGAAACACGAGTGAGAGGAACTTGGTACGAGTTTTTTCGGGAGAGAGAAGATGCTGGGAGGAAGAGATGATGTAGTGGGGCAAGGGGTGGCCCACACCACAAGGTGGCGCGGCCCCCTTGCTGGCCGCGCCGGCCTATGGTGTGGCACCTCCTGGTGCCCCACAGGTCATCCTCTGGTGCTCCCAGGTGCCTCGTCGAAAAATAGGACCAACGGTGTAATTTTTGTAATTTTTAGAGAACTTCGAAAAATGCACATTTCTGGGTATTAAATTAATGATTACTGCGCAGGAAAATGATTTCTAAAATCTTAAATGACTAAAGCATATTGCAAAACAAAAGTGCTACAGCAAGTAAAATAGGTGAAGGGAGAAAGAAAGAAAGAAATGTTGTTTAGCTCTTTTATGCAATAAAATATACTTGTTAACAAGGTTGATCAAGTCTTGCTACCAAATAAATTTTATATGACATAAGAAGAAATAAACCTCAAATCAATCATGTTACCTTATATTGAATTGATATGGATCCAATCACAAGAGTTTGATATTCCTCTTTAGGCTCATATATAGGACAATCAATGGATCCCACTTTGATAGTTTTCACATTAAAAATTGTATTGACTCCACATACTTTATCAATCCTCTTGGGAAAATAGACAGTGTGTTCCTTATCATCAACATTGAAAGTAACCATGCCTTTATTGCAATCAATAACAGCCCCTGCAGTATTAAGAAAGGGTCTTCCAAGAATAATGGACATATTATCATCTTCAGGCATTTCCAACACAACAAAATCAGTTAATATCAAGCAATGCTGAGTAACTTGCAACAGGAACATTTTCACATAAACCAACAGGAATAGCAGTAGATTTATCAGCCATTTGCAAAGATATATCAGTTGGTATCAATTTATCTAAATCAAGTCTCTTATAAAGAGAAAAAGGCATCACACTCACACCTGCTCCCAAATCACATAGAGCAGTTCTAACATAATTATTCTTGATGGAACAAGGAATAGTCGGTATACCTGGGTCTCCCAACTTCTTTGGAATCTTACCATTGAAGGAGTAATTAGCGAGCATAGTAGAAATTTCCTCATTGGGGATTTTCCTTTTGTTAGTAACAATATCTTTCATATACTTTGAATAAGGAGGCAATTTAATAGCATCAGTCAAAGGGATTTGCAAAAATAAAGGTTTCATCCAATCACAAAATTTATTATAATGTTCCTCCTCCTTTGATTTTAGTTTCTTAGCAGGAAAAGGCATTTGCTTTTGAACCCAAGGTTCTCTTTCATTACCATGTTTCTCAGTAATAAAATCTTCTTTAGTGTACTTTTTATTTTTAGCATGCTTTTCAGGTTCTTTTTCAATTTCTTCTTTATCAGGAGTATCATCCTTATCATTATCTTTATCATGTTCATTACCACTTTCAGTTTCAGCATCAGAAATAGAAATACTATTAGGATCATTAACAGGTTCAGAGGATTCTACAACATTCTTATGTTTCTTTTTCTTTTTCTTAGATGGAGCACTAGTTTTAATTAGTTGAGAATCTTGTTCAACTCTTTTGGGATGCCCTTCAGGATATAGAGGATCCTGGGTAGAAACACCACCTCTAGTTGTTACTTCATAAGCATGTTTTTCTTTAGAATTATTTCCCAACAAGTCATTTTGCACTTTAGTAAGTTGATCAATTTGAGTTTGAACCATTTGAAAATGTTTAACAAGTATCTTAACATCATTGGAGGTTCTCTCCACAATACCATGCAATTCACTAATAGCTCGGGAATTTTCCATTAAATGATTCTCTACTCTCATATTAAAGTTTTCTTGCTTAACAATATAATTATCAAACTCATCTAAGCATTGAGCAGGAGATTTTGAATACGGAATATCTTCCCTAGTAAAGTGTTGAAGAGAGTGTACCTCAATCATGGATGAAGGGGGAGTTATCTCACATAAATCTTCTATAGGAGGTAAATTCTTCACATCTTCAGGTTTAATACCCTTCTCTTTAAGAGACTTCTTGGCTTCCCTCATATCTTCATCATTTAATTTAATCATACCCCTCTTCTTCACTATCGGTGTCGGGGTTGGTTCAGGTGTAGACCAATCATCATGATTCCGGCCTATTTTAGCCAATAATTCTTCAGCGTCTTCTGGAGTTCTTTTCCTGAAAACACAACCAGCACAACTATCCAGGTATGCCCTAGACTCAATAGTTAGTCCACTATAAAATATATCAAGTAAATCATGCTTTTCCAAATCATGGTCAGGCTGAGCTCTAATAAGAGAGCAAAATCTCGCCCAAGCCTCAGGCAATTTCTCTCCATCTTCCTGGTCAAAATTATAAATTCTCTGCAAAGCAGCATGTTGAGCACTAGCAGGAAAGTATTTTCGAAAGAAAACATCACGCAAGTCAATTGGACTTTTAATAGAACCAGGAGGCAAATTATTATACCAAGTTTTAGCATCATCCTTTAATGAGAAAGGAAAAATTTTAGCGACAAAATAAGTACGCATCTTGACATCATCAGAAAACACGCCACTAAGAGTAGATAACTCAGTCAAGTGTTCAACAGCACTTTCTTTTTCAGTACCACAAAAGGGTGTTTTCTCAACAATAGCTATATGAGATAGATCAAGAGAAAAATCATAATCTTTATCCCTAATGTTTATAGGAGATGTGGCAAATTTAGGATCAGGAGATGGTTTATATCTAACAGCATGTTCCGCAAGCAACTTTTTAATTTTTCTTGCATCAGTAGTAGCATTGCATTTTTCAATAAAATCATCATCAAGCTCTACATAATCTTCATCAAGATCATCACTAGAATATTCAACAGACTCAGGTGAATTAACAGGTGTAGCAGCATTTTCATTAGGAGTTTCAGTATTTTCAATTTGTCTAGACTTAGCAATTGTAGCATCTAGAAAAGATCCCAATGAACCACTATCATCAAGCACAGCAGAAACATTATCAATATTATGAGAATTTTCAGATTCAGCAGAAGTACCAGCATGTGAAGCATGTGGCGGTGAAACAAGTTTATCAATCACAGATGGTGAATCAAGAGCAGCAGAGGTACTCAGAGTTGTACCTTTTCTTGTAGTGGATGGTAATATGGCGACCTTAGTATCGCGAGGTTTACCCATGATGGAGAATTTGCAGCGAACAATATCAATCCAAGTGAACTTCCAAATAAAGCTATGCTCCCCGGCAACGGCGCCAGAAAATAGTCTTGATGACCCACAAGTATAGGGGATCGCAACAGTCTTCGAGGAAGTATTACCCAATTTATTGA
This sequence comes from Lolium multiflorum, assembly GCA_030979885.1. Lineage (NCBI taxonomy): Eukaryota > Viridiplantae > Streptophyta > Magnoliopsida > Poales > Poaceae > Lolium > Lolium multiflorum. The sequence goes on along the minus strand of CM061750.1, from coordinate 111,005,775 downwards.
TTCGACACAAGGGGAGACAAAGAATACTTGTAAGCCTTAACAATGAGTTGTCAATTCAGCTGCACCTGGAAACAGACTTGCTCGCAAGAGTTTATCGGTAACAGTTTTATGGCGATGGAAATAGTGAAATAGCAGCAGCGGTGAAATAAAGGCAGTAGTGATTATAGTAAACGGCAGGATTAAAATACTGTAGGCACAGGGACGGATTTAATGGGCGTTGCATGGATGAGAGAAACTCATGTAACAATCAAAGCATGGGCATTTGCAGATAATAATAAAACGGTATCCAAGTACTAATCAATCAATAGGCATGTGTTCCATATATAGTCGTACGTGCTCGCAATGAGAAACTTGCACAACATCTTTTGTCCTACCAGCCGGTGGCAGCCGGGCCTCTAGGGAAACTACTGGATATTAAGGTACTCCTTTTAATAGAGTACCGGAGCAAAGCATTAACACTCCGTGAACACATGTGATCCTCACATCACTACCATCCCCTCCGGTTGTCCCGATTTCTGTCACTCGGGGCCATTGGTTCCGGACAGCGACATGTGTATACAACTTGCAGGTAAGATCATAAACAACGAATATCTTCATGAATCAATAACATGTTCAGATCTGAGATCATGGCACTCGGGCCCTAGTGACAAGCATTAAGCATAACAAGTTGCAACAATATCATAAAAGTGACATCTACGGATACTAGGCACTATGCCCTAACAATCTTATGACTATTACATGACCAATCTCATCCAATCCCTACCATCCCCTTCAGCCTACAGCGGGGGAATTACTCACACATGGATGGGGGAAACATGGCTGGTCGATGGAGAGGCGTTGGCGGTGATGGCGGTGAAGATCTCCTCCAATTCCCCGTCCCGGCGGAGTGCCAGAACGGAGACTTCTGGCTCCCGAGACGGAGTTTCGCGATGTGGCGGCTCTCTGGAGGGTTTCTGGCGACTTCGACTTCTCTCCGTGCGTTTTCAGGTCGAAACCAATAAGTAGTCCGAAGGGGGGCGTCGGAGGCCGGCCGAGGGGGCCACACCACATGGCCGCGCGGGCCCCCTGGGCCGCGCCGCCATATGGTGTGGGGCCCTCGGGCCTCCACCTCTCTTGCCCTTCTGGCTCCGTCAATATACGGAAAATAGGCCCTTCTGCATAAATTCCGAGGATTTTCCGAAAGTTGGATTTCTGCACAAAAACGAGACACCAGAGCAGTTCTGCTGAAAACAGCGTTAGTCCGTGTTAGTTGTATCCAAAATACACAAATTAGAGGCAAAACAATAGCAAAAGTGTTCGGGAAAGTAGATACGTTTTGGACGTCATTCGCCGCACTACACTTGATGTCTAGGTGCCTTATTCTTGTAGCAGTGTTGGGCCTCAAGAGCAGAGGTTTGTAGAACAGCAGACAAGTTTCCCTTAAGTGGATTACCCAAGGTTTATCGAACTCGGGAGGAAGAGGTCAAAGATATCCCTCTCATGCAACCCTGCAACCACAAAGCAAGAAGTCTCTTGTGTCCCCAACACACCTAATAGGTGCACTAGTTCGGCGAAGAGATAGTGAAATACAAGTGGTATGAATGAATATGATCAGTAGTACGGCGCCGAAAATAGCTTGCTGGCGTGCGGTTGATGGTAGTAATATTGCGGAAGTAAACATGCGGTAGTAGCAACGAGTAGTGCTAGTAAAAAAAAACGATAAACAAAGTCAGTATTTAGGAACAAGGCCTAGGGATTAGACTTTCACTAGTGGACACTCTCAACATTGATCACATAACAGAATAGATAAATGCATACTCTACACTCTCTTGTTGGATGATGAACACATTGCGTAGGATTACACGAACCCTCAATGCCGGAGTTAACAAGCTCCACAATTCAATGTTCATATTTAAATAACCTTAGAGTGCATGAAAGATCGAAACGACTAAACCAAGTACTAACATAGCATGCACACTGTCACCTTCATGCTTATGTAGGAGGAATAATACACATCAATACTATCATAGCAATAGTTAACTTCGCAATCTACAAGAGATCATGATCATAGCATAAACCAAGTACTAACACGAGTGCACACACTGTCACCATTACACCGTGTAGGAGGAATAAAACTACTTTAATAACATTGCTAGAGTAGCACATAGATTAATTGTGATACAAAACATATTGCAATCATAAAGAGATATAAATAAGCACTTCACTATGCCATTCATAACAGTGAATAAGTATTCTGTGAAATATAGCCTAAGAGACCCACACGGTGCACACACTGTCACCTTTACACACGTGGGACAAGGAGTCTCCGGAGATCACATAAATAAAACTCACTTGACTAGCATAATGACATCTAGATTACAAGCATCATCATATGAATCTCAATCATGTAAGGCAGCTCATGAGATTATTGTATTGAAGTACATAGGAGAGAGATGAACCACATAGCTACCGGTACAGCCCCGAGCCTCGATGGAGAACTACTCCCTCCTCATGGGAGCAGCAGCGGTGATGAAGATGGCGGTGGAGATGGCAGCGGTGTCGATGGAGAAGCCTTCCGGGGGCACTTCCCCGTCCGGCAGGGTGCCGGAACAGAGACTCCTGTCCCCTGATACGTCTCCAACGTATCGATAATTTCTTATGTTCCATGCTACTTTATTGATGATACCTACATGTTTTATGCACATTATATGTCATATTTATGCATTTTCTGGAACTAACCTATTAACAAGATGCCGAAGAGCCGTTCTTTGTTTTCTGCTGTTTTTGGTTTCAGAAATCCTAGTAAGGAAATATTCTCGGAATTGGACGAAACTTTCGCCCAGGGTCCTATTTTTGCACGAAGCTTCGGAAGAGCGAAGTGGGGCCACGCCGCACAGGGGACAGGTGAGGCGCGGCCCGGCCACAGCCGTGCCCTACCCCACTGGGCTCCTCGTGTGCCCCGCGTTGCCCTTCCACCTACTTAAAGTCTCGTCGCGAAACCCCGAGAGGCCACGATACGGAAAACCTTCAGAGAGACGCCGCCGCCGCGAATCCCATCTCGGGGGATTCGGAGATCGCCTCCGGCACCCTGCCGGAGAGGGGATTCATCTCTCGGAGGACTCTACACCGCCATGGTCGCCTCCGGAGTGATGAGTGAGTAGTTCACCTGGACCATGGGTCCATAGCAGTAGCTAGATGGTCGTCTTCTCCTTGTTGTGCTTCATTGTTGGATCTTGTGAGCTGCCTAACATGATCAAGATCATCTATCTGTAATTCTATATGTTGTGTTTGTCGGGATCCGATGGATAGAGAGTACTATGATTATGGTGATTATCAATCTATTGTTTATGTGTTGTTTATGATCTTGCATGCTCTCCGTTATTAGTAGAGGCTCTGGCCAAGTTTGTACTCTTAACTCCAAGAGGGAGTATTTATGCTCGATAGTGGGTTCATGCCTCCATTAAATGTGGGACAGTGAGAGAAAGTTCTAAGGTTGTGGATGTCTTGTTGCCACTAGGGATAAAACATTGATTCTATGTCTAAGGATGTAGTTGTCGATTACATTACGCACCATACTTAATGCAATTGTCTGTTGCTTAGCAACTTAATACTGAATGGGGTTCGGATGATAACCTGAAGGTGGACTTTTTAGGCATAGATGCAGTTGGATGGCGGTCTATGTACTTTGTCGTAATGCCCAATTAAATCTCACTATATTTATCATATCATGTATATGCATTGTTATGCCTTTCTCTATTTGTCAATTGCCCCTGTAATTTGTTCACCCAACATGCTTTTATCTTATGGGAGAGACACCTCTAGTGAACTGTGGACCCGGTCCTATTCTTTACATAGCATACAATCTCTGCAATACTTGTTTTACTGTTTTCTTGCAAACAATCATCTTCCACCCGATACGCTTAATCCTTTGTTACAGCAACCGGTGAGATTGACAACCTCAGCATTTCGTTGGGGCAAAGTACTTGGGTTGTGTTGTGCAGGTTCCACGTTGGCGCCGGAATCCCTGGTGTTGCGCCGCATCACATTTCGCCACCATCAACCTTCAACGTGCTTCTTGGCTCCTCCTGGTTCGATTAAACCTTGGTTTCTTTCTGAGGGAAAACTTGCCACTGTGCGCATCATACCTTCCTCTTGGGGTTCCTAACGGACGTGTACATTTACGCGCATCATGGCTTCCTCCGTCGGGGTTTTTAGGTCAGGGACCTTATATAGGCGAAAGGGCGGCGTCAGAGGGGGCGACCACACCATAGGCTGGCGCGGCCGGGCCAGGCCGCGCCACCCTATCATCTGGGGCCCACAGGGCCCCCCTCTGGCGGCTCTCGGGTATTGGATGCTTCCGGACAAAATAGGAACACTGGGCGTTGATTTCGTCAATTCCGAGAATATTTCGTTACTAGGATTTATGAAACCAAAAACAAGGAACTGGCACTTCGGCATCTTGTTAATAGGTTAGTTCCAGAAAACGCATAAATATGACATAAAGTATGCATAAAACACGTAGGTATCATCAATAAATTAAGTAGCATGGAACATAAGAAATTATCGATACGTCGGAGACGTATCAGCATCCCCAAGCTTAGTTCTGCTCGTCCCGAGCAGGTAAACGATAACAAAGATAATTTCTGAAGTGACATGCCGTCATAAACTTGATCATATTGTAAACATATGTAATGAATGCAGCGATCAAAACAATGGTAATGACATGAGTAAACAACTGAATCATAAAGCAATGACTTTTCATGAATAGCACTTTCAAGACAGGCATCAATAAGTCTTGCATAAGAGTTAACTCATAAAGCAATAAATCAAAGTAAAGGTAGTGAAGCAACACAAAGGAAGATTAAGTTTCAGCGGTTGCTTTCAACTTATAACATGTATATCTCATGGATAGTGTCAATGTAAAATAATATAACAAGTGCAATAAGCAAGTATGTAGGAATCAATGCACAGTTCACAAGTGTTTGCTTCTTGAGATGGAGAGAAATAGGTGAACTGACTCAACAATAAAAGTAAAAGAATGGTCCTTCAAAGAGGAAAGCATCGATTGCTATATTTGTGCTAGAGCTTTGGTTTTGAAAACATAAAGAGAGCATAAAAGTAAAATTTTGAGAGGTGTTTGTTGTTGTCAACGAATGGTAGTGGGCACTCTAACTACCTCATCAACCAGACTTTCAAGAGCGGCTCCCATGAAGGACGTTATCTCTACCAGCAAGGTAGATCATCCCTCTTCTCTTTTGTTTACACATGTACTTTAGTTTAGTTTTTCTTTATTTATGGGTGACACTCCTCCCAACCTTTTGCTTACACAAGCCATGGCTAACCGAATCCTCGGGTGCCTTCCAACATTCACATACCATGGAGGAGTGTCTATTTGCAAAATTAAGTTGCTTACTGATGAATCAGGGCAAAACATGTGAAGAGAATTATTAATGAAAGTTAATTAATTGGGGCTGGGAACCTCATTGCCAGCTCTTTTTGCAAAATTATTGGATAAGCGGATGAAGCCACTAGTCCATTGTGAAAGTCTGTCAAAAGTAAATGACAAGATCGAAAGATAAAACACCACATACTTCCTCATGAGCTATAAAACATTGACACAAATAAGAGGTAATAACTTTTGAATTGTTTAAAGATAGCACTCAAGCAATTTACTTTGGAATGGTGGAGAAATACCATGTAGTAGGTAGGTATGGTGGACACAAATGGCATAGTGGTTGGCTCAAGGATTTTGGATGCATGAGAAGTATTCCCTCTCGATACAAGGTTTAGGCTAGCAAGGTTTATTTGAAACAAACACAAGGATGAACCGGTGCAGCAAAACTCACATAAAAGACATATTGTAAACATTATAAGACTTTACACCGTCTTCCTTGTTGTTCAAAACTCAATACTAGAAATTATCTAGACTTTAGAGAGACCAATTATGCAAACCAAATTTTAGCAAGCTCTATGTATTTCTTCATTAATGGGTGCAAAGTATATGATGCAAGAGCTTAAACATGAGCACAACAATTGCCAAGTATCACATTATCCCATACCAATTACTACATGTAGCATTTTTCAATTCCAACCATATAACAATTTGAAGAGGAAACTTCGCCATGAATATTATGAGCTAAGAACACATGTGTTCATACGAACCAGCGGAGCGTGTCTCTCTCCCACACAAGGATGAACTTATTCAGAGAACTAAGATAACAAAACAAAAACAAAAATAAAAGCACACGACGCTCCAAGTAAAGTACATAAGATGTGACCGAATAAAAATATAGTTTCAAGAGAAGGAACACGATACTTTGTCGATGAAGAAGGGGATACCTTGGGCATCCCCAAGCTTACGCTTGAGTCTTCTTAGAATATGCAGGGGTGAACCACGGGGGCATCCCCAAGCTTAGCTTTCACTCCTCTTGATCATAGTATATCATACTCCTCTCTTGACCCTTGAAAACTTCCTTCACACCAAACTTCAAGCAAACTCATTAGAGGGTTAGTGCATAATCAAAAATTCACATGTTCAGAGGTGACACAATCATTCTTAACACTTCTGGACATTGCACAAAGCTTCTGAAAGTTAATGGAACAAAGAAACTCATTCAACTTAACAAAAGCGGCAATGCGAAATAAAAGGCAGAATCTGTCAAAAACAGAACAGTCCGTAAAGACGAATTTTAAAATGGCACCAGACTTGCTCAAACGGAAAAACTCAAAACTAATGAAAGTTGCGTACATATCTGAGGATCACGCTCGTAAATTGGCAGATTTTTTCGAATTTTCTACAGAGACTTGTGCCCAGATTCGTGACAGACAGCAATGCTGTTTCTGCGCAGCGATCCCAAATATAACATCAACTTTGACATAGAAACTTTACTTGGCACAAAAACATGATAAGGAGAGGTTGCTACAGTAGTAAACAACTTACAAGACACAAATATAAAACAAAGTACTGTAGTAAAAAAAACACATGGGTTATCTCCCAAGAAGTTCTTTCTTTATAGCCATTAAGATGGGCTCAGCAGTTTTAATGATGCACTCGCAAGAAATAGAAGTTGAAGCAAAAGAGAGCATCAAGAGGCAAATTCAAAACACATTTAAGTCTAACATGCTTCCTATGCATAGGAATCTTGTAAATAAACAAGTTCATGAAGAGCAAAGTAACAAGCATAGGAAGATAAAACAAGTGTAGCTTCAAAAATTTCAGCACATAGAGAGGTGTTTTAGTAACATGAAAATTTTTACAACCATATTTTCCTCTCTCATAATAACTTTCAGTAGCAACATGAGCAAACTCAACAATATAACTATCACATAAAGCATTCTTATCATGAGTCTCATGCATAAAATTATTACTCCCCACATAGGCATAATCAATTTTATTAGTTGTAGTGGGAGCAAATTCAACAAAGTAGCTATCATTATTATTCTCATCATCAAATATAGGAGGCATAGTATCATCAAAGTAAATTTTCTCCTCAATGCTTGGGGGACTAAAAATATCATGCTCATCAAAGCCAGCTTCCCCAAGCTTAGAATTTTCCATAGCATTAGCAACAATAGTGTTCAAAGCATTCATATTAATATGTTCCATGGGTTTTTTAATTTTCGCATCAAACCATCCATGTCTTAAATCAGGAAATAGAATAAAAAGGTCATTGTTGTCCATTATGCCTAACTAGTGTAAACAAGAAACCAAATGTCGCAATTGCAGAGTCTAAAGGAAATAACGAGCACACACACAATGGCGCCGGAAAAGTACTGTTACCTGGAACCGGAGTATGAGTGCCTTTTACCTTTCCTCCCCGGCAACGGCGCCAGAAAAGTGCTTGATGTCTGGTGCTTCTATTCTTGTAGACAGTGTTGGGCCTCCAAGAGCAGAGGTTTGTAGAACAGCAACAAGTTTCCCTTAAGTGGATTACCCAAAGTTTATCGAACTCGGGGAGGAAGAGGTCAAAGATATCCCTCTCATGCAACCCTGCAACCACAAAACAAGAAGTCTCTTGTGTCCCCAACACACCTAATAGGTGCACTAGTTCGAAGAGATAGTGAAATACAAGTGGTATGAATGAATATGAGTAGTAGTACGGCGCCAGAAAATAGCTTGCTGGAGTGCGGTTGATGGTAGTAATATTGCGGGAAGTAAACATGCGTAGTAATGTGTAACGCGATAAAAACAGTAAACAAGCAGCTATAGCAGTATTTAGGAACAAGGCCTAGGGATTAGACTTTCACTAGTGGACACTCTCAACATTGATCACATAACAGAATAGATAAATGCATACTCTACACTCTCTTGTTGGATGATGAACACATTGCGTAGGATTACACGAACCCTCAATGCCGGAGTTAACAAGCTCCACAATTCAATGTTCATATTTAAATAACCTTAGAGTGCATGAAAGATCGAAACGACTAAACCAAGTACTAACATAGCATGCACACTGTCACCTTCATGCTTATGTAGGAGGAATAATACACATCAATACTATCATAGCAATAGTTAACTTCGCAATCTACAAGAGATCATGATCATAGCATAAACCAAGTACTAACACGAGTGCACACACTGTCACCATTACACCGTGTAGGAGGAATAAAACTACTTTAATAACATTGCTAGAGTAGCACATAGATTAATTGTGATACAAAACATATTGCAATCATAAAGAGATATAAATAAGCACTTCACTATGCCATTCATAACAGTGAATAAGTATTCGTGAAATATAGCCTAAGAGACCCACACGGTGCACACACTGTCACCCTTACACAAGGGGGGGGAGATGATGCGGGGTGGCCTTCGGACACCTCCTCACCAAGACCAACAAGTCCCCCAAGCGGACCAATGACAAGGGCTCGAGTTAAAGCTCTACACGACAAGGTGAACTCGCTCCTCACTTCCCTCGACCTAGATACCCCATTGGATGGAATGCTACCTCATGCCGAAACCCTTTGTGTCATTAGGTACGTGGAGCATCAAGACCATGGAGAGGATGATACGCCATGGTCAAGGGAAGGAGAAGAACAGCTGATCGAGAAGATGTACACGGAGCTGGACCCGAAGTCGCCCCAAGAACGCAAGGAAGAGACGATGAGCGGCCAGTCCAGAATCCGGTCTGACCGGACTCCTGACCGGGCCACCCGGCTCAGAATCCGGTCGACCGGCCGCCTGACCGGGCCACCCGGGCCACCAACCGGTGCCATCCGGACGCCATCCCGGGGCTCCAGGACCTCGCCCGGTTACTGCCCGGTCCAGGATCCGGTCACCGACCGGACGACCCGGTCCCAGGTCCGGTCCAACCGGCCTCCTGACCGGCCTGCACGACTAAAGACGCCTTTTCGGCCCGAAACGTTTTCCTTTGTACCTTTTCGGCCCGTGTCGCCTTGTACCGCTATATAAGCACCTTGGACACCCCTTTTACCCCTTAGACTTGTTTAGAACTCAAACCTAACTTTGAGCTTAGTCTCCCTTGGGTATCATCCCTCTGTAATCAAGGCAACCCTTGTGGATGTATGGATTTGGTAGTGAGAGATTCTAGTGTTTACACTCTCTCTCCCACTCCTTGATTCGTCCTCCCCACCGGTCTCTCCTCTCGGAATTCTACCTCGAGTCTCTTCCGGGCGGATTCTATTGGCACGGTCCATCGAGCCGTGAGGGTAAGCATCGATTGTATCGGGTTGGTGTGCGTGGTTCTTCGTGTGTTCTTCGCGTTCTTCGTGTTCTTCCGCCTCTCCCCCTCTTTCCCCCTTGATTCCTTGGGTCATTCGCGAGATCGGGCCACAATCGGGGTCTTAGACCACATCATATGGTATCAGCAGCCTTTGGTTTCCGCGGATTTGACCCTCCACCCACCCAATTTCGTTTCTAGAAAATTTTCCAAAAAATAGCCCTAAATTGCCTTTGGACGGATCTGTGATTTGGTTGAGTTTTGAGTGGTTTTGCTCCGTGGATCTGGTGTTGTTGTGCTTGATCTACTATTTCCCCAACTTTTAGCCTCCAATTCCATCGTTTCCCTTCGTTTTGGTCGATTTGGTTTTGGTTTGGGGAAGAACAGGAGAGAGAAAGCTCCAAATCGTGAACCCGGTTTCGAACCCGGTCAACCGGCCCCCAGACCGGACCGTCCGGCGCAGAACCCGGCCAACCGGCCGCAAACCGGCCAGCCGGCCCAGTCCGACCGGCCGCCAGACCGGACACGCCGGCGCCAACTCCGGTCCAACCGGACCAGCGACCGGGCTCCTCGTCTTCGACATCGACTAACACCACCGCCGACCACCACCACCACCATCATCTCCACCATCGCAGGTATAACTTGCAGTAACCCTTGTAGCCCTCTTCTTTTGCGATCTATCCCACGAGCGAAGCTTTCGAGTGTTGCGAAACATCGCACGAGGTCCCGACCGTGAGGGTGTGCGTTGTGTGAGTAAAGCTCATAAGTGGAGCTCGTGAGTGGCCAGCAAAAGAGTAAGAGCATAGTGTGCTAGTGAAAAAAAAAGCAAAGTGCAAAGTGCCACCGATACAAAAAGAGTGAAAAGCTTTTAAGCAAGCAAGAGAGATAGAGAAGAGAGACCTCGTGCGAATCTTGGTGTTTCTACTCTATGCAACCTAGCTTCGATCTCTTCTTGCGTTAGTGTGACATTGAGCACCCTTACTTAGGGGTTTTTCATTTTTCCGCTCGTTCCTTGGTTGCACTAACCCCGTTCATCTCGTGTGTGAGTTCCACATTTTTCCGTGTTTATAGTGATCTCCACTTTGACACTTGATTTTTGGACCTTACCCACTCTTAACAACATACTCGATTTTGGATTTCGTCTTTTGGCTTTCCACCATCCACTCCTAACACCATATTTGCTAGCTTTTGCGTGTGCCTTTGTGTGTGTCCCGATACAATTGGTCTTACTTTCGGCTTGGTTGATTGCCTCAATACTATCTTACCACGGTAAGAGTGAGAGGTAGTCTCCTTCCACTAACATCCACAACATAGTTCTTGTCTTGTGATCATGGATAGGCACGGAGACCAAGCAAAGGAGGATGAGGTCCTACACCCCTCCGAAAGGTTGGCCACCCAACACAACCTATGGGTGCAACGCCAAGAGTTCAAGGACCAACTCAACTTGTTCGAGACACGCATCGACGAACAATATGAAGAAGTGGCTCACAACTTCGGCCAAGTGAACCAAGATATGATTCTTCTTCGCGAAGCTACGGACAACTTGCATGACCAAGTGACGGCCAATGATGCAAACATGGAGCGGCGCATGGATAGCCTCGAGCGCGCCATCAACAACTTGGGACGCCGACATCGACATCGCTCTACTTCCTCATCGTCATCGACCTCCTCACATGATGACTACTCCCATGATCACCATTCGTCCTCAAGCTCCGACTCAAGGCATGGAGATCATCATCGCTCTCGTCGACCGCACGCTCGTCATGATGATTCTCGCTCAAACTCAAGGCGCGGAGAGTTCCATCGCCATGCTCGTCCTCATGAGCGTCCTCAACAAGATCAAGCTCTTCACCAAGATCGTCATCAAGCGGCTCGCCATGCCCACCATGGGCATGACGACCAACCCCAAGACAACGTCCTCCACAACATGGACCCGGCACCTCATCGTCAAGCCCATGTGGATGCTCAAGACCAAGGTCATCAAGATCCACCAAGGCGTGACCTCCGGAACCATCCTCGCCATGACCAAAGGGGCCGAGGACAACCTCAACATGATCAAGATGAGAGAGCCAACATTGGACAACGTCAACAACCTCGTCAAGATCCGCAACAACATCCTCAACGTGAGCCAAGTGAAGCTAGTGTTCACCTCCAACGCCAACCCAATGCTATGGTTGGTCGTGGAAGACCTCCTCTACCACCTCAAGTCGCAAGAGATGAAGGCATCCGTCCTCGCCGAAGGAACATGGAAGATGAAGAGAATATGTATGGAAAGCTCAAGTTCAACATGCCCAAGTTCAAGGGTGAAGACGATGCCGAGGCCTACCTCTCATGGGCACTCAAGGTTGACAAGATCTTCCGCATCCACAACTACTCCGGTGCCAAGAAAGTAGCCATGGCCTCCCTCGAGTTTGAAGATTATGCCAACACTTGGTGGGAACAAGTTGTCACTCTAAGGGAAGAAAAGGGTGATCCTCCAATTGATACTTGGGAAGACATGAAGGAGGAGATGGAAGCTCGCTTTGTCCCTAAACACTACAAGACCGACCTCTTCAACAAGCTCCAAAAGTTGAAGCAAGGCACCAAGACCGTTGAGGAATTCTTCAAGGAAATGGAGTTAACCATGATGCGAGCAAACATCCAAGAGTCCGAGAACCAAACCATCGCTAGGTTCTTCAATGGCCTCAACTACCCCATCAAGAGGATTGTGGAGTTCCAACAATACTCCAACATGGTTGAGTTGGTTCACCAAGCTTCCAAGGCCGAGCGTCAAGTGAATGAGGACATCAAGTACTCGAAGTCCAAGCAATACTTCGCCTCCAAACTTGCTACATCAACTCCCACAACAAGTGTCAAGCCAACCGCATCCTCTACACCTTCCAAGCAACCTTCTATCCAAAGTCGCATGAAGCAAACGGTATCCTCCACCGCCTCCTCCAAGGCCTCTACGGGACCCTCCAATGTCACTTGCTTCAAGTGTGGTACTCAAGGCCACAAATCCTTTGAGTGCAAGAACACCAAGGTCATGATCACTATGGAGAATGGTGACATAGAGACGCTAAGTGAAGGTGAATATGAAGCCCTAGTGCAAGCCGCCGTTGCTAATGAGGAAGACTATGATGAAGAAAGTGGAGAAGACCCTCTCTTATGCACACATGATCCAAGCCCTTCTCTTGTGGTCACTCGAGTGCTCACCACTCAACCCCAAGCTATGGAAGACCAAAGATGCAACATCTTCCAAACGCGTGCCGGCATTGGTGGCAAGTCAATCAAGGTCATCATCGACGGTGGGAGTTGCCACAACTTGGCAAGCACCGAGTTATGTGAGAAGCTCAACCTCACGCTTCGCAAACATCCTCATCCATACCATGTCCAATGGTTGAGTGACAAGGGCAATGTCAAGATTCAACACACCGTCACCGTCAACTTCAAGATAGGACCCTATGAAGACACCGTCGAGTGTGACGTGGTACCTATGACCGTGTGCCACATGTTGCTTGGCCGCCCATGGCAATTTGACAAGAAGGCCATACATGATGGTTACTCCAATGCATACACCTTCAAGGTCAAGGACAAGAAGTTCGAGCTTCGCCCAATGACTCCTAGCCAAATCATCGCCGACAATGCGAAGGCTTTAGCGAGGGCACAACACCACATCCACCATAGTGAGTTGAGAGGAGAGGGAGCTACCCACCAAAAAGAGAGTGAGCGCCACCACCCACATATGAGTGAGAGAAAGAGTGTCCTCCTAGCCACCAAAAGCGAGTGGAGAGAAGTGAAAGACAACCCATCCACCACCATACACTACGTGCTCATTTGCAAGGGCCTCTCGTCGGAGACTAACGACTTAACCAACATTCCTTCGTCTTTGTTGTCTCTTTTGAAGGAGTTCCAAGACGTCTTCCCCGACGAGCTACCTCATGGACTACCACCGCTTCGGGGCATCGAGCATCGCATCGACCTCATACCCGGCGCTCCACTACCAAACCGCGCCGCTTACCGCACCAACCCCGAAGATACCAAGGAGATCCAACGCCAAATACAAGACCTCCTCGCTAAAGGGTACGTCGAGAAAGCCTTAGCCCTTGTGCCGTTCCCGTCATTCTTGTGCCTAAACCGGATGAGACGCAACGGATGTGTATGGATTGTCGACCTATCAATGCCATTACCGTCCGTTATCGCCATCCCATTCCGCGTTTAGATGACATGCTTGATGAATTGAGTGGTGCCACCATTTTCTCTAAGATTGATTTGCGTAGTGGCTACCACCAAATTCGCATGGCAATTGGTGATGAATGGAAGACGGCATTCAAGACCAAGCTTGGTCTATATGAATGGCTTGTCATGCCATTTGGTCTTTCCAATGCTCCTTCGACTTTCATGCGTCTTATGAATCACATTTTGCGACCTCTCATTGGCAAGAGCGTGGTTGTTTACTTTGATGATATCCTCATCTATAGCAAAAATCTCGAGGACCATGTTCAACATGTGAGAGAAGTCTTATGCATCTTGCGCCACGAGAAGCTCTTTGCCAACCTACCAAAATGCCATTTCGCTCAAAACAAATTGGTTTTTCTTGGTTTTGTGGTTTCCGCCAACGGGATTGAAGTTGATTCTTCCAAAGTTGAGGCCATCCACAATTGGCCCACTCCCACAAATGTTGGCCAAGTTCGAAGCTTCCATGGACTTGCCGGATTTTACCGCCGCTTTGTGAAAGATTTCAGCACCATTGCTTGCCCTTTAAACGAGCTTACAAAAAAGAATGTTCCGTTTGTTTGGGGCAAAGCACAACAAAAAGCTTTTGATGAATTGAAAAAGAGACTCACCGAGGCACCACTACTTGCTCTTCCCGATTTTGCAAAAACATTTGAGATAGAATGCGACGCGAGTGGCCTTGGAATCGGTGGTGTTCTCATGCAAAATGGAAAACCCGTGGCATACTATAGCGAGAAGTTGGATGGCGCACGCCTCAACTATCCTATATATGACAAGGAGCTTTATGCTTTGGTTCGTGTTCTTGAAGTTTGGCAACATTACCTTTGGCCAAAAGAGTTTGTTATCCATTCGGATCATGAGTCCTTGAAGTATTTGAAAAGTCAACACAATTTGAACAAGAGACATGCTAAGTGGGTTGAGTTCATAGAGTCCTTCCCTTATGTTATCAAATACAAAAAGGGCAAGGAAAATGTGGTTGCGGATGCACTTTCCCGCAAGATTACTCTTCTACTCACCCGCTTGGAGTTTCACATTTTGGGTCTTGAGGAGATCAAAGAACTTTACCCTTCCGATGCTTTCTTTGGACCAATCTTTGCCAAGTGTTCCGTTGACCGCGGATTTGATGATTTCTATTTGCATGATGGCTACTTGTTTAAAGCTAACAAGATTTGCATTCCCGAGTCTTCTCTTCGTAAGTTGCTTTTGCAAGAGTCACATGGAGGTGGTCTCATGGGTCACTTTGGACGAGAGAAGACATATGCCATGCTCTCAACCCACTACTATTGGCCAAGAATGTACCGCGACGTGGAACGCCTTTGCCGCCGGTGTACAACATGCTTACAAGCTAAGTCTACTTCCAATCCCTATGGTCTTTACATGCCTTTACCCATTCCATATGCACCTTGGTCGGATATAAGCATGGACTTTGTGTTAGGCTTGCCAAGAACAAAGCATGGGCATGATTCAATCTTTGTGGTAGTGGATAGGTTCTCAAAAATGGCTCATTTCATACCATGTCATAAGAGCGATGATGCTTCACACATTGCTTCGTTGTTTTTCAGGGAAGTGGTTCGCCTACACGGAATACCGGCAAGCATTGTGTCGGATCGAGACGTCAAGTTCATGAGTTATCTATGGAAGTCGCTCATGGCGAAGTTTGGAGTGAAGCTCTTGTTCTCATCGTCCTCGCACCCTCAAACCGATGGACAAACCGAAGTGGTCAATCGAAGCCTCTCCACACTCCTCCGCACACTTGTGAAGACAAATTTGAAGTCATGGGAAGATTGCCTACCCCACGCGGAGTTCGCCTACAATCGAGCCAAGCACTCCACAACCTCAAGGAGTCCCTTCATGATCGTCTACGGATTCGAACCTCCAACGGCACTCGACATCCTCCCACTACCTCTTCATGAAAGGACGAACATGGACTTCGACGAGCGCACCACCGCCATGAAGAAACTACATGAAGAGACAAGAGCAACCATACAAGAGCATGTACTTCGCCAAGCTAACCGCCTCAACGCCAAGAAAAAGGAACGCGTGTTTGAAGAAGGAGACCTCGTTTGGATCCACCTAAGGAAAGAAAGGTTCCCGCAAGAACGCAACTCCAAGCTCAAGCCAAGAGGAGATGGACCTTTCAAGGTCCTCAAGCGCATCAACGACAACGCCTACGTCATCGACATACCAACATCCAAGTACTTGGTGAGCAACACTTTCAACATCTCGGATCTCTCACCCTATCATGGAGATGAGGAGGAACAAGAGTCGAGGACGACTCTCTCCCAAGGGGGGGAGATGATGCGGGGTGGCCTTCGGACACCTCCTCACCAAGACCAACAAGTCCCCCAAGCGGACCAATGACAAGGGCTCGAGTTAAAGCTCTACACGACAAGGTGAACTCGCTCCTCACTTCCCTCGACCTAGATACCCCATTGGATGGAATGCTACCTCATGCCGAAACCCTTTGTGTCATTAGGTACGTGGAGCATCAAGACCATGGAGAGGATGATACGCCATGGTCAAGGGAAGGAGAAGAACAGCTGATCGAGAAGATGTACACGGAGCTGGACCCGAAGTCGCCCCAAGAACGCAAGGAAGAGACGATGAGCGGCCAGTCCAGAATCCGGTCTGACCGGACTCCTGACCGGGCCACCCGGCCCAGAATCCGGTCGACCGGCCTCCTGACCGGACCACCCGGTCCACAACCGGGCCACCAACCGGTGCCATCCAGACGCCATCCCGGGGCTCCAGGACCTCGCCCGGTTACTGCCCGGTCCAGGATCCGGTCACCGACCGGACTGCCCGGTCCCAGGTCCGGTCCAACCGGCCTCCTGACCGGCCTGCACGACTAAAGACGCCTTTTCGGCCCGAAACGTTTTCCTTTGTACCTTTTCGGCCCGTGTCGCCTTGTACCGCTATATAAGCACCTTGGACACCCCTTTTTCCCCTTAGACTTGTTTAGAACTCAAACCTAACTTTGAGCTTAGTCTCCCTTGGGTATCATCCCTCTGTAATCAAGGCAACCCTTGTGGATGTATGGATTTGGTAGTGAGAGATTCTAGTGTTTACACTCTCTCTCCCACTCCTTGATTCGTCCTCCCCACCGGTCTCTCCTCTCGGAATTCTACCTCGAGTCTCTTCCGGGCGGATTCTATTGGCACGGTCCATCGAGCCGTGAGGGTAAGCATCGATTGTATCGGGTTGGTGTGCGTGGTTCTTCGTGTGTTCTTCGCGTTCTTCGTGTTCTTCCACCTCTCCCCCTCTTTCCCCCTTGATTCCTTGGGTCATTCGCGAGATCGGGCCACAATCGGGGTCTTAGACCACATCACAAGGAGTCTCCGGAGATCACATAAGTAAAACTCACTTGACTAGCATAATGACATCTAGATTACAAGCATCATCATATGAATCTCAATCATGTAAGGCAGCTCATGAGATTATTGTATTGAAGTACATAGGAGAGAGATGAACCACATAGCTACCGGTACAGCCCCGAGCCTCGATGGAGAACTACTCCCTCCTCATGGGAGCAAGCGGTGATGAAGATGGCGGTGGAGATGGCAGCGGTGTCGATGGAGAAGCCTTCCGGGGGCACTTCCCCGTTCCGGCGGTGCCGGAACAGAGACTCCTGTCCCCCGGATCTTGGCTTCGCGATGGCGGCTCTGGAAGGTTTCGCGTACCGTGGCTTCCTCGTCGGGTTTTTAGGTCAGGGACCTTATATAGGCGAAAGGCGGCGTCAGAGGGTCGAAGGGGCGACCACACCATAGGCTGGCGCGGTGATACGCGTAGATGCACACGTCCGTTGGGAACCCCAAGTGGAAGGTATGATGCGTATAGAAGCAAGTTTCCCTCAGTATGAAACCAAGGTTTAATCGAACCAGTAGGAGCCAAGAAGCACGTTGAAGGTTGATGGTCGCGAAATGTGATGCGGCGCAACACCAGGGACACGGCACAACCAAAGTACTTTGCCCCAACGAAACAGTGAGGTTGTCAATCTCACCGGCTTGCTGTAACAAAGGATTAAACGTATCGAGTGGAAGATGTTTGCAAAGAAAACAGTAAACACAATTGCAGTAGATTGTATGCTATGTAAAGAATAGGACCGGGGTCCACAGTTCACTAGAGGTGTCTCTCCCATAAGATAAAAGCATGTTGGGTGAACAAATTACAGTCGGGCAATTGACAAATAGAGAAGGGCATAACAATGCATATACATGATATGATAAATATAGTGAGATTTAATTGGGCATTACGACAAAGTACATAGACCGCCATCCAACTGCATCTATGCCTAAAAAGTCCACCTTCAGGTTATCATCCGAACCCCATTCAGTATTAAGTTGCTAAGCAACAGACAATTGCATTAAGTATGGTGTGTAATGTAATCGACAACTACATCCTTAGACATAGAATCAATGTTTTATCCCTAGTGGCAACAGCACATCACAACCTTAGAACTTTCTGTCACTGTCCCAGGTGTCAATGAAGGCATGAACCCACTATCGAGCATAAATACTCCCTCTTGGAGTTAAGAGCAAAAACTTGGCCAGAGCCTCTACTAATAACGGAGAGCATGCAAGATCATAAACAACACATAAACAATAGATTGATAATCACCATAACATAGTATTCTCTATCCATCGGATCCCGACAAACACAACATATAGTATTACATATAGATGATCTTGATCATGTTAGGCAGCTCACAAGATCCAACAATGAAGCACAACAAGGAGAAGACGACCATCTAGCTACTGCTATGGACCCATGGTCCAGGGGTGAACTACTCACTCATCACTCCGGAGGCGACCATGGCGGTGTAGAGTCCTCCGGGAGATGAATCCCCTCTCCGGCGGGTGCCGGAGGCGATCTCCTGAATCCCCGAGATGGGATTCGCGGCGGCGGCGTCTCTGGAAGGTTTTCCGTATCGTGGCTCTCGGTGTGGGGTTTCGCGACGGAGGCTTTAAGTAGGCGAAAGGGTAGGTCGGGGGCCACACGAGGGGCCCGGATGACGGGCAGCGCGGCCGGGGGCCGGCCGCGCCGCCTGTGGTGCCGCCTCGTGGCCCACTTAGATTATCTCTTCGGTCTTGGAAGCTTCGTGCAAAAATAGGACCAGGGCGAAGATTTTGTCCAATTAGAATATTTCCTTACTAGGAATTCTGAAACCAAAAAGCAATGACAATAATGGCTCTTCGGCATCTTGTTAATAGGTTAGTTCAGAAAATGCATAAATATGACATATAATGTGCATAAAACATGTAGGTATCATCAATAAAGTAGCATGGAACATAAGAAATTATCGCACAATGTTCTTCGGCCCAATGTTCTTCTCTAACAATTTTGCATGCTCCAACCACTAAAATGATAGATCCTTCAGACAAGACGGACATGCATAGCAACTCACATGATATTCAACAATAGTTGATGGCGTTCCCCAGAAGCATGGTTATCGCACAACAAGCAACTTAATAAAAGATAAAGTGCATAAGTACATATTCAATACTACGATAGTTTTTAAGGCTATTTTGTCCCATGAGCTATATATTGCAAAGGTGAATGATGGAATTTTAAAGGTAGCACTCAAGCAATTTACTTTGGAATGGCGGAGAAATACCATGTAGTAGGTAGGTATGGTGGACACAAATGGCATAGTAGTTGGCTCAAGGATTTTGGATGCATGAGAAGTATTCCCTCTCGATACAAGGTTTAGGCTAGCAAGGTTATTTGAAGCAAACTCAAGGATGAACGGTGCAGCAAAACTCACATAAAAGACATATTGTAAACATTATAAGACTCTACACTGTCTTCCTTGTTGTTCAAAACTCAATACTAGATATTATCTAGACCTTAGAGAGACCAAATATGCAAATCAAATTTTAGCAAGCTCTATGTATTTCTTCACTAATGGGTGCAAAGCATATGATGCAAGAGCTTAAACATGAGCACAACAATTGCCAAGTATCACATTATCCAAGAAATTTTAGAATTACTACATGTAGCATTTTCCAATTCCAACCATATAACAATTTAACGAAGAAGAAACTTCGCCTTGAACATTATGAGTAAAGCCTAAGGACATATGTGTCCATATGCAACAGCGGAGCGTGTCTCTCTCCCACAAAGTGAATGCTAGGATCCATCTTATTCAAACAAAAACAAAAACAAAAACAAACCGACGCTCCAAGTAAAGAACACAAGATGTGATTGAATAAAAATATAGTTTCAGGGGAGGAACCTGATGATGTTGTCGATGAAGAAGGGGATGCCTTGGGCATCCCCAAGCTTAGACGCTTGAGTCTTCTTAAAATATGCAGGGGTGAACCACGGGGGCATCCCCAAGCTTAGAGCTTTCACTCTTCTTGATCATAGTATATATTCTCCTCTCTTGACCCTTGAAAACTTCCTTCACACCAAACTTCAAGCAAACTCATTAGAGGGTTAGTGCACAATTAATAATTCACATGTTCAGAGGTGACACAAACATTCTTTACACTTCTGGACATTGCATAAAGCTACTGGACATTAATGGATCAAAGAAATTAATCCAACATAGCGAAAGAGGCAATGCGAAATAAAAGGCAGAATCTGTCAAAAACAGAACAGTCCGTAAAGACGAATTTAAAGCTGGCACCAGACTTGCTCAAATGGAAAAACTCAAAACTAATGAAAGTTGCGTACATATCTGAGGATCACGCTCGTAAATTGGCAGATTTTTTGAATTTTCTACAGAGAACTGTGCCCAGATTCGTGACAGACAGCAATGCTGTTTCTGCGCAGCGATCCCAAATATAACATCAACTTTGACATAGAAACTTTACTTGGCACAAAAACATGATAAGGAGAGGTTGCTACAGTAGTAAACAACTTCCAAGACTCAACAAAACAAAAAATTGCTGTAGTAAAAACATGGGTTGTCTCCCATAAGCGCTTTTCTTTAACGCCTTTCAGCTAGGCGCAGAAAGTGCAAATCAAGTAACATCGAGAGATGAAGCATCAACATCATAACTTGTTCTAATAATAGAATCAAAAGGCAACTTCATTCTCTTTCTAGGGAAGTGTTCCATACCTTTCTTGAGAGGAAATTGATATTTAATATTACCTTCCCTCATATCAATAACAGCACCAACGGTTCGAAGAAAAGGTCTTCCCAACACAATAGGACAAGATGCATTGCATTCGATATCCAAGACAACAAAATCAACGGGGACAAGGTTATTGTTAACCGTAATGTGCACATTATCAATCCTCCCCAAAGGTTTCTTTTTAACATTATCGGCAAGATTAACATCCAAATAACAATTCTTCAATGGTGGCAAGTCAAGCATATCATAAATCTTTTTAGGCATAACAGAAATACTTGCACCAAGATCACATAAAGCATTACATTCAAAGTCATTGAATTTCATTTTAATGATGGGCTCCCAACCATCTTCTAACTTTCTAGGAATAGAAGTTTCAAGTTTTAGTTTCTCTTCTCTAGCTTTTATGAGAGCATTTGTAATATGTTTTGTAAAGGCTAAATTTATAGCACTAGCATTAGGACTTTTAGCAAGTTTTTGTAAGAACTTTATAACTTCAGAGATGTGGCAATCATCAAAATCTAAATCATTATGAGCTACAGCAATGGGATCATTGTTCCCAAGGTTGGAAAAAATTTCAGCAGTTTTATCACAAGCAGTTTCAGCAGTTTTAGCAATTTCAGGCAGTTTTGTACGATTTGCACTAGGAGTAGAAACATTGCCAACACCAATTATTTTACCATTGATAGTAGGAGGTGCAGCAACATGTGAAGAATTAGCATTACTAGTGGTGGTAATAGTCCAAACTTTAGCTACATTATTCTCTTTAGCTAGTTTTTCATTTTCTTCTCTATCCCACCTAGCACGCAGTTCAGCCATTAATCTTATATTCTCATTAATTCTAACTTGGATGGCATTTGCTGTAGTAGTAATACTATCAATATCATCAGGTTTAGCAGCCATTTTATTAATTAAAGAAGATTGTGATGCAGACATGTATGAGATTCGGGTTTCAGCATTTGAAATTTTAGTTTGCAGACCAGAAATCTCCCTATTCAAGTTTTCAAGTTGATTTCCTATATTTTTCAACAAGGTAGATTGTTCATTCATAGTTTTAGTAAACAATTGATTTTGCTCATATTGTGATTGCATAAAGTTTTTAGTGGATCTTTCAATTTCTAGCATTCTTTCCTCATATCTACCATAAGTATTACCATAATCATTACCACTAGCAGGATATGGCCTATAGTTATTACCAGAGTTGTTCCTATAAGCATTGTTGTTGAAATTATTATTTTTAATGAAATTCACATCAACATTTTCTTCTTGAGCAACCAATGAAGCTAAAGGAACATTATTAGGATCAACATTAGATCTACCATTCACAAGCATAGACATAATCACATCAATCTTATCACTCAAGGAAGAGGTTTCTTCAACAGAATTTACCTTCTTACCTTGTGGAGCTCTTTCCGTGTGCCATTCAGAGTAATTTATCATCATATCATCAAGAAGTTTTGTAGCCGCCCCCAATGTGATGGACATAAAGGTACCTCCAGCAGCTGAATCCAATAAATTCCGCGAAGAAAAATTTAGTCCTGCATAGAAGGTTTGGATGATCATCCAAGTAGTCAGTCCATGGGTTGGGCAATTCTTTACCAAAGTTTTCATTCTCTCCCATGCTTGAGCAACATGTTCAGTATCTAATTGCTTAAAATTCATTATGCTACTTCTCAAAGATATAATTTTAGCGGGAGGATAATATCTACCAATAAAAGCATCCTTGCATTTAGTCCATGAATCAATACTATTCTTAGGCAAAGATAGCAACCAATCTTTAGATCTTCCTCTTAATGAGAAAGGAAACACTTTCAATTTAATAATATCACCATCTACATCCTTATACTTTTGCATTTCACAAAGTTCAACAAAATTATTGAGATGGGCAGCAGCATCATCAGAACTAACACCAGAAAATTGATCTCTCATGACAAGATTTAGTAAAGCAGGTTTAATTTCAAAGAATTCTGCTGTAGTAGCAGGTGGAGCAATAGGTGTGCATAGGAAATCATTATTATTTGCATTTGTGAAGTCACACAACTTAGTATTTTCAGGAGTATTCATTTTAGCAAAGGTAAATAAAACAAACTAGATAAAGTAAATGCAAGTAACTAATTTTTTTGTGTTTTTGATATGGAGAGCAAGACAGTAAATAAAGTAAAACTAGCAACTATTTTTTGTATTTTGATTTAGTGCAGCAAACAAAGTAGTAAATAAAATAAAGCAAGACAAAAACAAAGTAAAGAGATTGAGAAGTGGAGACTCCCCTTGCAGCGTGTCTTGATCTCCCCGGCAACGGCGCCAGAAATTTAGCTTGATACGCGTAGATGCACACGTCCGTTGGGAACCCCAAGTGGAAGGTATGATGCGTATAGAAGCAAGTTTCCCTCAGTATGAAACCAAGGTTTAATCGAACCAGTAGGAGCCAAGAAGCACATTGAAGGTTGATGGTCGTGAAATGTGATGCGGCGCAACACCAGGGATTCCGGCGCCAACGTGGAACTGCACAACACAACCAAAGTACTTTAACGAAACAGTGAGGTTGTCAATCTCACCGGCTTGCTGTAACAAAGTTAAACGTATCGAGTGGAAGATGTTTGCAAAGAAAACGGTAAACACAATTGCAGTAGATTGTATGCTATGTAAAGAATAGGACCGGGGTCCATAGTTCACTAGAGGTGTCTCTCCCATAAGATAAAAGCATGTTGGGTGAACAAATTACAGTCGGGCAATTGACAAATAGAGAAGGGCATAACAATGCATATACATGATATGATAAATATAGTGAGATTTAATTCTCGGTTCTTAGTTGTACTCAGTTTTCCCCGGCTCCTTAGTTTTTCCTCAGTTTTACCCCCAAACGTTTGTCTGAAACCCGCAGAAGCAACTCAGACGGCAGGATTCCCGTTTAGTTGACCGTTCTGTCACGTGTGGGGCCGCGTCGTGTGGGGCCGCGTCGTGTGGGCCCGCGTCGCGTGGGGCTGGTAGAAAGGGACCGCGTGGGACAGGACGAGAAGCGTTTGGTTGCACGTGAGCAGGAGCTGGGTTCTGTCTCTCTCGGCCCCAAATTGGCATTATTTAGTGCACCTTTTTCCCCTCTTTCTCTCTGTCCTTTTCACCAAATTAGTATAAAATCTAGAGAAGCTTGCATTTCTGACTTTCTTCAATTATTTGTGCCTTTTGGCCCTCGTTGTTTGCCCAATATGGCAGCAAATCTAGTACTCCCTCTGGTCCATATGTATGTAGTTAAATCTAGAAGCAAATCTCCAGGATAATGTACGATAAATTCACAGTCATAGTAAATCAAGAAAACTAAGTACGGCCAACAAAATATAGTAGACTAGGGATAGATAATCCCTAGATAATATGGATAGATAATAGGCTGCATACACAGCAGCCAACATAGTAACAGGTTCTTCACAGCACCATCATATTAACATAACAACAAGGGATCCCTAGCTAACAACAAAGGGATCCCAACAACAAACTAGGAGCAGCAGCAGCAGCACACGTCCAGGGACTCCGCCTACCCCATCTGGCTCTGCCTCCACTTGTTGCTCTTGCTCCCCTTGGGAGCCTTGGGCTTGAGCGGAGGCATGCGGCCGGCGGAGATCTCCACCCGCTGCAAGCTGCGGAGGTGCATGCCGAGCGCCCTGTGCTTGGCGCGGAAGGAGTGGACGTTCACCGTCGTGCCGACGTTGGGGAAGGTGTTGCTGATGTTCTCAGCATGCGTGACGAGGCAGTTGAAGTCCGTGGCGCCGAGTCTCCTGGTGCAGAAGGGGCACCTGTACACCTCCTTGGCGAAGTAGGAGATGTACTGGCCGACCTGCAGCCTCCGCAGGACCTGGCGAGTCTTGACGTCCTCCTCCTCTTCGTCGCTGCCGACGTCGCTGCCAGACATCTGATCCATATCAAACAGAAACTAGTGAATGAGTTGCAACGATGACTAACGTACATGATAACAAAGTTAAGAAAAACAGAGTCAGCCTCAGTTAGAGTGGACATGATTATATATCTACAGGGAAGGTGTTAGCGAACTAAAGCTCATGCACAACAGATTTGTACACAGCAATGGTTCGCTGAACCCTCCCTGTAAAAATTTGTGCCCAACCATTCATCATAGGCAAAGAAACAGATTCTAGATCTGAACTAGATCTAAACTTGAACACATTCGAGATTATTTGCAAAATTAAACGGTTGATATCTTTTGATTAGTGCATAAAATAACTGATTGAGATCCCATGATTACTTGCATAAATTAACTGATTGAGATCCAATATTACTTGCATAAATTAACCGAACAGCCGAACCCCAAATCTTAAACGAAATCAAGAAGTGATCAAAACAAAATGGAATAAAATCGGCGCAAATATTAGCCCAATACTCATCCATCTACAGATCCATCTACACCAGCAAAAATAGGGTTCAAAAAGGAATGGGGAACAAAAAAGGAAGCAAACCGTAGTTACCTCGTTCCATGGGTCCTCCAGGGAGGTGTCGTAGGGGTTCGGGGGCGGGACGTACGGCACGGGGTCGTAGGGGTCGACCCATCCCGCCGGGATCTGACTGCCACCGGCGGCAGCAGCGTCCGATGCACCGGCGGCGGCGGCGGCGGCGGAGGCGTCGTCGTCCGTATAGGGGACGGCGCCGAAGATGGAGGCGTCGCGCTTTGCGCCCACCTCGACGATGGGATTGGCATTCTCCTTGTCCATCTCTACGGCGGAGGAAGAGGAAGAGGGAGAGGGAGAGGGTTTTTGCTTTGGAGAAGATGATGGGACGTGAGAGAGTTGGCGATGCGTGAGCGAGTGAGAGTGACAGAGAGAGTGCGAGGAGGCGTCTATAAAGGCGAGGGGTGGTTAATGCGACCCGCGTCCTACGCGTGCACCGGTGCACGTCTGCACGTCTTGGACTTCTGCAACGCGACACGCGTCCACGATTGCACGTCTCGACTTCTCCACCGCGACCCGCGTCTACGCGTCAACAATTGCACGTGTCCTCGAGTCTAACCCTGGAAATTTAGATATACTCAGGTATACCCTCGAGTCTTATACTAGCATTTTTTGTGTGCTCAATTTTCCCCTCGAGTGCTAATACTGGCTAGTGCAATATACTCAGTTTTACCCTCAAGTGGCTGGTCAACAGAGAGTCAACAAATGGGATTAACTAGTTAAATGAGTCATTTAATGTGCAAAAAAATCCTAAAAAGAGTGGCACTTACTCATGGAGTCTTTACCACAAATTGCCACTTCTCAAATCATAGATAAATCATAGATAAATCAAGTTTTACCACAAATTGCCACTTCTCAAATCACCTAGTAGCTATGAAGGTGCATGGTTTTCCACAACAAGCCCTTCCCAAAACAGCTTCCCCCAAATCATACTTTGTCTAAATGAGGCCACAATTCTCACACTGATGTATATTGGTATTGCAAATAGTTTGAGGTAGGCCAAGATGGGTTTCATTGTACAAAACACACATTTTCCATTTTTCAAATCTCAAATTTGAATCCCTTAGTCTGTTTACTACTCAGGTGCCCTTGGTTTCTTGATAGTACTCAGTTTTGCCCTCTCTCTTCACAAATTCTCGCAGACGTGCATCATCGCCCTGATTGGTCTAGCCCATGTCACGCGGATCGTGCCCGCCGACCGTTGATCGTATGATATAGGGAACGGGCAGGATAACCCCTCTCTCTCTCTGTTGGCGGTTAATTAGCTTCCACCCTCTAAGTATGCTGAAGGGCGGTTTTCTGTATTATTTTTCACGCGCTAAAAATTATAAACTATTTTAGGCGTTACTTTTCACGCAAAAAAATGATAAACCATCAACAATTTGTTGTAGCCATTACTTTTCACGCAAAAAAAATGATAAACCATCACCGATTTGTTGTTGCCATTACTTTTCACGCAAAAAAATGATAAACCATCAACAATTTGTTGTAGCCATTACTTTTCACGCAAAAAAATGATAAACCATCACCGATTTGTTGTTGCCATTACTTTTCACGCAAAAAAAAATGATAAACCATCACCGATTTGTTGTTGCCATTACTTTTCACGCAAAAAAAAATGATAAACCATCACCGATTTGTTGTTGCCATTACTTTTCACGCAAAAAAATGATAAACCATCACCGATTTGTTGTTGCCATTACTTTTCACGCAAAAAAATGATAAACCATCAACAATTTGTTGTAGCCATTACTTTTCACGCAAAAAAAATGATAAACCATCACCGATTTGTTGTTGCCATTACTTTTCACGCAAAAAATGATAAACCATCAACAATTTGTTGTAGCCATTACTTTTCACGCAAAAAAATGATAAACCATCACCGATTTGTTGTTGCCATTACTTTTCACGCAAAAAAATGATAAACCATCACCTAATTTGTTACAAAAGCTGGTTTCAGTGAGACCTAACCAAGTTTGGCATACATGATGGCATACCTATAACAACAAGGAATATCTAAAAGGGAAAGTTTCAGAAAATTTGAAATTTAGGGTGAAATGATGCCATACATGATGCTGTTTTTCGAGGTTTTGACCTGAAAATCAATTGGGTATTATAAAGGGAAATAAAAAGTTCGAAAAATGTAAAAACGAAACAATCTATCTATCTATGTATAGAAGATCAGCTGTATGAAATTTGAGGTTATTTAGAGAAGGTAGAAAAAATCACCTTGTTAGAAAAGCTGGTTTCAGCGAGACGAAACGGCATGCGCTTAAGCAAAGTGATTTTTTCGAACATCTCCAAATGACCACAAATTTTCCATACATGATGCCATACGTGTAACAACAAGGAACCCTATCTAAAAAGTGTCAAAAAAGTTTGCCCAACCGTATAGCTCTATCAAAAAGAACCTCACCATGGCGCTAGTATAATTTTGGGATAGTTACAAACTTTCGTTACCTAACCTTCAACATGAAACTTGTTTCAAATTCATTTTGGCCTACGAGAAACAAATCCCAACTTGATTCGAGCACCACAGCCTCCAAACGATGCCGATGCCGATATCGGCATGGTCAGAACGGCTATGCTCGCCGCCACTGCTAGGTCAACGTCGGGATGCACCCTCAATCCCGTCCCCTCATTCGATCACTGACACACCAGAGATACCGCCGAGGCCAATGCCGAACGTACATGCTGATGCCAATGCCGAACATGCATGCACGCCGCTGTGGGCACGGCCACGCCGACCCGCTATGTTGGACGCCACAGACCGCCGCGAGGTCTTTCCCTTCGCCACCACACTCTCCTAGCACCCACCTATACACGCCAGAAAGGAGAGACACTAGTTTTCTCTACATTGCTCGTGTTCGTGTCCGACACGGTCAGTCAAAGTTTTGACGTAGTCTTCGATGTCGTCGACCATTTCTTCTCTTCTTTGCATGGTTAAACGCGTCTAGTTCATATCTATCTAATGCGTCTGGTCTCGCCTCATGCAGTTCATTGTGGACGTCGATCTCATCTCGGCACCCCGCATGCCACCTCCTCCGTGCCATCGCTGTAGAGCTCCATTTAAAAATCTAATCCTACCCGTGTATTGCCCCTTGTATCAGCGTCATGGCCCCACTTGTCATTCGATATACCGAAGCCCCACTCGTTCGCGTTTTGGTCAGGGATACAGCGATGCTTACGGTCAAACAAAGATGGATGGTCTGACGTGTCTTTGCGGGCTCTACGTGGCCCCACTAGTCAGAAGATAACGGTCAACCGTCGGGCAACCGGCCGTTACATCACGTGTGATGGTTTCGGACAAAAGTTTGGGTAAAGCGAGGAAAAAAGGGCTGGGGGCAGGTACAACTAAGAGGCAGAGGGCACGAAAATAGAAATCCCTATGATAAATATAGTGAGATTAATTGGGCATTACGACAAAGTACATAGACCGCCATCCAACTGCATCTATGCCTAAAAGTCCACCTTCAGTTATCATCCGAACCCCATTCGGTATTAAGTTGCTAAGCAACAGACAATTGCATTAAGTATGGTGCGTAATGTAATCGACAACTACATCCTTAGACATAGAATCAATGTTTTATCCCTAGTCAACAGCACATCACAACCTTAGAACTTTCTGTCACTGTCCCAGGTGTCAATGAAGGCATGAACCCACTATCGAGCATAAATACTCCCTCTTGGAGTTAAGAGCAAAAACTTGGCCAGAGCCTCTACTAATAACGGAGAGCATGCAAGATCATAAACAACACATAAACAATAGATTGATAATCACCATAACATAGTATTCTCTATCCATCGGATCGACAAACACAACATATAGTATTACATATAGATGATCTTGATCATGTTAGGCAGCTCACAAGATCCAACAAAGCACAACAAGGAGAAGACGACCATCTAGCTACTGCTATGGACCCATGGTCGAGGGGTGAACTACTCACTCATCACTCCGAAGGCGACCATGGCGGTGTAGAGTCCTCGGGAGATGAATCCCCTCTCCCCGGCGGGTGCCGGACGATCTCCTGAATCCCCAGAGATGGGATTCGCGGCGGCGGCGTCTCTGGAAGGTTTCGTATCGTGGCTCTGATCTTGGGGTTTCGCGACGGAGGCTTTAAGTAGCGAAGAGGGTAGGTCGGGGGGCCACACGAGGGCCCCGAATGACGAACGCGGGACAGGGCAGGCCGCGCCGCCTGTGGTGCTGGCCTTGTGGCCCCACTTCGTTATCTCTTCGGTCTTGGAAGCTTCGTGCAAAAATAGGACCCTGGGCGAAAGATTTCGTCCAATTCGAGAATATTTCCTTACTAGGATTTCTGAAACCAAAAACCGTGCAACAGTGGCTCTTCGGCATCTTGTTAATAGGTTAGTTCCAGAAAATGCATAAATATGACATATAATGTACATAAAACATGTAGGTATCATCAATAAAGTAGCATGGAACATAAGAAATTATCGATACGTGGAGACGTATCACGACCGGGCCCGGGCCGCGCCACCTCATCTGGGGCCCAAGACTCTGGCGACTCTCGGGTGTTGGATGCCGGGCAAAATAGGAACATGGGCGTTGATTTCGTCCAATTAGAATATTTCGTTACTAGGATTTAGAAACAAAGCAAAACAGGAACGACAGACATCTTGTTAATAGGTTAGTTCCGAAACGCATAAATATGACATAAAGTATGCATAAAACATGTAGGTATCATCAATAAAGTAGCATGGAACATAAGAAATTATCGATACGTGGACGTATCACCTCCACCAACAACCTTCACGTGGCCCTTGACTCCTCTGGTTCGATAACCTTGGTTTCTTTCTGAGAGAAAACTTGCTGCTGTGCGCATCACACCTTCCTCTTGGGGTTCCCAACGGACGTGTGCATCACGCGCCATCAGACGGGTGCTGCTGGTAAAGAGAAGATTGCCACCGGGAGCTTGTTGACTCCTCTCCTTGATGATGTAAGTGTCCTTTCTTGCACGACCATACTTTTTGTTTACTCAAAAAATGCCAACTTCTTAATGCTTTCCTTTTAAATGTACTATTTTGCAGCTGTGATGAAGGAGATGGTCGACATAGGTTCCGTCTTATCGGGTTCCGGGGCGAAGCTGACTCCTGAGGAGTAAGTTTTTATTGTATATATTACCTTACGCTTACTTGTTGTTCTTATAACACAATCACTCCTTTTGTCCAGGGGCGCTGGATCTTGGTGAGAAGCGCGCCAACGACTTAGAGAGGAAACTCAAAGCCAGCAAGAAAGCTCGCAAAAAGGTTGAAGAAGATGTTGTGGGCATTGAAGATCTTCGACAAAGACTTCATGCCGCTGAAAATGCTTTGAGTGACAAGAAAAACTCGCCAAGCGGGAAGCCGCCATGATTGCACGCTTCGAGACGCAATCCTCCGGATTCTCGAGTAATGTTGCCTTTTCCCTTCGATATTATCATTTTTATTTGCGTGCCTATAACAGCGTCATATCTATATTACCTCTTTTTTCAGCAGGGAAAACTGGTGAGATGTATACCAGGAACGAGGACTTAGAGGAAGATCCCCTCCTGGATACTCTCACAATTTTGGAGATGAACTGATCCTTGGCGCGCGATTGCTTGAAGGCAGCGCGGATTGCGTTCGAATGCATATTCCCGCACTTCTTCCCCAAGACTGTGATGCCCGAGAAATTTGCTCTGATCGCCAAGTACTTCATAGGGAAAGATGACCCAGCTTTGGCGCATCGCCAAGCAAGTCTAAAAATTGGAGTTGAAGGCACTATAACTCTTGTGGCAGCCAGCGGTGAAATGGTCGACTGAGCTAAAGTTGCTGTTGTTTGGGGTTTAAGCAACGAAAAGTGGACTGCTCTGATAAAGGGCGCTAAGTTTTTCTCGAAGAAGATCATCTCCATCCTCGACCCGAAATCTTCTGCTTCTACCAGCACTGCCCAGATGGAGGTCAAGTAGACAAACTTGTACTCCTTTATTTGTAAATGTTTTTTTTCCTTTTGTTGCTCCCGATCACCATGTAAGCGCCTTAAGAGCCACACCTTTTGAACTCCTTTTTGTAATATATTATGACTATGAATGAAGAAGTTTGCCTTGCTAAATGATTGATGTCAAGAATACTTTGCTTCCCAGTTAATTTTTTATAACTATACCGAGGCTGGAAGCTCCGATGCAACTATACCTACAGGGCATACCTATGTCACCTACCTCATAGGCCACCACCTGCGATGGTTCCCAAGGCCGCTGCCTGGACGCACAAGCACAACCTCTCGAGGTCGTTGCCCCAACATCTGCCAAACCATCGACGATAGAGACGCGAGCAAAAATCCACTTGCAGACCCATCAAGATGTTGCCTCCAAGGAGGTAGCGACGTTGACGAGGTGGCTCCTCGGCAATTCCCACGATGAGGGGCTTAGGGTTGACGGAAGCCTGCATGTTAGCACGAAACATCAGATAGCAGATGATACGTCTCAAACGTATCTATAATTTCTTATGTTCCATGCTACTTTTATGACAATACTTGAATGTTTTATACATACTTTACAGTATTATTATACATTTTCCGGCACTAACCTATTAACAAGATGCCGAAGCGCCAGTTGCTGTTTTATGCTTTTTTTGGTTTCAGAAATCCTAGTAAGAAAATATTCTCGGAATTGGACGAAATCAACGCCCGAGGGTCCTATTTTTCCACGAAGCTTCCCGAAGACCGAAGAGATAACGAAGTGGGGCCACGAGGTGGCGGATCACGACAGGGCGGGCGGCCTGGCCTGGCGCGCGGCCTATGGTGTGGGCCCCTCGTGACCCTGACCTCCCCTTCGCCTACATATAGCCTTCGTCGCGAATACCTGTGCCAAAAGCCACGATACGGAAAACCTTCGAGACGCCGCCGCCGCCAATCCCTTCTCGGGGATTCGGGAGGCCGCCTCCGGCACCTGCGGAGAGGGGAATCATCACCGGAGGGCTCTACATCATCATGCCCGCCTCCGGATTGATGCGTAAGTAGTTCATCCTTGGACTATGGGTCCATAGCAGTAGCTAGATGGTTGTCTTCTCCGCTTGTGCTATCATTGTTTAGATCTTGTGAGCTGCCTAACATGATCAAGATCATCTATTTGTAATGCTACATGTTGTGTTTGGTGGGATCCGATGAATCTAGAATACTATGTTAAGTTGATTATCAATCTATCATATATATGTTGTTTATGTTCTTGCATGCTCTCCGTTGCTAGTAGAGGCTCTGGCCAAGTTGATACTTGTAACTCCAAGAGGGGGTAATTATGCTCGATAGTGGGTTCATGCCTCCATTGAATCTGGGACAGTGACAGAAAGTTCTAAGGTTGTGGATGTGTTGTTGCTACTAGGGATAAAACATCGATGCTTTGTCTAAGGATATTTGTGTTGATTACATTACGCACCATACTTAATGTAATTATCTGTTTTTGCAACTTAATACTGGAGGGGTGCGGATGCTAACCCGAAGGTGGATTATTTAGGCATAGATGCATGCTGGATAGCGGTCTATGTACTTGTCGTAATGCCCTGATTAAATCACATAGTAATCATCGTTGATATGTATTGAATCTTGATTTGTCAATTGCCCACCTGTAATTTGTTCACCCAGCATGTTAGTTATCTTATTGGAGAGACACCACTAGTGAACTGTGGACCCCGGTCCATTCTTTTACATCTGAATACATTCTACTTCAATTATTGTTCTTACTTGTTCTTTGCAAACAAACACCATCTTCCACTCGATACGCTTAATCCTTTGTTTTCAGCAAGCCGGTGAGATTGACAACCTCACTGTTACGTTGGGGCAAAGTATCTTGATTGTGTTGTGCGAGGTTCCACGTTGGCGCCGGTTTCACTGGTGTTGCGCCGCACTACACTCCTCCACCAACAACTTTCACGTGCTTCTTGGCTCCTACTAGATCAATAACCTTGGTTTCATACTGAGGAAACTTGCCGCTGTGCGCATCATACCTTCCTCTTGGGGTTCCCAACGGACTTGTACATCTACGCGCATCAGCAGACAAGCGGGAGGCGAGATTTACCTAGGTTCGGGGCCCTCGTAGAGGTAATACCATTACGTCATGCCTGTCTGATCTTCATTATTGGTGAATTCTATTACAATGGGGCAGACGAAGGACTGCGTGATGGTGATCTCGTCGAGAGGCAAAATTTCTAGGTTTGGTGCGTGCGTGCGAGTTGAGAGAGTGCTCCGGCAAGCCCTCTCGTGGTCTTTATATAGGAGTCCAGGTCTCGAGAATCCTATCCGGATTCGATTACAATATAGAAGAAGTCTATCTAATCTTTCCATATTTGAATCTTTCCTTGCCCTGTACTACAAGAAACCGTCACCTTCCATCTTTCCACCGTGCAACCGACATCTTGGACCTTCTTGGGCCGCGGCGCTCCAGATAGGCCCCTTGTTGGGCCGAAGGAGGTAGGGCAATGTCGATTATCCAAAGGGTAATGCCCAAATTAGACGTAGCTGTCACCGGCCATCGCCCGCTTTGGCCACCCAAAGCTAGGGATTTCTCCCGGAAGGCAACAACCCCACGACGACGAGAAAGGAGCTCTACAACAACGCCTCCAAGAAGGTAGATGACACCAAGGCGTCGCAGCTGTCGGCACCGACCAAAGGTCGGGGATGGGCTTTCGCCTAGAGCTCCACCACACCTCGTGTATTGGGTGAACGTTCGGACAGACTTGCGGCAACAAAGAGTTCCCAGATCACCGGTGCGAGTAGAATGCAGCGGGACCATCTCACCGCAGACTTCTGATACGTCGCAAACGTATCTATAATTTTTGATTGTTTCATGCTAATATTATGCCTTTGGCACTTGTTTTTATATTAAGTTTATGATTTATTTGGACTAACCTATTAATAGTTGCAAAAGTGCACAATGTTCTTGTTTTACACTTTGATGTGTAGGAATTATCAAGAATATAAGAGGAAACCTTGTTGGAGTCGAATTGGAACTTTGCTGAAATCTGTCCCAGAACTGTTTTCGGAGATTGTCTGTTTGACCCTCGAAGATGACCTCCAACGGAGTTGGGCCTGAAGAGGAAGTTGTAGATAATTTTCTGCTGAACGTTCTAGAGTTAAAATTCGGCCCAATCGGAGTCCGTATGCGGCCTAGGGACCCGTTTTACTGAAGCCCTAGATGGGATGACGGAAATCCGAGAGTCTATATAAAGGAGGAAACCCTAACTCGTGGAGGACACCTCCACCCACGAATTTCCAGCCACCAAAGCCACGTTTTTGCCTCCCCCATGGATCCCATCTCCATGGGGGAGGGCTCCCAAGAAGCCATGAAGGAGGGAGGCTAAGGGGCGGCGCTCCCCAAGCTTGCCGGCGGCGGGGAAAGGAGTTCCCCGCGCCGCCGGCCGCCGCCGCCGCCCATCTCCATCACCATCTCCTCCTTGTATTCAGTGGTTCATCCTCCCACAAACCTCTGTACCGTCCTATGTAACATGGTGTTTGATGCTATAATATTTATCCTATGATCTATGTCATGTTTATGTAGTATATTTGTCTTTTGATTGCTTTGTTGAATGTCTATGGTTCATTAGAGTTGTATGTTGATATGGTACTGTCCTTTGGTGTCCATTATACTTGTGCGCGCATGGATCAACACCATAGGGTTAGTAGTATGTGCAAAGGAAGGGGGTAGTCCTGCCGGAGTGACAGAAACCTGAGGGCTCAAACCGGTTAGTTGCATGTATGGGAGTAAGAGGACCATAAACTTAAGGCTATGGTTGGGGAAACCTTAATGCATTGTTAGTATTTACGGATGTTTGCTAACAATCCAATCATATAGTACTTGTAATCCCAAGTAGTGGAGCGCTTGTATATTTAGCCTCTCCCACATTGAAAACTACATCAAAGACAATGAACTAAATGTCTTCACTAATTGATCTTGGACAAAGCCACCACTATTACCACCGCCTTTCCACACTCATGGTACTGTTAGTTTAGTTTGTTTTATTGCTGCAGCATTAACATTTATTCCGTGTATTTTATTGTTCTGCAAAGTCACCTCTCATACCCGTTATCGCTCTAGTTTTATTTCCTAGATATTGCAAACGCTTAGTGTGCGTAGAGTTGTATCAGTGGTTGATAGAACTTGAGAGAATGTTTATCCTACCTTTAGCTCCTCGTTGGGTTCGACACTCTTACTTATTGAAAAGGCTACAAACGATCCCCTATACTTGTGGGATATCAACTTCCACCAAGATTCTCCTTGCGAGGCACCTATGGATTGACCGGAAAAAAGCGACCGACCGGAACTCACCACCCATGCGATGCCTGTATCCAACGCAACGCCCTGGGGCAGATCCGCGACCACACGCCATGGCCGCATCCCGCAAGTCCCTGGACGGGTCCCGAACTATCCCGCTGGTCGGATTCCAGATCTAGCGCGCGATGGCGACGCTGGACCGTTGCCCCATCACCCAGCCTCGCCAGAGCTTCCTCTTTCCCCGCCGCTGCACAACCTCATCATGTCCACCTCACCGCGCCACCCCTCAATGGCCCGACGTTGTCTACCCGCGTGACCCCTTGAGCCGCCACCTCCCCGATCGTAGAGGAATGGATCTGGCCTCCTTGCCCTCCGCCTTTGGCGGACAAGCGCCGCGACTGCGGCCAGCTGCGGGAAGCAACATGGGAAGACCGAGCTAGGGGATCTTTCTTGGGTTGGGGTGTCCTTCGAAGCGTCACTTGAGCAACCTGGGAGGGATGAGTCTTTGCACTGTAACCTTTTTGCCCATGATCTCATCGAATCGTGTGGATGCTTGAGAAAGCTTGAGCATTCCGGCAGTGATCCATCACAAAGAAGACATTTCAGAGCCGTTTTAGGATGAATCGGAAGTTATTTTTCGATATTGTGATGGCTGTCCACGACACCTACTTCTAGTGCAAGAAAATTTGTGGTGCACAATTGGTTTTTCCTTGTAAGTGCACTGCTGCTTCGAGGATGCTCGCCTATGGAGCTCCTGCTGATAGGCAAGATGACTATCGGCGTATGTCCGAGTCCACTGCCCAGGAATGCATGTATATGTTCTGTATGGCAGTAGTGACACTGTTTGTGGAACTATACTTGCGATCACCCACTGTTGACTGCTGAAGACACTTCTTGGATTGGGGAATGCAGCAAGACGATTCCCTCAGATGTTTGCAAGTATCGTGCATGCATTGGCACTGGAAAATTTGTCCATTTGCTTGGCAACAAATGTACAAATGGCACAAACGAGACTACAATGTGATACTAGAGGCAGTATCAGATGAAGAACTATGGATTTAGCATTCATTATTCGGTATGGCTGGATCTTACAAGTATATCAATGTGCTGTAGTGCTCTGACGTATTTTCCAAGCTTATTGAAGGCCAATCTCCTCCCATAAACTATATGATCATTCAACAAAGAGTACCACACTTGACGGATGGGATCTGTCCAAGTTGCTCTTAACTCGTCCAACTGATCGATCTGAGAGCAACGGAGCGAGAATTGGATTGCAAGGATGTTGCTATCCACTTTCTAGCTTCTAGCTAGATCGGTAGTTAAACGCTAGAGCTAATGTAAACTTTGGAGGATGTGACCAGAGGGTCGCCTCACAAGTCACGGTAACTTCCTACTGTTTCCTTTGACGAACCGGACACGCCGTTGTGTCTTGTTACGTTCCGATTGGTATGTCGTCTTTAACTCAAATCAGAGTGATTAGGCTGAATAAGAAACTACGAAATGACACTGCAGCAGTATGAATCTGACTGGTAATTGTGAGAGACTAGGACCTAGGGAGTACTACCACGCAACATCTTTCTTTCGACTGCAGGGAGCTTGACTATGACAAAAGTAAACTGAATTTAAATGTAGAGCATCAAAGAGTCCAAGCAAGGTCTTTTCTTCTCAGTTGCAAAAAAAAAAAAACATATCGGTGTGCAGGTGTATTACGGTTTGGAAATACCGGTTAAGTACAGCCTGAGATTTGTCAAACAAACTTATAAATTTATCCAAAACTGACAAAAAGATCTTCAAATTTGAATAAATTATACGTTAATATATTTCGTCTGGTATAAAATTTACCCTAGGGTAACCGCAATAACCAGTTTTCATGAGACTTTGGAACACTCGGCCGACAAAACAAACCATGATCCCTAGTCAGGATACATTAATTTCCTAAATTATTTGTTGCCGTTTGAGTCCTCGAAATTCCTGCAAAAATCTACGTTTAAATTAATATTTGCGTGCGCACAGCAGCGAAAGTGCACAGCAGAGTTCCCATGCGTCGTCCATGCACGGATCATCATGCATGAAGGTCCACATGCTGGACTGAATGCTCAAAAATATAACCCATTTAGATCTATCATCAGAAAGCCATGCAGCGGGGAATGCAAGGTTTGTCGATCACACTAGCATCCATGATCTGCATCTCCACGAACCCCACCACACTACCTCGCTCAGAATCCCCCACCCCTCGTATCTCTCTCGCCGCCGGCAGCACTCCGTCGGTTTGTTGCCCAGATTTCGCCGTCCCTCCTTCCCACCTGTTTATATTTCGCCGTCTTTCGACGAAGGCCTATCTGCATGCTCCTCCGCCCTGCTGTTTTTCGACGACGGCCTACTCCTCGTCGTTCGCGTCTCGGCTAGCCTCGACCACGCCCGTCAGGTGTTCGTCCATTTGCCTCGCCGGCCATGGACTCGGACGAAGAGGAGGAGCAGATGTTCGTCGAGCTTATGCGAGAAGAGATGGCAGCCGCCGCCCAAGACGAGGAGCACATGATGATCCTCGGTTGCTTATCAAGCATGTACGCCGGGGTGGCAACTGGTCGACGTGGTGGGTCGGCACCAGGTCGCCGGAAGTGCAAGCCGAGACAACGAATGGAGGGCTACTGCATGTTGTACGCCGACTACTTCGCCGATAATCCATTGCACGGTGAGACTGTTTTCGGCGTCGTTTCAGGATGAGCAGAAAGCTATTTCTGCAAATTGTGTATGCCATCCGAGACTTTGACCCCTACTTCAGATGCAAGGCGGAATGCACTTATTGTTAGCAATTTTCTGAATCTTGTTTGCCGAACTTGTTAAATTTTATGTCGAATTTCTTTGAAATATGTCAAATGGCCGAGCCGGGGGCAGATTAAGGAATTTAAGCTCTTC
Source organism: Lolium multiflorum (assembly GCA_030979885.1). Taxonomy (NCBI): domain Eukaryota; kingdom Viridiplantae; phylum Streptophyta; class Magnoliopsida; order Poales; family Poaceae; genus Lolium; species Lolium multiflorum. The sequence goes on along the minus strand of CM061750.1, from coordinate 110,967,211 downwards.
AAAGAATTTCATAAAATCGGAGGGAAAATTTCGCCGTATTGGGCGTGGGGAGCCCAGGAGTGGAGATGCTCTAAAGGGGTGCACCATAGATTTAGACGGACTCCTGACACAAAATTAACTGTCCAGTCTCGATTGACTATTTGCGTTAAGTAGGCCACGGCGGGCTGACGACACACATTTATCCGCTCGGATATGTTTGAATCGAACAAATACATCACAAAATGGGCAACTCAAGAGACATTTAGGCTATTCAAACAGCGGTAACACTCGCTCAAACTACATCTATTCAGTCCATATATAATAAATTTCACTTAGTAGAGTGAAATGAAATTTAAAAGGGCACAGAGGGTCATGACTAACAAAGGTGAAGAAGGCTGTAGTGCTCACGATGTAGATATGGGCGACCAGGTGTCCCGTTGGCGGATTTCGGCTACTTTGTTGTGTGGTTCAGGTCTAAATCTCGGACCGCAGAGCCTGTCCCGTCGTACAGCCTGACCAGCAACGACGCGGAGCCGAAAAAACGGGACAACACATGCACATGCATATCGGCGTTGCCGGTGGAAAAGTTAATGGTCACTGTTGAATAGGGGCACCGAACACTGTATTGGTCAGCCGCAGATCGAAAGGGCTTTGGGGGTCGCGGATGGGAATGGTCAACCGTCTCACGCGCCTTTGGAAGACGGTTGGTGCTTGGGGACACGGCACATGCTCTTAGGGTCGAATCTTCGCATATTCTTGTTATCACGGATTTTGGCCAAATCGGAGATGGGCCCATGTGAAGATGGGCTTTGAAGATTACCGTGGAGCATCTTTGGAGCGGCCTTGTACGAAGATTTGGGCTTAATTGCCCGTGTATCTGCAATATAGTAGATCGCATCGTAGTTTAGATTAGATAGAGTTTAACTCGTGCACGGTTGGTGCATCAGATTAGAAAGTCCCTTGGACTATAAATATGTATCTAGGGTTATCAAAAGGAGGACAATGACGTTCACAACAAACACAAATCAGGCGCATCACACCCTCTTCGAGGGTTTCTCCGGGTAAGCATCATGCTGCCTAGATCGCATTTTGCGATCTAGCACAACGTTTATTCGTTTACCTTGTGTTGCTCGTCTGAAGCGTTGTTGATGGCGAGTAGCACTATTTATCATAGGTGTTTTGGGGCTTGCGTAGATGCTTGGCTATGCCGTCCCTCAACATCTAGCTGCCCTTACACCTATCTGGGTGTAAGGGCAGCATCTTGCTTGTTCGTTACTTAGTAGATCCGATCTGTTATAGGTGCTCCTTGTTCATCAAGGATTAGTTTAATATCCGTATGGTTAGGCCTTGCAAACGGGTTGAACGATCCGGTAGTGCGTTAGGTATGGTTTGCTAGTCCTAAGAGGGATGTTCGGGAATTAACGTTATGTTGGTTTTAGGCCTCTTTTAGGGTTAGCTTTCCGTTATCTTTCGTGTCTATTAGGCTCAACTACGCGTAGGATGTTCCGATCATACGGTGAAAACCCTAAACGTAGATTGGTAGCTTTGTTGTGATCAAGCAGGATCCCCATGTCATTGAAAATCCAACATGAACCATGGGGCGATCGGCTCTTTGAGCCGATCCACGGGGCAACCTGAGAGCCAATAGGGCTCGTATTTAATGTTTACGTGTCTGCCATGAGGAACTAATCGAAGCAATCCACACCTTCTGACGAGGTATAGGTCAGGTGGCATTGCTGCCGCCAGTCGTGTGCCGGAGCATTTGCGGGACGACGTCGAGGGACCAGGGGCCCTGCCGCCTTGGAAGCCTCCCGGCTCTTCGTGTTGCTTAACCCTGCTCGCCGGTGGTTTTGGCGACAACACATGCAGCACGCCCGGTGGGACATCGGGACAATCTTCCCAACAACCATGTCGTCATCTGCACCTCAGTTGCGGGAGAACCAGTCAAGTATGAGGATCTGCCTCCTGAGCATAAGAAGAGATATGACGAGCTCAAGGTCATCCTGGAAGCCGATCTCATCGGCGCTTTCGAGAAAACCCGTTCGCACGGGATCAAGTTCAAAGGGTTCCAACCCGAAGGCGCGCTAGATGGACTAGATCTATCTCTCCCTTCGGACGAACGTACCAGAGCCCTGCGACAGGAAGTCAACTATGCCGTTGCTCACTCTCTTCATCGGCATGCTGAGAGCTTGGTGAATACTCTGGAGCGTGTCGCGCTCAATGTGGTGCAAGAAGTCACGAAGCACAAGTACTCTCGTCAGGTCCTGCTCTAGGAACTCACCAAGGGGAGGTACCGCTCTACAAGGCCACCAGCGCAACACACGTTTGCGGCTCCACGACAACAAGGTTCACCGGCGTATGTCGTCTACAAGGAGGAGGTGATCCGGGCGACTACCAATTCTGTATGAGCCGCCCAAGGAAGTTCCACATGGATACGTGTGCACATACGTGCCGGGTACCCAACAAACTGGATGACCCGAGGTTACGGCGGGAAGGGCACGAAGGAAGAGTCGCTAGAGCGGAAACGATTCTGGAGCGAAGCTGAAAAAAAGGCGTAGCTAACTAAATATGCCACCGAGTACAAGTTATGAACGATCGGCTTCTGCAGCTCCTACGGTGGATGAGATCACCGCCATCATGAGAGACAAGTTCGGCATATTGCCGAAGAAGAGGATGATCGGCTATTCCAAGCCGTATCCCAACGACTACGACCTGATCCCGCTGCCACCTAAGTATCGGCTCCCTGACTTCACAAAATTTAGTGGATCAGAAGGAACCAGCTCGATCGAGCACGTGAGCCGATACTTGGCACAGTTGGGCATGGTCTCAGCTTCAGATGAGCTACGCGTGAGGTTCTTCTCGCAGTCTCTCACGGGTCCAGCCTTTGGGTGGTACACCTCGTTGCTACCAAACTCGGTTCGGACGTGGAAGCAGCTAGAAGAGCAATTCCATGAACAATACCATTCAGAAGCCACGGAAGCTAGCCTTGCCGATCTAACCCAAGTTCGGCAGAGACGAGGAGAGACGGTATGCGAGTACATCCGAGGTTGGACAGTCGGAACCGATGTTATTCGGTTCGCCTAACGAGAAAAGCAGTCGGTGGCGGTAGCGGGATTATCAGCGCCGCTCAAGATCGACCTTCCAAGCGATACAGTTCACTGGCGCACATGGTTCAAGTTGACTGCATATGAACGGCGCCATCAGAATTGTACCAGGACAAATACAAACGCGTCGCCCTGATCGAGGCAGGGAAGATGAAGATTTGAAGGAGATCGGAGGTCGCCGTAGCGGAGTGGACTCGGGGGGCAAACCCGTGTCCTGCAAGTGGGTGAAACAACCAGGGCCTGCAAAGGGTTCGACCGATTTGAGCAAAACGGAGCAGATTTTTGATTTGATCTTGAAGGAGAAACAGTGAAGTTGCCGAAGGTCACAAAATCACGCCACAAGAGATGAACGGCAAGCCATACTGCAAGTGGCATCACACGTTCACCCATACCACCAAAGTCCTTCGCGGACAGATTCAGATGGCGATAGAGCAAGGCCGATTGCTATTCGGTCAGTTTGCCATGAGAGTTGACACGCAGCCGTTTCCGGAAGTCAACATGGTCGATCTCAGCCAGTGCATAGGACGCGAGCCAGGTTTCTCGTTTGGTATCAATATGGCAGGGTTTGGATCGCTATGAAGGTGATAAGCCAGAGAGTAGTCACTCTCGTGGCAAGGATAAGAAGGAGGCCGATCCACGCGACCGGCCCCAGCATGATACAGACGGTATTTGCAGAAAGAGGTGATAAAGCGTCCGGTACCAACGACCACTCTCCGCATATCTCCTCAACAAGTATGAGCAGCAGTACGACCGGCGGCACTACGACGAGGATGATGATAGATATCGTCGGTCTGATGCAGGAAATACCGTCGACACGAAGGGTATGAGCGTCACGCTAGAGGGAGGTCAAGAGAGCGAGAGGACGTGGATAGGCACTGGAACTGTCCTTTCTTCAAACATTGCTAGGACTCGGGAATGAGCCGATTGCCTACAATCGAGAGCTGCCCAGAATGCAAACGAGAAGAGGAGGAACAAATGAAGTTTCGGTGTTCGAGCGACTTGGACCTCTCCACCTCGGAACAAGCGAGCTGAGTCATCTCAAGATGAAGACTTCGACAGTCGAGAAGAAGAAGATAGATATCACCGACCAAGGTGGTGTCTGATGGGCTCAGACCACTCCCAAAGAGTGCGGCGGCTAAGGAACTTGGAAGAAGCCGAGGCGCGAGTACCTGTACACGTTGAGGAAGGCACGGCCCGATCTGGCCGTGAAAATTCAGCTGGAGACAGAGGCTCGCCCACCAAAGAAAGTGTGGCGACCCAAAGCAGACAAAAGCCGATACGGGGACATCGGCTGATACAAACATGGTGTTGGTTCTCCCGTCAGAGTTTTGTGCTCCGAGAGATGAAGAGGTATCAGTGGCGCAGTTTGATTGCGGTCCACGACCAGTTATCTTCGAGAAGCCAAAAGAAAAGAGCTACAGGCATCTCAAGGCCCTATACCTAAAGGGTTATATCAATGGGCAGCCTATTAGCAAGATGCTGGTTGACACGGGAGCAGCAGTCAACATAATGCCGTACTCCATGTTACGACATTTGGGACGTTCTACTGAAGATCTGATCAAGACCAACGTCACGTTATGACTTCAACGGCCAACCGTCAAGCCAAAGGTGTTCGAACGTGGACTTAGAATCAAGAGCCAGTGACATCCACGTCTTCAACCGACAAGAGCACTTATGCGTTTGTTAGGAAGGGATTGGATCCATGCTAATTGCTGCATCCCATCCACAATGCATCAGTGCATCATACAATGGGATGGAGATGAAGTGGAGGTTGTTCATGCAGATGATTCGATCGACATCTCTTTGGCTGCCATGAACATCTGGGAAGCAAACGACCAAGAGCCGCTCTCTGGAATCAATCTGGACGGCTGCGAGCGCATCGAAGCTACAAAAAACGGGGTGAGGCTGGTCTTATCCACGGCCTGACAGAGTAGCAAGATCCGAGTCTACGGACGTACGTGGCGAGGCCGATCCCTGCGATCGGCCCCAAAAAATAAAAAGCAAGGATTTCACCTCAAGTAAGCCACGTAGCTATATCAGAGTACCAGGAAGTTGTAAACTCTCAGTAAACATTGCAATGGGAAAGGAGGCCGATTCTAGCGATCGGCCAAAATCATCCTCACCATACCTTCTGCCGGTGTTCATCAATGATTTGGCAGGCGATAGGAAGCTGGGATATGAGTTTACAACAGCTGACGGACTAGAAGAGATCAAAATTGGTCCTGGGGATAAGCCATGGCCAACATTTATCAGCAAATAGTTGGATCAACAACTGCAAGGGAAGCCGACTCCAGCAATCGGCTAAAATCAGTCTCACCACATTTGCTAGTTGCCATGTTTTTAACATGGTAATTTGTGAGACAAGCCTGAATTGGCTGAAAAGCCGATATCTTCAATCACTTGAAGGATTCGGCTCGGGGGGCATACACACGGAGAAGGTACAAGACACCATGAAGTATGTACCCAGGGGGGAAGCCGATGCATAAATAAATCAGCCATATAAAAAATTGAAAATACAAAAAAATTGGGCACAGCCGATGCGTAAACATCGACTTAAGAATTAAAAGCCGATGCACGGCCATCGACTCAAGGGAGCAGAAGCCTAATGGAGCAGTCATTGAGTTACGTAGCGAGGCTCTACTGGAGGAGCTCCTCAGTGGAATTGTTGGTGGCTCCGTTAGCAAATCTTCAAGATCAGCAGCGCCTGCGTAAACATGCAGATCAGGTTAGGATCATGAGAACAGCCGATGACCATCCAATTGGCTGTGACGTTTTCTCCTGGGGCTTGACCAAGGTGACAACTTCATCAAACATCCTCACCAGAAGCTGCACCAGTCTGCCCGAGATGATGAGCCAATCTGAGCTAGGAGGAGTTCGAGGGCCACTACGTTTGAGGCTTCTTAGTTCAAGGGAGCTGCTGATCCTTCCAAAGCCGTCCTAGTACATTGGCTCCTTGGGCGTAAGCTTCCCTGCCCTGTTTTAATGAAAAGCTGGAGTGGCTCGGGGGGCAGCTCGCCCTGAAATATCGATGATCTGGAGAGCCGATTTTGTTGGAATCGGCTGACGCTGCACTACAGTTGGGAAGCCGATGATGGTCCCTTCGGCTGGTCCACTTTTATCCTCGCCTTGATTGAGGCTCGGGGGGCAGTTCGCCCTTAAGGTTTCTTGTTCTGCGGAGCCGATTTTGTTGGGATCGGCTGGCTCTGCATCACAGCTTGTTTGAAAGGTGGTGAATTATTGCAGAAGGGAACTGTCGGAGCTGATGAGAGGAATTTGAAGAGGGAGCCATGATCATTAATGGGCTCTGGACCAGTTGGTTGCTGCAAAGAAATGGAGCATCACAAGGACAGTTATGGGCGAATGGTGCCTGTTTTGCAAAGTGTTAGCTTCAGCATTCGAGTTGATCCAGCAACAGTCCTAGGGCTCTCCTGAAGGCAAAGAGGATCTGGAAGAGAAGGATGCGGCAGAAGAATGTCTGAAATTTAAAGTTAATGAGGAGACTGGACATTATTTCAGGAGTTTTGCCGCTAAGTCTAACATTCCATTCAGTTGGATCTGCATTTCCAAGATCGGGGTTTGCACGATTGTGGCTTGGCCTGTTGATCGGGAGTTTGGAGGTTCGGATGAATCTATCTCGAAATTTATCGTGAGAGACCGATGCGTTGCCATCGGCTCATTGAGCATTGACCGAATTGACAATCGGCGGACTCAGTCGAAGGACAATCGGCTGAATTATCATAAAGGAAATCGGCAAAATCAAATTGGGGAAATTCTTCATTGATAAACGAGATTTCTTACATAAAGAGCTGATTGCTCTCAAAAGGAAGTCCTAGGGGATACATTGCCCCATCTACTACTGCTGGCCCTAGGCTAAGATCCTATCTAGGGGCCGTTGCTGCCCTCGTCGCCGTCGTCATCATCGCCATCGTCGGCCTGCTCCCGCCGGCTCGTCGTCGCTGCTGTAGCGGCCACCGGCAGGACCTTCGTTGTCCTCGTCCTCCTCGTCAGATCGTCGTCATCGCTGTCGGTCGCGAGGTTCCCGGGCAGAGTGGCGCTTGGCCGGCGGCTCAGCTGTCCTCTTCCTCCTCCTCCCCTCACCTCCTCGGAGGAGGTGACCCCGTCCCAGGGAAAGTGGTCGTCGTCGCTTTCTCCTCCGCTTCCCATTGGCGAGGAAGCGGAGGTCCTCTCCCCGTCGGTCAGGGACTGGTCGTCCTCGACCAGATGGAGAAGTTGTGGCTCGGCTCGTCCCCGGCCTCGATGGCGCGGCGGATGTTGGCCGCATGGGCCTCCTCCGGGTTCCACTCCGGCGTCGGCTCGCGGAAGGGGGAGGACTGCGCCGAAAGACCCGATGAAGAAGAAGAGGAGGAAGACATGGTAGCCGAGAAGGGTTTTTTGGGAGTGCTAGTGCGAAGATGAAGAGGAGAACTGTTCGATGCGGTTAAATAAAAGGAGATGGAAATTTAATTGTCGAGCAGTTTTCGAGGACGTGGTGCCAAAACTGTCAAATCGTGCAGAGAAGTTGGGAAGGCAAGTCGTCATGATGAGAAAATACTGCGACGGTTCTGCTCTGCCCCGACATGACCCCCTCGAAGGAAAAACAGGTGGTTTGAAATTATCATTACCAAAACCAGGGGGCATGTGTTATCTAGATTTTGGCCAAAGGAGATGGGCCGTAAGTGAAGATGGGCTTTGAAGATTACACGTGGAGCATCTTTGAGCGGCCTTGTACGAAGAGTTTGGGCTTAATTGCCCGTGTATCTGTAATATAGTAGATCGCATCGTAGTTTAGATTAAAAGATAGAGTTTAACAGGTACGTTAGGTGCACGTCCAAATTAGAAAGTCCCTTGGACTATAAATATGTATCTAGGGTTATCGGAAAAGGAGGACAATCGCGTTCACAACAAACACAAATCAGGCGCATCGCCACCCCTTCTTCGAGGTTTCTCCCGGGTAAGCATCATGCTGCCTAGATCGCATTTTGCGATCTAGAGGCCAACGTATTCGTTTACCTTGTGTTGCTCGTACTGAAGCGTTGTTGATGACGAGTAGCACTATTTACCATAGGTGTTTTGGGGCTTGCGTAGATGCTTTTCTTGCATATATCTGCTTAGCTATGCCGTCCCTCAACATCTAGCTAGGTGTAAGGGCAGCATCTTGCTTGTTCGTTACTTAGTAGATCCGATCTGTTATAGGTGCTCCTTGTTCATCAAGATTAGTTTAATATCCGTATGGTTAGGCCTTGCAAGCGGGTTGAACGATCCGGTGCGTTAGGTATGGTTTGCTAGTCCTAAGAGGGATGTTCCGGGAATTAACGTTATGTTGGTTTTTTAGGCCTCTTTGGTTAGCTTTCGTTATCTTTCGTGTCTATTAGGCTCAACTACGCGTAGGATGTTTCGATCATACGGTGAAAACCCTAAACTGTCGTAGATTGGTTTAGCTTTGTTGTGATCAAGCAGGATCCCCATGTCATTGAAAATCCAACATGAACCATGGCGATCGGCTCAAAGAGCCGATCCACAGGAGCACTGAGAGCCGATAGAGCTTGTATTTAATGTTTACGTGTTCATTATGAAGGAACTATTAAGCAATCACCTTTACGGCAGTGAGTCGGGTGGCACGCATATGCATTGCGGGTGGTGTCTTAGGAGCATTTGCGGGACGCGTCGAGGACCGGGCCCGCCGCCATGGAAGCCTCCGGCTCTTCGGTTGCTTAACCACTCGCCGGTGGGTTTTGGACAACAATTACTAATCACCGATAGATATTCATGCTTATAACCGTCAATGTCGCGCAAGGTATTAGATTGGATAGCAGAGTAAGCTTTTTCTGTCGGATATCAACAATACCGATTTGTGCGAGCCCTTGGCCATTTGTTCTCACCGTCGTATTAGGATGAATAGTCGAGGGTTACATTGTCTCCGTCGGCTAATAGTCACTTCTGATTCCGACCGTCGGGCATGGATGGTACCATCAGTTATTGGTCTTAGACGACATCTTGTCGGTTATTAGAATGCAATGTCGGAAATAAGTGGGCATTTAGTTGTGCAGTTTCCACCATGAACGCGATTAAGTACTAAGCACCCAGGGACGTACATACTTTTATTTTGATCAATCTTTTCCCCCCGAGAACACTTCGGCAATCCATCTCTGTCCCCCATCCTATATCTGAAGTTCCCAACACAAACGACTGAGGTGAATAAAGCGGCTAGCCACGAGGGAGGTGACAAGATCGCATCGTAACACCAGTACTTGAATACTGAAAAATACTCGATGAAGATCAGACTTCTTTTTATTAAGATCGGCGACTCACGAGCGGCCCCTCCAATGATACAGTCCCAAACCACGCGTCAGACCCGCACCGCCCTGCTTGATTAGTGTCTATCTGTGCTAACCATTTAAGAATCCCGTTCCTATGCAGGTATAGCGTGCCACTGTCGAGTATTATACTGCTTGGTGCAGCTGACAGATCTGTAATTATCAGGACAGGGTATAATTAGAGGAGTGATTCCCTGATTCCCTCTCTCTTGGGATGCTTTATCTAAGCTTCAGTAGTTGCTGTCTGAGAAATAGATTAGGCCAGGCTATGCGCTTGCGCGCGTTGGAAAGCTGAGTGATTGTCCGGGCGTTGTTGTTTGCACCGCATGGGTTCCTAGCGCCCTTTGCTCTTCGGGTCGCCACGAGAGGACAGATGTCGCACGTTTATGTTGCACGCTTATTGATTGATACATTCTAAACAGAAACAATTGGATGTTTGACAAACTAAATTCACTTCCTCCGTCCCACAAAAAATATCTTGACATTGTAAAAATTTGGATGTATCTATAGCTACTAGATAGTGTCTAGATACATTTAAATTTTAATAAAATTGAGACAATTTTGGTGGGACGGAGGGAGTACTATGGAAGGGAGGCAGCACTATATACATGAAATCTGGTTAATGGAGCATACCTTTACATGTCGGAGCTACATAGAGTTCAAAATTTCTTAAATTCAAAACCTCATTTCAAAACTCAAAAATTACGAATAAGTATATTAAATCTTTATGTGGGCACCCAATAGTAGGTACCTCAAAATAACATTTTCTTCTTGAAATGATCCCCATGTAACTCGGGGGGGGGGGGCATGCATTTTTGCCTCGAAAAATATAGATCATGATAGATACATAGATAGAAAAAAACCAATAGAAAACTTTAATTGCTGCAAAAAAAAGAAACATGAACTCCGACACATTATACATGGTTAAAAACAACAAAGCCAGCTCTCATTTTCCCCTCCTTTTATCTCTCTAGACCACCTTGAGAGTCGCCTCTCTCAAGCGAGACTCCCTCTCCCTCTCCTTCGGCGGCCACACCGGTCGGTGGTAGGAGAGGGGAGGTTGGGCCTTCTCTGCAGATAGTAGTCCTTGTTTAGTCTATTTTCCCTTTGTGGAGACTGGTGTTATGCCGTCGAGATCGAAGGCATTAGGGTCTCCGAGTGGTGGCTAGTGTCCGGTAGTTATTCACGTTCATGCCATGGCGCTCCGATGGCCGAAGCTAGAGAGAGAAAGAGGCGAGATGGTTGGGGTCTCGTCAAAATAGCTTGATGGGGGGGATGTTTTTTGCCTCGAAAAATATAGATCATGATAGATAAAAACCAATAGAAAAATTTAATTGCTGCAAAAAAATAGAAACATGAACTCCGACACATTATACATGGTTAAAAACAACAAAGCCAGCTCTCATGTTCCCCTCCTTTTATCTCCCTAGACCGCCTTGAGAGTCGCCTCTCTCAATGAACTCCCTCTCCTCTCCTTCGGCGGCCACACCGGTCGGGGACTGGGAGAGGGGAGGTTGGGCCTACCACGAGATAGTAGTCCTCGTTTAGTCTATTTTCCCTTTGTGGAGACTGGTGTTATGCCGTCGAGATCGAAGGCATTAGGGTCTCCGAGTGGTCGCTAGTGTCCGGTAGTTATTCACGTTCATGCCATGGCGCTCCGATGGCCGAAGCTAGAGAGAGAAAGAGGCGAGATGGTTGGGGTCTCGTCAAAATAACTTGATGTGTAGCCTCCAAATTTGGAGGTCAAGGCTCCAGATTTGGAGGTCAAAGCCTCTAGTGTCCAAGGAAGATGGAAGTCTCTTCTACCGCGTGTTGTGGCGACGAGGAGGAAGAAGGTTTCCCTCGTCGTAGGCGGGTGGCTGGATCGGCATCAAGGGAGTGAAGAAGCTTCTGGGAATATTCTCGCCGTGACCTAGCTTTGACCATCGCCCAAGATGGTCGGTGCGGCGCTCATTGTTCACGGTGTCGGTTCATCCTGCCAGCGATTGCAAATCCAAACCAACCTCATGGCCATTGTGCCAAAATGAAGCCCGAGAAGCTCACGGTGCCTCCCAGTGGTTTCGTTCTCGCTATGAGGTGCTTGTCTGGCTGCGTTGCCAAGAAGTGGTGGCCGAGCTTGACCCGATGGGGTTTCGAGTTTTTTTAGGGTCCTCGGTGCAAAAAAAGTTTGGACTGGTGTGTAATTTCTTTTTTTTCTTTGCAGTATTTTATGTAATTTTTGCTCCACCGCACAATGAATGCTTATCTTAAAAAAAAACTCTGGCATTGGACACAGAAGATCCTTTTTTTTTCATGGCGGGCAGTGCCTGGCCTGTTTGTGATCTGATCTTCTTCAGCCACCGATTGGTGTGCTCGGATCTGAACCCGCGTGGGATAGCTGTGACCAGTGGTGGTTACCATGAAATCGCATAGCTCGCCCCGATATATACCGTCACGTGAAACCCTGCCCTTTCCACAGCGCACGCAGAAATTGCCGGTATCGAGACATTCGCTTGCTGTTTATTTTTCCAAGCCATGCATTCTCCACTACGGATAACTTTGTGTATTCACAGGACCATGTCGTCGGTCACCAACGCTTGAGCAGTTCAAAATGTATCCGCACTGTTGTTCCTCTGCCATTCTTCAGACGGGAGTAAATTTTTGGCGTTCACAGATAAATGTACTTTGACGTTGTGCTAAATCAAACATTATTAAATTTGACTATTATTTTAGGAAAAGTAGCAATACTTTATGACACTAAATTAGCATCCCTAGATTTATTTTAAAATGTAGTTTTATAATATAGTAATTTGCTATCATATATATTGCTATTTTGTATTAAAATGTTGATTAAATTTAGGGGTGTAAATGGCTAGGATTATTTTCGCGTCGGAACCTGGTTCGAATCCATTTTAAGGCACTCCCTCCAATCCATATTTCTTGCTACTAAAATGGATGTATCTATAATTAAAATATGTCTAGATACATCTATATTTGCTACTAAAATATGGATGAATCGGAGGTGATTTTAAAGAATTCGGTAGGTAAGGGTATCTGATTGTGAAGTGGTGCTCCCCAATGCGATATATGATATGGTATAGCAAATAGCATGCGAATGCGGCTTATCCAAAATTGAATTAGAGATATCTGAAGGTTTTAAACCGGATAATTCGATGTTAGAGTCCAAAGGTAGCCAATCTCACAATGTTAGCAGTTATTGAATTACCGAATTCATTTAGATAACATAACTAGCTTGAAATTTCTAACACCAGCAGATTTAAGTTGTATCTCTCTTTCTTTAATGAATTGACTCCCACGAAACCGAAAGTTTGAATCCCTCTAAAGATTTGCAAGAACTATGACTATCTACTGATAAGAGCATATATCTGGTTTTTTTCTTCTTATTTCCGGTCCTAATCCACCTCTTTTTTATTCGAATCCGCATCTGGTCAACATCCGCTCCGATCCGAATCCGAGGAAAACAATTTTTTAAAAGTTATGTATGAGCAAAACCCGATCAGATCCGATCCATTTACACCGCAAATTAAAATTAAAATATTGACTTATTCATGCACCAAGGGAGCATGATGATATTGATAAACTAGTCGCGTGCATAGTTGGGACGTCGTACCAGTCTACCAGATGATAAAAGTTGCAGCTTAATCTTTGAGAGTGGACAATTGGCACGACTAGGTTGTCAACCAATTAGGAACGGAAGTTGCCATTCTGCTACGGCCATTGCCTCTCCAGGTTGATGTTTTTATTGAGTAATCAAGGATCATACTTAAAGTGCTGTGGACATAGCAGTCTTAATACAATCCATGGATGCTGCCGGAAGACCAGCCAACAGCTAAATGGATAGGACGAAATTATACGTACAATCTAAATACTGCTTCTTTATTTTTCGAAAGATTATAGTACTCCACACATCTATTCCAGCAGCACAAACGCCCTCTTGCTCCTTTCGAATAATATCGTGCTGATCTATTCCGAACAGTTATCGATCGGAGGTGAGCTTGCATTGGCAGGTCCACTTGGACAGTCTCGAACGCTCCTTATTAAGAACATTCTCTAGAAAGTCAGAATCCCATTAAAATTTTAATTCGGGATTTGACTGTCGCAGCAGTCGAGCTCAATACATGGGCGGTCAGTCGAGTTGGCAGAACTCCCCGCATAGCCCCTATTAGGGTTCGCAGGAGAGTTGGTTCGCAAACCCTACTCCCCTCCGTCGCTGCCAGTCGCCAATCTCCGACAAACAACCAGAGATCCCCCCCCCCCGCCACGCTATGGCCTCAGTGGAGGTTCCGACGGCCATGCGGCCGGGATTGGGCGGTGGCGACCGCCGTGTCCGCCCGTCTTGCACCGAGGCGGAGCGGCGCAAGTGGAAGAGGAGAGAGAGGCGTGCACAAGAGAGGCGCTCGGTGCTGGACCTGGGCTGCGCCCCGGGGGCTCGCTTCGCCAACCAAGGCGAGGGCTCCTCCCTCGGCGCCCAGCCGGCACCGCGTGCCAGTGCGGCGAAGCAGGAGAACGACCTCGTCCCCGCGTCGCCTACCTTCTCGTCGGGGACTACGTCCACGGCACGACGAGAAGAGGCCGTCATGGCGGCACCTTCATCGCCCGGCGACAGGCGTGGGAGCCGCTTCCGTAGGCCGGCAGCCGTCCGCCGAGTTAGGGAGTACGAGGGCGGCCGTGAGGCCCGCGTCGTGTCAAATCAAATATTCGACTTGACAAGACGACATGAAGACTTCACGCCGCGACCATCTCTCGCAAGACGCATACGCGCGCCATAGCTCGAAATAGGCCGCATTTTGCTTATTAGCTAGGTTAAGGTTGCCGGTCTACCAGTATTTATGTCAATTGCAAGAACTATGTAAGTATCCATGCTTAATCGGAGCATCTATGTCTTCTATAAACTATGATCATCGCCTCAAATTACCCGCGCCAATTCGAATTCCTCCATTCACTTCCATTTTACGGGTTCATTACACCATGAACTCGTTTTTTCCGCAACGTGTTTTCGGTTCATTTTTGATTTCTCTACTGGAGATGCTCTAATAACCCCTGGGGCACATTTCAACACTGATCTCGACCGGCCGACGCACTGCACATGAACTGATCCATACTCGCCGTCCAGTACAACATCGCAAAGACATTTGCAGCTGCCGAGCTACGTCGGGTCGTTTTCGTTGCAATCGGACGTGGACCGACGGCGTTTGGGCTCCGTCGGAGAGCTACCGGACACAAATTCCAGTCTCTATTTTGATGCAATGGTGACCACGACATGGCTGGTGATCCGATCGGTTCGCCCATCCACGTCTCTCTCCAAGCCCACATTATTATTCCGTTCCGAGCTTTCATTTGTGAAAAAAATTCTCATCCGAGAGCCTCAAATCTTTTTGATGAGTCATGCCGTCGCATATATTTTGCGTCCATCACGTTGCTACAAGCGAGCGTGACAGCACCCAAATCTATACTGCTACCAAGTCCATCATCACTGGTCCCTGTCAATGTGTGTGTTCGCACTTTCTTTCCATTGGACTCTCAATAGAATAACGCAACTTGAGCAGGCGTCTGGGAATAGATTTTGCGCACGTCCAAATCTGATGAGCGGACAGGGAGATCGGAAAAAGATTTTTAGTGTTTCCGTTAATTTATTATTACTTTAGTACTCATATGTTTCTTCGTGATGTTGAGGAGCTTTGTGTTGTGAAATTATTGCAGCGGAGAGAGCAGAACTCAGAAGCTACGCTTTTGATGTCTTGTAGCCCTTTTCTTGTTTACATTCCTTTGGGCTTTGGGGATGGGAGGTGGAGTGCTTTAGCTTTTTCATCCTCTTCCCATGCATCTTCGTACGTACTGGCTAGGACAGGCTATACCGACTTTGGTGAGAGATGAAATATGTTACTTCTTCGATCAAAATTAATTGACTTAAGTTTATCTTGATACATATGTATGTTGATATGTTTGTTGACTAGATAGATCTATACCTAGATAAAATAGAATCAATTAATATGAATCGGAGAAATGATGGTAAAGTTGGAGGAAGAATTTTGTTGGTCGAGCGAGGGAAGACGGTGTGCCATGCCCTCCATGTACGGGAGGTGTGTAAACGTGCATGCAATCTGACTCGCATGTGGCCCAACGGAGTATTTGGTCGCCCTTTTGCACGGCCGAAAGCCCCATCCAGTAGAATTTATGTACCGAATTCATTTAAGTACCCGTTTTAAATAATTTTATATCCAGTTTGAAAGAATCTAATGGATAAGAATATCCGCTTCGAACTTGACACCGTATACGCTACAGGATATAGTAAGCCAAATATAATCATGATATTCGTATCCAAAATTTACTTAGAATTATCCGATGGATTTTATTCGAATAATCCAATTTTGATCAGAAATTTGAAGCTAATAGAGATATGGAGTAGTTAGTACGGTGCCATGTTATATTAAACAATAGTTCTCTTGTATAGTCACTCTATCGAATATGAGTGTTTTATTCAATTCGTTTCATAAATTATTTTTGGTTGCATAGTTTGCGGACCTACTTATGCGCGTTGCTTCGTATTCCTGGTTTCAAATCACTATCTCTATCCACTCTGAATCGGTCGTGAAAATATGATATAGGATATGGTAACAGTAAAATGTAACCCTATCAGATGATATAGGATATGGTAACAGTAAAATGTAACCCTATCAGATCCGTTTTACATACCTGACTAGGATACATACTCTTACTATATTCGTAGCGCGGCCGGGAGCCAGGCAAAGCTCCCTGGTTTCGCCTTTTGATAGAAGAAGAATCATAGGATGGCAAGTGATGTCCTGTCCGATCAGATCGAGTTATGGTGTAGTGCATCTCATCTCATCTCATCTCACTCATCCGTGAGGTGAGGTGAGGTCGCGTCAGCTTTATGAGTGGCCAGCGTGGCGAGACGACTGACGGAAAAAACTCATGCGCGCGGGCGCGGTAAAAAGAAATAAAACAGACATCGCGCGTGCGGGCGGCATCGGCTGTGCGCTGGCTGGGTTCACGTGTCGCGGGCCGGCCGGTCCGCCGGAAAGATCAACATGTGAGCGAGCTCATCTGGCTCGATCGCGTACCCCACCAGGTCGACATGCGGTATGTGTAAGCGCTACACAGCGATAATACACCTGACATCCACTAGCCCTGCGCGCTGCGGTTGGAGTTGCATGTACTGTATGTACGAGACATGAGTGAGCTGTTTCTGTTGACGGGTTGTTGCGGTGTGGCCGGCCGGCTCGCCTGTCACGGCCGCGATCCGGCCGGGACGAACGTACGGCGGTGGACTGTTCCATGTGCCGGCAGACCCGGCACGCCGCTGCTCTCACCGCCCAGCCGGCCAGGGTGGGGCGTACAGTCGTACTACGTCGTACTCGACTCGGTGGTCGATCGCTGCCCTTTGTTAAAAAATTGATTCCCTTGTGTGTAAGATTTGCTCGTTTAGATATTTTACAGTGTCTGGTGTCATATACCTAGCGGTGAACCATGATGTTGACATAGAGATCGAACGTAAAAGTATGGAAACCCTGCTAGTTCATACGGGATTAATCGACGGCGGAAATGTAAAGCTTCCGAGGTCGTAGCTAACCATGTGGAGGAAATCATATGCTAGCCTCGGAATGATCAATCGAGAGATCGATCGGTCGAGTGAAGTGAGGTAAACGAAACGTTGCAAATTAGTTAAGGCTCCAATGGCCGATGTATTTGGAATTCTAAATGTGTTATCTTGGTCCGTTTACTTCGGGTCACGGACATAAAACGGTCAAATCTGAGCGCGTGCCAGTCTTGGTCGGGGTTGTCACGGCAGGGCGACACAAATATTTAGTTTAACTTTTTATGGGTAGAAATTAATATACATAGGGATGGAAGAAGAAAAAATGTAGAAAAGATAAAACCCTAACTAATTAGGGTTCGCGCCATGGCCGCCTACTCGTCGTAGCCGAGGTTGATGAAGACTGGCGGCTCGCATGGCTTGGGCCAAGACGACACCGAAGGAGGTCTAGTGGCTTGCGCTGTGGCAAGCACGCGGCGCAGGCACATGTGCGGGTGAAGTGGCAGCACGTCGAACGGGATTAACCGGCGGTGTCGCTGCCACGCGCCGGCTCGGACTCCCATGGGAGGACGGCAAGGCTCGGCACTTGGACGACCTCGTCAAGCTTGCTCTTGGCTATGGCCAGCTAGAGGGCCCATCTTCAATCATTCGGTGTCCCCACGTTCTAGTTGACAAAATGCGGATCGCGTACCACCGTTGTTGCCCTCGACGTTGTGGTCAGGTGGATGCCTAACTCGCGGTCGAGTTAGCCTGTGTCTCGAGGTACCCCTTCCGTCGTGGATTGAACTCCCACGTGTTCAACGATTCCTAGTTGGCCGCCGAGTCCTCCACGAATGGCGGCAGATCTTGTCACGCTGCGCTCGGTCCTCGCGTGGCACGAGAGCCACCGGCACCCGACGAGAGTTTTTTTTTTGAAAGTACCTGCGCATTTCACTTAAAAAGATAACAGGGATACAGAGCACACGCACGGACACGAGAAGCTTCGAGACAGCAACCTGTCCGAAACAAATGCAAAGAGGACCCCAGAAAAGAAAATAACAAAGAAGCCACGAGGGTCCCCAAGCTCCACCAAAACCATGGGCGTCCGTCCTTCCCAACCCGCGAGCACCCTGGAGAAGAAGACGACACACCACTGATACGTCTCCAACGTATCGATAATTTCTTATGTTCCATGCTACTTTATTGATGATACCTACATGTTTTATGCACATTATATGTCATATTTATGCATTTTAACTAACCTATTAACAAGATCCGAAGAGCCAGTTCTTGTTTTTCTGTTTTGGTTTCAGAAATCCTAGTAAAGAAATATTCTCGGAATTGGACGAAATCTTCGCTGTGGTCCTATTTTGCCTGAAGCCCGAAGACCGAAGAGATAACTAAGTGGGCCACGAGGCCGGGGGATAGGCGGCGCGGCCCAGCCCCGGCCGCGGCCTGCTCCCTAGGCCCCTCGTGTGGGCCCCGCGTTGCCCTTCCGTCTACTTAAAGCCTCCGTCGCGAACCCCAGTACCGAGAGCCACGATACGGAAAACCTTAGACGCCGCCGCCGCGAATCCCATCTCGGGGATTCAGGAGATCGCCTCCGGCACCCTGCCCGGAGAGGGGATTCATCTCCCGGAGGACTCTTCATCGCCATGATCGCCTCCGGAGTGATGAGTGAGTAGTTCACCCTGGACCATGGGTCCATAGCAGTAGCTAGATGGTCGTCTTCTCCTTGTTGTGCTTCATTGTTGGATCTTGTGAGCTGCCTAACATGATCAAGATCATCTATCTGTAATACTATATGTTGTGTTTGTCGGGATCCGATGGATAGAGAATACTATGTTATGGTGATTATCAATCTATTGTTTATGTGTTGTTTATGATCTTGCATGCTCTCCGTTATTAGTAGAGGCTCTGGCCAAGTTTTTGCTCTTAACTCCAAGAGGGAGTATTTATGCTCGATAGTGGGTTCATGCCTTCATTGACACTGGGATCGTGACAGAAGGTTCTAAGGTTGTGATGTCTGTTGCCACTAGGGATAAAACATTGATGCTATGTCTAAGGATGTAGTTGTCGATTACATTACGCACCATACTTAATGCAATTGTCTGTTGCTTTGCAACTTAATACTGAATGGGGTTCGGATGATAACCTGAAGGTGGACTTTTTAGGCATAGATGCAGTTGGATGGCGGTCTATGTACTTTGTCGTAATGCCCGGATTAAATCTCACTATATTTATCATATCATGTATATGCATTGTTATGCCCTTCTCTATTTGTCAATTGCCCGACTGTAATTTGTTCACCCAACATGCTTTTATCTTATGGGAGAGACACCTCTAGTGAACTGTGGACCCCGGTCCTATTCTTTACATAGCATACAATCTACTGCAATTGTGTTTATTGTTTTCTTTGCAAACATCTTCCACTCGATACGTTTAATCCTTTGTTACAGCCGGTGAGATTGACAACCTCACTGTTTCGTTGGGGCAAAAGTACTTGGTTGTGTTGTGCAGGTTCCACGTCGGCGCCGAATCCCTGTTGTTGCGCCGCATCACATTTCGCCACCATCAACCTTCAACGTGCTTCTTGGCTCCTCTGGTTCGATAAACCTTGGTTTCTTTCTGAGGGAAAACTTGCCGTTGTGCGCATCATACCTTCCTCTTGGGGTTCCCAACGGACGTGTACATCTACGCGCATCAAGCACTTTTTCTGGCGCCGTTGCCGGGGAGATCAAGACACGCTGCAAGGGGAGTCTCCACTTCTCAATCTCTTTACTTTGTTTTTGTCTTGCTTTATTTTATTTACTACTTTGTTTGCTGCACCTAAACAAAACACACAAAAATTATTTGCTAGTTTTACTTTATTTACTGTCTTGCTCTCTATATCAAAAACACAAAAAAATTAGTTACTTGCATTTATTTTATTATCATGACTAGTCCTGTAGTTGTTACTCTATCACCTGAGGAATCGATCTTTACCTTTAAACAAGGGGGTGAGGAGAGTTTTGAGAAAGCTTGGTCTAGAATTTTTGATTCTTATAGTAGAACTGAACCTAAAATGCCTCTAAGTTTGCTTCTTAGTAACTTTTATTTTGGTCTTACTCTTCGTTATAGATACGCCTTAGATGCTGTAGTAGGAGGAGATTTCCTCCATTGTGATGGAGATCAAGCTTTTAATGCCATAAAAAAATTAGTCACATCATCTAGCTCTGCTAGTAACTTTGATTTATCCCTTGCTAGCATTCTTGATAGATTGAACACTCTCGAAACAAATATATCTTGTTTAAAAGAAGGGTACAACCATATTCGCGAATTTTATGATTATGTTCCACTAAGCTTTGAACCTTCAATGTGGGTGCCTACTATAAAAGTTACCATTTGTGATGAAATTTTTTATGCCCGCTGTGATATTATGTCTGAATTCTGCCTTATGCCTAAAAGCATTTATGAATCTTTGCCACTTTGGGAACTTACTGAAGGAGGAGAAGGAATAACTCTTACTGATAATTCTGTTATAATTCCTAAGGGAATAGCTGAAGGTGTTTTCACAACCTTTCTTGGAAGAACGGTATCCACTGATTATCTGGTTATTGAATGTGTAGGGGCAGGACAAATTACGCTTGGAAGATCCCTGCTGAAACTCATGGGAGCAATCATAGATATGGGGAAGGGCACTCTAAATTTTACCTCTACACCCGGATGCGGTCATGTATTCCCTAAACCAAAAAGTAAGAAGAGTAGGCTCAAAGCCTCTGGTAAGAATGTTGATGCTCCATCTCTTGATGTTACTTGATTTGCACTTTCTGCGCCTAGCTGAAAGGCGTTAAAGAAAAGCGCTTATGGGAGACAACCCATGTTTTTACTACAGCAATTTTTTGTTTTGTTGAGTCTTGGAAGTTGTTTACTACTGTAGCAACCTCTCCTTATCATGTTTTTGTGCCAAGTAAAGTTTCTATGTCAAAGTTGATGTTATATTTGGGATCGCTGCGCAGAAACAGCATTGCTGTCTGTCACGAATCTGGGCACAGTTCTCTGTAGAAAATTCGAAACAATCTGCCAATTTACGAGCGTAATCCTCAGATATGTACGCAACTTTCATTAGTTTTGAGTTTTTCCATTTGAGCAAGTCTGGTGCCAGCTTTAAATTCGTCTTTACGGACTGTTCTGTTTTTTTTTTTTTTTTCCTTTTATTTCGCATTGCCTCTTTTGCTATGTTGGATTTATTTCTTTGATCCATT
Organism: Lolium multiflorum; assembly: GCA_030979885.1. Classification (NCBI taxonomy): domain Eukaryota; kingdom Viridiplantae; phylum Streptophyta; class Magnoliopsida; order Poales; family Poaceae; genus Lolium; species Lolium multiflorum. The sequence continues at coordinate 110,946,036 of CM061750.1, read as the reverse complement.
AATGTCCAATAGCTTTATGCAATGTCCAGAAGTGTAAAGAATGATTGTGCCACCTCTGAACATGTGAATTATTAATTGTGCACTAACCCTCTAATGAGTTTGCTTGAAGTTTGGTGTGAAGGAAGTTTTCAAGGGTCAAGAGAGGAGTATGATATATATGATCAAGAGGAGTGAAAGCTCTAAGCTTGGGGATGCCCCCGTGGTTCACCCTGCATATTTTAAGAAGACTCAGCGTTTAAGCTTGGGGATGCCCAAGGCATCCCCTTCTTCATCGACAACATCATCAGTTCCTCCCCAAAACTATATTTTTATTCAATCACATCTTGTGTTCTTTACTTGGAGCGTCGGTTTGTTTTTGTTTTTGTTTTTGTTTGAATAAGATGGATCCTAGCATTCACTTTGTGGGAGAGACACACTCCGCTGTTGCATATGGACACATGTGTCCTTAGGCTTTACTCATAATGTTCAAGGCGAAGTTTCTTCTTCGTTAAATTGTTATATGGTTGGAATTGGAAAATGCTACATGTAGTAATTCTAAAATGTCTTGGATAATGTGATACTTGGCAATTGTTGTGCTCATGTTTAAGCTCTTGCATCATATACTTTGCACCTATTAATGAAGAAATACATAGAGCTTGCTAAAATTTGATTTGCATATTTGGTCTCTCTAAGGTCTAGATAATATCTAGTATTGAGTTTTGAACAACAAGACGGTGTAGAGTCTTATAATGTTTACAATATGTCTTTTATGTGAGTTTTGCTGCACCGGTTCATCCTTGAGTTTGCTTCAAATAACCTTGCTAGCCTAAACCTTGTATCGAGAGGGAATACTTCTCATGCATCCAAAATCCTTGAGCCAACTACTATGCCATTTGTGTCCACCATACCTACCTACTACATGGTATTTCTCCGCCATTCCAAAGTAAATTGCTTGAGTGCTACCTTTAAAATTCCATCATCACTTTTGCAATATATAGCTCATGGGACAAAATAGCCTTAAAAACTATCGTAGTATTGAATATGTACTTATGCACTTTATCTTTTATTAAGTTGCTTGTTGTGCGATAACCATGCTTCTGGGGAACGCCATCAACTATTGTTGAATATCATGTGAGTTGCTATGCATGTCCGTCTTGTCTGAAGGATCTATCACTTTAGTGGTTGGAGCATGCAAAATTGTTAGAGAAGAACATTGGGCCGCTAACTAAAGCCATGAATCATGGTTGAAGTTTCAGTTTTGGACATATATCCTCAATCTCATATGAGAATAATAATCATTGCTACATGCTTATGCATCTAAGAGGAGTCCATTATCTGTTGTCCATGTTGTCCCGGTATGGATGTCTAAGTTGAGAATAATCAAAAGCGAGAAATCCAAAATGCGCTTTCTCCTTAGACCTTTGTACAGGCGGCATGGAGGTACCCCTTTGAGACACTTGGTTGAAACATGGCATGCAAAGATCCGGTAGTCCAAGTTAAGTAGGACAAGGTGCGGGCACTATTAGTATACTATGCATGAGGCTTGCAACTTGTAAGATATAATTTACATAACTCATATGCTTTATTACTACCGTTGACAAAATTGTTTCATGTTTTCAAAATAAAAGCTCTAGCACAAATACAACAATCGATGCTTTCCTCTTTGAAGGACCTTTCTTTTACTTTTATTGTTGAGTCAGTTTACCTATCTCCTTCCACCTTAAGAAGCAACCACTTGTGTGAACTGTGCATTGATTCCTACATACTTGCATATTGCACTTGTTATATTACTTTATGTTGACAATATCCATGAGATATACATGTTATAAGTTGAAAGCAACCGCTGAAACTTAATCTTCCTTCGTGTTGCTTCAACACCTTTACTTTGATTTATTGCTTTATGAGTTAACTCTTATGCAAGACTTATTGATGCTTGTCTTGAAGTACTATTCATGAAAAATCTTTGCTATATGATTCACTTGTTTACTCATGTCATTACCTTTGTTTTGATCGCTGCATTCATTACATATGTTTACAAATAGTATGATCAAGATTATGATGGCATGTCACTTCAGAAATTATCTTTGTTATCGTTTTACCTGCTCGGGACGAGCAGAACTAAGCTTGGGGATGCTGATACGTCTCCAACGTATCGATAATTTCTTATGTTCCATGCTACTTTATTGATGATACCTACATGTTTTATGCACATTATATGTCATATTTATGCATTTTCTGAACTAACCTATTAACAAGATGCCGAAGAGCCGGTTGCTGTTTTCTGCTGTTTTTGGTTTCAGAAATCCTAGTAAAGAAATATTCTCGAATTGGACGAAATCTTCGCCCAGGGTCCTATTTTTGCAAGCTTCGGAAGACCGAAGAGATAACGAAGGGCCACGAGGCAGCCAGGGGATAGAGGCGGCGCGGCCCAGGCCCTGGCCGCGCCGGCCTGCCCCCTGGGCCCCTCGTGTGGCCCCCGCGTTGCCTTCCGTCTACTTAAAGCCTCCGTCGCGAAACCCCAGTACCGAGAGCCACGATACGGAAAACCTTCCAGAGACGCCGCCGCGAATCCCATCTCGGGGATTCAGGAGATCGCTCCGGCACCCTGCCGGAGAGGGGATTCATCTCCGGAGGACTCTTCATCGCCATGATCGCCTCCGGAGTGATGAGTGAGTAGTTCACCCCTGGACCATGGGTCCATAGCAGTAGCTAGATGGTCGTCTTCTCCTTGTTGTGCTTCATTGTTGGATCTTGTGAGCTGAGAGTGCATTTTTAGAACCCGGCGGCATGTGAACTCGTCGGAACTCGAAATTCTATTGGTCCACGTTAGAAGTAGGCCCAATCTGGTGGCAGTGTATTTCTATTGTTAATTTGAGTATTGATTGATAGGTACAGTAGATGGAGCCCATGGTGTATTAATTCTCTGGCGTGAGCATGTGACCCTCGTCCTCTCCCACCTACCTCTCTCTCACAGCCCGCCCATGGAGCTCGGGACTGGCACATCTTTGGCTAGTACGCGCAACCACCACCCGGCCTGCTCCGTGCTCGCTCGCCTGTGAGAGGCAGCCTCGACGCGCTCGTGGCCGCCTCGAGGAACATGGTGGGAGGCCCGGGGCTAACCACTTCGGCGCGCGCCGTGCAACTATACTTCCGCGTGACTCCCAGGCCAAGGCCGACCGTGTCCCGCTGCATGCGGCCGCCGCAAGCACGCACGCCATGGCCGCCACGTCGTCGCCGCGCCATTTGCAAGCACCCCCGCGTGACACGGCGCCCTCGCGCGCCCGCCACGACCGCCATGGCCGCGCCTTTCACGAGCACGCGCGCTCTTCGTCGCGCGGCCGCGCGTCGCTGCCTGCGCGTTGCGAGCACGCCGCGCGTGCGACCGTCGCCATCCGCCACGCGCCCTCCCGCGCGCTCGCCACGCCAGCCACACGCGCACCCGCCACGGCCGTGGAGGAGCCTGCTGCCGCGGTCGCGCCGCTGCTCCGCGAGGTCCTCCTCGTGCGCAGCGATTCAAGGCCGTCGTGGTTTGATCGAGCCACGCGCAGCCGCATGCGCCTCTTCCGACGAGGTCGCTGCCTGGGTGCGCGAGCTGCAGCACGACCTCGCCACGGTTCCTCGACATCATCCCCGTCGCTGAGATCGGGCTCAACGACGACGTGGACGACCTGCTCGGGCTCACCGGCCGGTGGACTCAGCGAGCGGATCTTGACCAGTCGACGACGCCGCGAGCCTCCCGTGCCGTCGCAGATTTCCGCTGCCTCATCTCCTCGACCCGATGCGCGACCAGGTGGTGTCCTCCGGGAAACATAGGACCGCGAGTCCATCACGCATTCACGCTTATCACGAATTAATCGCGCCACGTATATGGTATTCTAGTTCGTATTCACGCTTTGATTAAAACTAGGCTTGTTTTTAGGCTGGTCCACAAATTACACAGACCAATAGGAGGCCGAGTTCTGGCCGGAGCAAATGCCCGCCGGTTCAACGGCGAGTTTTCCCTTGTGAGCTGCCTAACATGATCAAGATCATCTATCTGTAATACTATATGTTGTGTTTGTCGGGATCCGATGGATAGAGAATACTATGTTATGGTGATTATCAATCTATTGTTTATGTGTTGTTTATGATCTTGCATGCTCTCCGTTATTAGTAGAGGCTCTGGCCAAGTTTTTGCTCTTAACTCCAAGAGGGAGTATTTATGCTCGATAGTGGGTTCATGCCTTCATTGACACTGGGATCGTGACAGTAGGTTCTAAGGTTGTGATGTGCTGTTGCCACTAGGGATAAAACATTGATGCTATGTCTAAGGATGTAGTTGTCGATTACATTACGCACCATACTTAATGCAATTGTCTGTTGCTTTGCAACTTAATACTGGAAGGGGTTCGGATGATAACCCTGAAGGTGGACTTTTTAGGCATAGATGCAGTTGGATGGCGGTCTATGTACTTTGTCGTAATGCCCTGATTAAATCTCACTATATTTATCATATCATGTATATGCATTGTTATGCCCTTCTCTATTTGTCAATTGCCCGACCGTAATTTGTTCACCCAACATGCTTTTATCTTATGGGGAGACACCTCTAGTGAACTGTGGACCCGGTCCTATTCTTTACATAGCATACAACTCTGCAATTGTTTTACCGTTTTCTTTGCAAACATCTTCCACTCGATACGTTTAATCCTTTGTTACAGCAAGCCGGTGAGATTGACAACCTCACTGTTTCGTTGGGGCAAAGTACTTGGGTTGTGTTGTGCAGGTTCCACGTTGGCGCCGGAATCCCTGTTGTTGCGCCGCATCACATTTCGCCACCATCAACCTTCAACGTGCTTCTTGGCTCCTCCCGGTTCGATCAACCTTGGTTTCTTTCTGAGGGAAAACTTGCCACTGTGCGCATCATACCTTCCTCTTGGGGTTCCCAACGGACGTGTACATCTACGCGCATCAACCACCTGCGCGCCAAGAACCGGAAGCACACCATCGCCGTCAAGCGGTTTTGTGAGTCGATGTAGTGCTCCGCCGCCGCGGCTTCGTCGATGTGGAACGTCGACCGGGATCATCCCGTGCAGCTCCGCCCAGTATCCGGCCATCCCGTCGACACCGTCGAGGAAACCGCCAGATCCGCCACCTTCGAACCTCAAACTTTGCTTCGAACAGCAAACCAACTCGAAGCTCCGCCGCTGCCCTTGAGTGCGCATCACCCACCGGAAAGCTCTACACATCCCCTCGCTCACCTTGCGGCGCGGAGCAGATACCCAGAAGAGGGAGCGGAGAGAGGGAACAAAGTCCACAGCGCGGCACCTCCGCTTCCTCGACGCCACCGTCCGACCAAACCGGTGCTCGCCAGATCTAGCACCCAGACGGCACCAGCGCCAACCAGATCCGGCGGCAACAGGGAAACCACCTCGTCGGAAGGGGATCCGGAGGCCTCTTATTCTCCGCGCCATCACCACCATCGGAACAGAGGAGATGCACGCCGCAAACTAGCAACCTAGCTACCCTAGCTATCTACATATGACGCGGCCTCCGGCGACCCCACCCACCGACGGCCAAGGCCGACGGGTGGGGAGCCGCCGGGACCGGCCGGAAACGGGGTCGCCGCGCACGAAAGTTGAGTCCCCTGTTTGTCGTCCTGGAGAGAGGAACGAGCAAAGAGGGACCGTACTAGATGCACGGCCGAAAAACTAGCAACCGAGCTACCCTAGCTACTGCTATACATACCGGACGCGGCCTCCGGCGACCCCACCCACCGACGGCCAAGGCCGATAGGGTGGGAGAGCCGCCAGAGACCGGCCGCAAACGGGGTCACCGCACCCGACGAGAGTTGAGTAGTGAACCCGCACGCAAGTTGATGTCCAACCAGGACAGTGGGCGCCCTCCTCGCACAACCGACAACTTTGTCAACTGGGATGTACCGGTGATTCCTCCCCTTCTTCTGGCCTCCGCACGGGAGCCAACCTCATGGTCGTTCTTCGCCTTTCGGAATGGCTAGGATTTGCCTATGGTGGTTGCTACCTATGAGGTTTGCTGGTGAGGAGGGAGAATAGAGATGGCAATGGCATGGGCCGCTCGCTTCAAAAGCTAGGGCGAGCACATCGCCTTTAATGCCTGGAACGCGTAACAAAGTTTGATCATTAACACGATGTAGAAGGCCACAATGGGGCCGCCCACCAGCATTGGCGCGCACATGTTGGAACGTGCACTGGTTGGTGGCAGACAGGCCCGAGGAAGATGACCTCGGACAGGCGCGTGAACGCGCATGGATCGCTAGGGACATGTCGGTCCGTTTAGGTTGACCTGCCAGGCTAGGATTTTGCCCGTAGAGTGTCCACGCAGATATAAACATACCGCTTCGGTCCTTTTAGGTCAGGTCGCTGGAGATGCACTAAAGCTAACATTGCAGTATGTAAGTGCTACATTAGATATAGTTGGTTTGTTGAGAAAGCGCCCAACGTGTCTTCCGTGCTCCTTGAATCAAGTATCTGTGCTTAACTCCTCCAAGTTAACTCTGGAACTCTTCCGAAGTTAATGTGAAATAATATTAACAACTCTGGAACACTTCCAAAAGTTCCTCCGTCGCGTATCGTAGCCCGGGAATCATTCTGAAACCTCTCCTGTATAACATCGATGACATGAGGACAATTCCAACGTCATCATCTGAACCACATACCATTTATAGAACTTATATAAGTTATCAAAAATCTTAATTTACTTTAACATGTGACCGAGCAGGTTTGGTAACACACAAACATGATTCGGAAACTCCTTTCCGATCAATAACCACATCGGTGTCGTCGATATCTGTGATGGCTCCCGTGCGTACACGAATAAGTTTGTGCAAACCTTGTGTTATCCCTCTATCATTCCCTATTGTGTCATGATATAGTGAAGGTGAGACTTTTTTAACCATGTGATTCAACACTTGATCATTCTAACAGTTATCATGTTCTCGTTTCATTCGCTTTTCTCATTCTGTATTCCGACATCCTTGTGATCACCATCCCAACTTATTTGGCCAGACAATAGTGTGACATCGGGATACCGAGAGGGCACTGAGCATATCTCTCCATAGTCGGGGAAACAACATCTCAATCATGGAGTATCCTTGTTGCACACAAACTTTTCGATACACTTGAAGGTCACCTTTATAAGGACACTCTCTAGGGAGATGTTTGATAAGTTCAAACTATATCTTGCGGTGTGCATGTACTTGATATCATCATGGTCTAAGGACTTGTCCATATAATAAACACATAAAATAATAGTAACAGTCAATGATAACATGTCTCATAGTATATCAATCATACATGGGTCTTTTAAGTGCCCTTGTTTTTATAACAATGCACTCTCATTATTGATGGCATCCTTGTCTTAGCGACTATTCCAATGAGTAGGGGAATTAGTCATGCATCATTCAATGGAGGAGTTAGATCTAGACACGGGATTAGGAACATTTTGTCTGTGTATCTCTCTACACGTGCATATTAGTTTTCCTTTGAATCTCGTATTCAAGTCACACAGTAGTTATAGCATAAATAAGTAAAATTTAATAATGAATATGAAGTTAAATAATAACAATTATTATTGTCTCTAGGGTATAAATCCTTCAATCATGGCAACATTATCCACCCTAATGAGAAATATTTACTTGTGATGCCATGCAACCACTTGCATAATAATATATTCATAATATTACGATGTGGTGTTCATAAGTTAGGGCTCATTTGATTCGCAGGATTTTCATAACGCAGAAATAAGAAAAAACGTGGGATTGGAATGGCATGTCCTCTCCAACCCTATAAAAATAGGAAACTACGGGATTTTAAATCTGCAAGGTGTTTGATTGCACAGGAAAGCCAAAGGAATTGTAGAAAGAGGTTGGAGTGAAGGGAAATTTTCCTACGAAACATAGTGCAAATGATTTTTTGTAGGAATTTCAAAGGACTGCAATCCTATCAATCAATCGAATTTTATAGGAAAAAATCCTATGCTTTGAATTCCTACAAAAATCATATACAATTCCTTTGAATCAAACAAGTCCTAGAAGCCAACGCGATAATTGGCCATATAGAACAAGGAAAGATTCACAGAAGAAGAAATGGTTTATGGTAGCTCACGACGATAAAAGAAACATTGTAATCTTCCTTCCCATTGCGGTTTGGAAAGTTGACCTCGGTACGCTTGTTGGGGGAGCTGTGTTGGAAGCTGCTACGCCACCCCATGACCTGTACCAACCGCCACACTAAGGAGAGCTGGGGCAGCGCGAGAACGAGGCGATAGGAGGGAAGAGGAGAGGCGGAGCTAGGGTTTGGAGATTGGGGTGTCGCCTCATGAGGGGGAGAGGATCTCGCGAAGTCCCAAAATCACATTATCGTCGCCGTTCATCCGCTCAAGAGCGATGGAGGGAAGTTTTGATAGGCGACGGAACATCCAGGCATTTTTTTCGGAAACCCCCCGATCTATTAAGCAAGCACAAGTAGCACATAGGACCTGCTGGAATTTGTGGGCATTTGGCCTTTGGCACGTGGCCCATTATGAAACTCACATCGCCCATTCCAAACATCAGTGACAGCACTAGTGGGGGGCTAAAGTTTAGTCCCACATTGCTAGTTGGGAGAGAGTTGGAGTGGTATATAAGGTGGGCTGTTCTAGTCCTAGTAAGTGAGTGAGAAGAGAGAGAGCCCTCGCGCACTCCTCCTCCTCCGCCCGCCGCCTCGCCTCGTCACGACACGCCGCGGGTTGCGGGAATCTCGCCGAGCCGAGCTTATCTTTTTGCTGTTTGGGAAATTAATTGTGTAATCAATTATGAGTCATTAACGGACGTTCGTTCCAGGTTTCTGGATCGTGAACTCCGTACGTGGCTGCGTCCCACGACCTTCCCCGCACGTGGCACTAGCGACCCCTCTTTCCGATTCTCCGCCGCGCCTTCCTCGGCTGGTCGTCGCTGTGCCGACTCGGACGTGGGCTGCGCACGACCTTGAACGCACATTAACACAACGAGAACCCTCGCCTGTACGTGCCACATATGCGACTACCTGTTTCCAGTTCATTGCGCCGCCGCCTTCGTCTTCCTCATCCCGTCCGTCGGCGTGCACCGACTGCCGGGACAGTAGGCCTCCGGAACCCTGCCTCTCGTGAACCTGTACGGGTGAGGGGCAATCAGGTTTTTGGGGAGCGCTCCGGCGCGACTACTGGCATCACGACGTCGTCATCGGACGACGAGTTCCTCCACACCGACAACTTCTTCCCGGACCTCAGCGACTTCTTCGGCAACCTCAACATGGGCGACAACGACGCTGCTGCGAAGTATGTGATCTTGTCGTTTCTCTTTCAGTCTCTGTTAGAGTTTCTTCTTCTAGTTTCTGTGGTAGATGCGATCGGTTTGTCTTGTTTAGATGTGATATGTTCATCTATCTTACTAGTCTGCACGATTAGTTTATTTGTTGTTTTCATAGTCATGATTTATCAATTACTTGTACGGATTATTTCATATGGATATTTGCTTATATATTCAACAATCCAAAAACCTGATTATAGGCAAATCAATTCAAGCAGCGTTGCTGCCGCTACTCGACCTCCCCTCTTTGATGGTATGCATTACAAGAGGTGGCGCACAAAGGCAGTTCTATGGTTTACAAACCTAGGCTGTTTTAGCGCCACAGATGCTAGACCTGAGGGGCCTCTCTCTGCAGAGGAGCAGGAAAAGTTTGAGAAGGTCGACGCCATGTTTAAGGCGGCCTTGTTCAGCATTCTTGGGGACAACATTGTTGACCCGTACATGGCTTTCGACCATGGTAAAGATGCGTGGGATGCGCTCGAGGCCAAATTTGGGGTCTCGGACGCTGGCACTGAACTGTATGTCATGGAGCAATACTATGACTACAGGATGACTGATGAGCGCTCCGTGGTTGAGCAGGCTCATGAGATTCAGTCCCTTGCCAAAGAACTCGAGCAGTTTAAGTGTACCTTACCGGACAAATTTGTGGCCGGTGGCATTATTGCCAAGCTTCCTCCTTCGTGGAGGAACTTTGCTACTTCTCTGAAACATAAGAGACAAGAGTTTTCCGTTTCGGATCTCATTGGCTCGCTTCATGTGGAAGAGAAGGCGAGAGCAAAGGACACACGCGCTCGTAGTTTTGAGGGAGGTTCTAGTGCCAATGTGGTACAGAAGAAGAACTTCCAATCTCACAAGTCTAAGAATAAGAACAATGGAAAAGGCAAGTTTGACGAGAAGAACAAAGCCTCCAACTCAACCAACTTCAAGAGGAAGACTCCTTATAAGAAGAAAGGGAACTGCCATGTTTGTGGCGCTCCTGGACATTGGGCTCCTGATTGCCCAGAACGCCATGATCGGCGTGGGAACAGCGGCAAGTCCGCAAATGTTGTTATTGGCGTTGATACTGAGATGAAGGACGTTGGGTACGGTATTTCTCCTACTGTCCTTTCAGTATGTAATTCTCCTGATTGGTGGATAGACACCGGAGCCAATACACATGTATGTTCTGATGTGTCTATGTTTTCTTCTTATCAGGTCGCAAGGACTTCCTCCGTGCTGATGGGAAACGGCTCACGTGCTTCTGTTCGTGGTGTTGGTACGGTGGATCTGAAGTTTACTTCGGGAAAGACCATCCAGCTGAAGAATGTGCAGCACGTTCCCTCCATTAATAAGAATCTCGTTAGCGGATCGCTTTTATGTCGAGATGGTTTTAAGTTGGTTTTTGAGTCCAATAAAGTTGTAATTTCCAAGTGTGGACAATTTGTTGGAAAGGGTTATGTGTGCGGAGGCTTGTTCCGCTTATCTTTGTCAGACTTATGTACTCAAATTATTAATCATGTTTGCAATGATAGTGAGTCCGATATTTGGCATTCACGACTTTGTCATATTAATTTTGGGTGCATGACGCGGCTAGCGAATATGAATATAATTCCGAAATTTGCTATTGTCAAGAAATCCAAGTGCCAAGTATGTGTGCAAGCTAAGCAACCACGTAAGTCTCACAAGACTGCGGAGGCAAGAGACTTGGCACCGCTGGAGCTTATACATTCGGATCTTTGTGAAATGAATGGTGAATTGACAAAAGGAGGGAAAAGATACTTCATGACTTTAATTGATGACTCTACTCGATATTGTTATGTGTACCTCCTGAAATCTAAAGATGAAGCTCTTAATCACTTCAAAATCTTTAAAGCTGAAGCAGAAAACCAACTTGATCGAAAGATCAAGCGGCTAAGGTCTGATCGTGGTGGAGAGTATTTTTCCAACGAGTTTGATTCTTTTTGTGCGGAACATGGTATTATCCATGAGAGGACGCCTCCCTACTCACCTCAGTCAAATGGGGTGGCCGAAAGAAAGAACCGTACTCTAACTGATTTGGTTAACGCCATGTTAGATACATCGGGTCTATCCAAGGCATGGTGGGGGGAGGCGATATTGACTGCATGTCATGTCCTAAACCGTGTCCCCACAAAGAACAAAACCATTACCCCTTTTGAGGAATGGGAAAGGAAAAGGTTGAAACTCTCTTACCTACGAACTTGGGGTTGTATGGCGAAAGTAAATGTGCCGATACCCAAGAAGCGCAAGCTTGGACCAAAAACCGTGGATTGTGTTCTTCTGGGATATGCATTTCATAGCATTGGCTACAGATTTTTGATAGTAAAATCTGAGGTATCCGACATGCATGTTGGTACAATTATGGAGTCGAATGATGCGACTTTCTTTGAGGACATCTTTCCCATGAAAGACAAGTCTAGCTCATCAAATCAGGAGATGCCTAGTTCATCAAGTCAGGAGTTAGTTACAATTCCTGAACCTACCATTGCGATAGAACACTATGATAATCCTGTGGAGGACGACAATGAAGCTCCCAAAAGGAGCAAGAGACAGAGGACTGCAAAGTCCTTTGGTCATGATTTCATTGTGTACCTCGTGGATGATACTCCCACTTCTATTTCAGAAGCCTATGCATCTCAGGATGCTGACTACTGGAAGGAAGCTGTCCGTAGCGAGATGGATTCCATCTTAGCTAATGGAACTTGGGAGGTTACTGATCGTCCTTATGGGTGCAAACCTGTAGGATGCAAGTGGGTGTTCAAGAAAAAGCTTAGGCCCGATGGTACTATTGAAAAGTACAAGGCACGACTTGTGGCCAAGGGTTATACTCAGAAAGAAGGCGAAGACTTCTTTGATACATACTCACCTGTAGCTCGACTGACCACTATTCGAGTACTACTTTCCTTGGCTGCCTCACATGGTCTTTTCGTTCATCAAATGGATGTTAAGACAGCTTTCCTAAATGGAGAGCTCGATGAGGAAATTTATATGGAGCAGCCTGATGGATTTGTAGTAGATGGTCAAGAAGGAAAGGTGTGTAAGTTGTTGAAGTCTTTGTATGGGCTTAAGCAAGCGCCTAAGCAGTGGCATGAGAAGTTTGAAAGAACTTTAACCGCTGAAGGCTTTGTTGTAAACGAAGCTGACAAGTGTGAAGTCGCGCCGTGGTTGGGGTACCATGGCCGACGATTTTGGTCCCTCCGTGGTGCATGTCAAAATTTTTTTTTGTTTTTGAGGCCACCTAGCCCGACGAAAGCGGCCAAAACGTGGCGTATGGTGGCCCGGGACGTGGTGCATCTCGAAATCTCGGGTTCGCCGGCCGAGTCAACGCAAATCCGCACCGCCGAGGGATGTAGGGCCCAGATGGCAGCCTCTCTGGCATTGTTTTTTTCTAGATCGCGCCATCTCGTTCAACGTTCTCCGATCGAGCCGTTTACGATGCAGGATCATGGGTCCCGCATGTCATCCTCTATGAACCAAAATTCTTTCTATTCTTGGATTTTTTTGACCCCCTGATTTCTGGCTACTTCCTTTTTCTTTTGATCCCTTGCCGCCTTGGAAACGTTGAGACCGCTGCTGCTAAATGGGACCCGCATGTCATCCTCTATGTGCAATCAACTTTCTTTTCTTGGAGTTTTTTTTGGCACCTCAAATTTGGTCACTTGCCTTTTTCTTTCGATCCCATGCCGCCTCTCAAACGGTGATACCGCTGCTGCTAACGGGACCCGCATGTCATCCTCTATGTACTATAAAACTTTCTTTCCTGGATTATTTTTGGCACCTCAAATTTGGTCACTTGCCTTTTTCTTTCAATCCCCGCCTCTCAAACGGTGATACCGCTGCTGCTAAATGGGACCCGCATGTCATCCTCTATGTACTATAAAACTTTCTTTTCTTGAATTATTTTTGGCACCTCATATTTGGTCACTTACCTTTTTCTTTCGATCCCGCCTCTCAAACGGTGATACCGCTGTGCTAAATAGGACCCGCATGTCATCCTCTATGTACTATAAAACTTTCTTTTCTTGGATTTTTTGGCACCTCATATTTGGTCACTTGACTTTTTCTTTCGATCACTGCCGCCTCTCAAACAGTGATACCGCTGCTGCTAAATGGGACCCGCATGTCATCCTCTATGTACTATAAAACTTTCTTTTCTTGGATTTTTTTGGCACCTCATATTTTGTCACTTGACTTTTTCTTTCGATCCCTGCCGCCTCTCAAACGGTGAGACCGCTGCAGCTAAATGGGACCCGCATGTCATCCTCTATGAGGAATCAACTTTCTTTTCTTGGAGTTTTTTTGGCACCTCATATTTGGTCACTTGCCTTTTTCTTTCGATCGCATGCCACGTTTGAAACGTTGAGGTACCTGCTGGCTCATGGGACCCGCATGTCATCCTCTGTGTGCTATAAAAGTTTCCTTTGTTGGATTTTTTTCACCCTCTGATTTTTGGCTTGCCTTTTTCTTTTGATCCCCTGCCCCCTTTGAAACGTTGAGTAAGTTGTTGGTTCAAGGGACCCGCATGTCATCCTCTATGTCCATCAACTTTCTTTTCTTGGATTTTTTTCACCCCCTAATTACTAGCTACTTTCTTTTTCTTTTGATCTCAAGCCGCATTACAAACATTGAGACCGCTGCTGCAAAATGGGACCCACATGTCATCCTCTATGTACAATAAATCTTGGATTATTTTTGGCTCCTGATATTTGGTCACTTGCCTTTTTCTTTCGATCTCATGCCGCCTTTGAAACGTTGAGTAAGCTGCTGCCTCATGGGTCCCGCATGTCATCCTCTACGAACAATAAAAGTTTCCTTTATTGGAGTTATTTTTGACCCCTAATTTCTGGCTATTTGCCTTTTTCTTTTGATCCCTCCCCCATTGAAACGATGAGGACGCTGTTGGCAGGTCGGTCTCACATGTCATCCTCTATGAACAATAAAAGTTTCCTTTGGTGGATTTATTTTTGACCCCTAATTAATTTCTGGCTATTTCCTTTTTTCTTTTGATCCCCTCGCCTTGGAAACGTTGAGGATGCTGCTGCCTCATCGGTCCCGCATGTCATCCTCTCGAACGATAAATGTTTTCTTTTCTTGGATTTTTTACCAACTGACTTTTTGTTTTTTTATTTTCGACCCACTGCCTTTGAAACGTTAACGACGCTGCTGGCTCATGGGTCCCGATGTCAGCCTCCCCGTACAAGAAACATGTGATATCTTGATTATTTTGCAGACAATAAACAGTGTATTTCGCTCTGAGCTATTGCAAACGGATAAATTAAATCTTTATTTTTACAACTTATATCTTGAATCTCCTTGTTTTTTGTTTTTGCGAAGCATAGGACATTCCTGTTTTTTTTTTGAGAAAAATCCGAACTTCCATGTTCTGGAGTGGGCTGAAATTGTACGAATCAAAAGGCCCAGAAGGATAGTTCGAAGGCCCAGATGTCCAGATGCAGCCCAATTGAAATCTTTCTTTTCTTGGATTTTTTTCACCCCCTGATTTCTGGCTACTTCATTTTTCTTTTGGTCCTGTGCCACCTTGGAAACGTTGAGACCGCTGCGCAAATGGGACCCGTATGTCATCCTCTATGTACAATAAAGTTTCCTTTCTTGGATTATTTTTGGCTCCTGATATTTGGTCACTTTCCTTTTCTTTCGATCTCATGCCACGTTTGAAACGTTGAGGAATCTGCTGGCTCATGGGACCCGCATGTCATCCTCTATGTACAATAAAAGTTTGATTTCTTGGATTTTTTTTCACCCTCTGATTTTTGGCAATTTCCTTTTTCTTTTGATCCCTGCCGCCTTTGAAACGTTGAGTAAGCTGCTGGCTCATAGGTCCCACATGTCAGCCTGTATGAACGATAAAGCTTTCCTTTCTTGGAGTTTTTTTTTATCCCCTAATTTCTGGCTACTTTCTTTTTCTTTTGATCTCAAGCCGCATTTGAAACGTTGAGACCGCCTGAAAATGGGACCCGCACGTCATCCTCTATGTACAATCAAGTTTCTTTTCTTGGATTATTTTTGGCTCCTGATATTTGGTCACTTGCCTTTTTCTTTCGATCCCATGCCACGTTTGAAACGTTGAGGAACCTGGGGCCGCATGTCATCCTCTATGTACTACAAAAGTTTATTTTCTAGGGTTTTTTTTCACTCTCTGATTTTTGGCTATTTCCTTTTTCTTTTGATCCCCTGCCGGCTTGGAAACGTTGAGTAAGCTGCTAACTCGTGGGTCCCGCATGTCATCCTCTATGTACAATCAACTTTCTTTTCTTTTTTTTTTATCCCCTAATTTCTGGCTACTTTCTTTTTCTTTTGATCTCAAGCCGCATTTGAAAAGTTGGGACCTCTGCTGCAAAATGGGACAGCATGTCATCCTCTATGTACAATAAAAGTTTCTTTTCTTCGATTATTTTTCACCCTCTGATTTTTGGTCACTTGCCTTTTTCTTTCGATCTCATGCCGCCTTTGAAAATGTTGCGGAACCTGCTGGCTCATGGGACCCGCATGTCATCCTCTATGTACTATAAAAGTTTCTTTTCTTGGATTTTTTTCACCCTCTGATCTTTAGCTATTTCCATTTTCTTTTGATCCCCTGCCGCCTTGGAAACGTTGAGTAAGCTGCTGACTGATGGGACCCGCATGTCATCCTCTATGTACAATCAAGTCTCTTTTCTTGGATTTTTTTCCCTCTTATTTTTGGTCACTTGCCTTTTTCTTTCGATCTCATGCAGCCTCTGAAACGTTGAGGAAGCTGCTGGCTCATGGGACCCACATGTCATCCTCTATACTATAAAAGTTTCTTTTCTTGGATTTTTTTCACCCTCTTATTTTTGGCTATTTCCTTTTTCTTTTGATCCCCTGCCGCCTTGGAAACATTGATTAAGCTGCTGACACATGGGGCCCGCATGTCATCCTCTATGTACAATCAACTTGCAAGATCTTGGAGCGAAAGAGCTTGTATAAGTGGGACCCATATGTCATCCTCTATGTACAATAAAAGTTACTTTTCTTGGATTATTTTTTGCTCCTGATATTTGGTCAGTTTCCTTTTTCTTTTGATCTCATGCCGCCTCTGAAACGTTGAGTAAGGTGCTGGCTCATGGGACCCGCATGTCATCCTCTATGTACAATAAAGTTTCTTTTCTTAGATTTTTTTACCCCCTGATTTTTGCTAACTTGCCTTTTTCTTTTCGATCATATGCCGCCTTTGAAATTGAGGTCGCCGCTGGCTCATGGGTCCCACATGTCAGCCTCTATGGACAACAAACCTTTCCTTTGTTGGATTTATTTTTTACCCCTAATTTCTGGCTATTTGCCTTTTTTTTACACACTGGGACTGTACAATAAAGTTTCATTTCTTAGATTTTTTTTACCCACTGATTTTTGCTAACTTGCCTTTTTCTTTTCGATCATATGCCGCCTTTGAAATTGAGGTCGCCGCTGGCTCATGGGTCCCACATGTCAGCCTCTATGAACAATAAACCTTTCCTTTGTTGGATTTATTTTTTACCCCTAATTTCTGGCTATTTGCCTTTTTCTTTTGATCCCCTGCGGCCTTTGAAACGATGAGGACGCTGCTGGCAGGTCGGTCCCACATGTCATCCTCTATTAAGAATAAAAGTTTCCTTTTTGGATTTATTTTTTACCCCTAATTTCTGGCTATTTGCCTTTTTCTTCTGATCCCTGCCGACTTCGAAATGATGAGGATGCAGCTGGCAGATCGGTCCCACATGTCAGCCTCTATGAACTATAAATGTTTCCTTTGTAGGATTTATTTTTTACCCCTATTTTCGGGCTACTTGCCTTTTTCTTTGAAACGTTGAGGACGCTACTGTCTCATGGGTCCCACATGGCATCCTCTCTGAACGATAAACCTTCATTTCTTGTTAACGACAGGTTTATCAGTATTATTTTCGCAGACTAATACAAGCTCTTTCGCTCCAAGATCTTGCAAGTTAATAGAATAAATCATGGAATTATTAGGATATGTTTTAAATTTCAAATCCACTTTATGAATTTTTGAAAATACCGTGATCTATGTGGGTATGGAGCGATCAAGGATTTTCATATTGGCCATGAGCAGTTTCAAAAATTGCAACCCAATAATTCAAAATAAATACAAACAACTTTTATGTAGAATCTCCGTGTTTTTGTTTTTTGCCAATCATAGGATCTGTGGTTCTTTAGAAAAGGGCCAACATTGCATGAGCAGAAAGGCCCATTTGTAGTTATTGGGCTTCGACAGCCGGAGCAAGTAGGCCTATAGCAAATACCTTGTAGATGGCCGTTGGAACCCAAAAGTATTTGTTGCCTAGACTTAGATGCCAAACTCAGCCTTATTGACATGAACCTTGCTATGCACACGACAATTTCAGTCCGATCCGTGTACGAAACACAAGATCCAACCCTTCGTGTGAGGAAGCAGGTGGCAGCACACCTCCAGATGCTCAATCGTACATACGCATATCATATAGGAGTTGTCGTATGTACATCAGTTCCGTATTGACATGTTTTTTTCTTTGGTTCACATGTGGGGTCCGCACAGTCACCTAGGTCGCACATCTACTTCCTTGCTCGTAGTTGATGCATGTTCGGTTTGGGGATGGGGTGGAACCCAACACACCCCCGTGCCAGTGGATGTACTTTACCCTTTAGCGGCGAAAAAAATAGGAATGGTCCTCTCATGACTATGATCAACAAGAGGTGGCTATATTATAAAGGACGTACACACATTGTAATTATAGTGCTGAACGGCGAGGGATACTTTTTCCCTACATGGGTGGCAGCATAGTCTACGGATTGCAGCACCACCCACACCATAGGCGATTTATGATTCATCGTTCCGATATGTATTTCGCCTAGTTTTTTTTCTTTACATTGTTGGTTACAGACTCTTTGAACAGCTGTGTGCATCCTGGTTATGCAGAGGCTGGATGTAATTGCTTTCCAAAAGTAATAAAGCATCCTTTATCGAAAAAATTATAGTGCTGAAATAAAGTCAATCCTAAAACAGCCATGCATGGGTTATAATATGAAGGCAACACGAAATACAAAAGCAGGGCAGTGTTCAAATAAACTGATTCAAACTAGTACATACTAAAAACAGTGTACTACTTCTCAACACTTCAAGCATAATAAAAAAGTGTCACTGTTTTTTTAAAGGTAACACCGAACGGGCAATGTTTAAAGCAGGCTTAAACCACATAGCCGCTTGTCGGACACTATCCCAACCATCCTTGGGAAGGCTGATAACTCCCACAGTCTCACCTTCATCTGGCTGGAGGTTGCAGCGCAAAATTTTAGGGTATTGATTATAACGAATATTCCGGTATGCTGTGTAGACGCAGTTTTTCCTCATGAATGGAACCAATGTGCCATCAGGAGCTTTGGATTCACGCTTCTTCAGGTTGGCAATGATTGGGTAATTGAGTCCGAGGAACAGAGAGTGGTCGCTGAGGCTGTTAACCTGCCTCCAAAGAAAGTCCCCTGCACGTGCAGTAGATAAGGGATCCAGCTCAAAGACGTAGGTGGCAACAGGAGGATACTGCCGTAGCTGAAGCCCATTAGCAGCATAGGGAATGTCAGGAGGTACTTCAGCATTGGCAATCCCAATCTTGTTTACTGTAAGGATGATCATCAATCGCTTGCCATCAGCAGATGGAGCGAGGAACCACGCGTACTGCTGATCATCCACCACCGGTGGCGGGATTACAAACGGGAGCATCAGGTTTTCTGCAATATTAGAAATGGAGACGAATAGGGTGTTACTGGCAACCATATTCAAACAGCAGCATTGTTCATCGTTCATGCTCACAGTATAAATACGACTATGTAAGCTAAGGACATTGGTCATTCATGTGTTCAAATCAAGTGTCCAATATATCAGTTATACTGCATCCATCCCACGAAACTAGTCTAAACTTCGCCAAAACTAGACACTAGTTAGTGTATACACAGTTATATACTACCTCTGTCCCACCGAAAGTGTCTGAGATTTGTCCAAATTCAGATGTATCTAGACAGTGAAAGCATATAGATACATTCAAATTTTGACAAATATATATCATCTTAAGTTTAAGTCCTGTGCTGTAGTTAATTCCCTTTGTCTTAAGTGATCTATTAGAGAGCTTCCCTGTGACCACCCGAAGGGTAAGAAATGTTTAACTGTATAAGTGGATTGCCTAGACCTTTCCATCAGTTCGGACTTTTGGTTGCGTTGGCTAGTCCATGAAGCTTGACATGGTGTCAGAGCCAGGGTCTCGAGTTCGAGTCCTGGCTTTCGCAATTTATCCTAAAATTGTTGTTGCCCCCTCGGAGTCCACTTATATGCCTCTTGAGCTATACCTCTGAGTCTTTCCACATGTTGACTTGTCTCCCATCACATGTGACGGGGGGTGTTGAATTGTATAAGTGGATTGCCGCCCTTGCGATCAGTTCGGACTTTTGGTTGTGTTGGTAGTGCATGAAGCTTGACAAGAAAGAAATGCTCTTTATAGCTAACCCCAAGTCTGGTAACATTTGCAAAATAGGTATCAGATGCAGCTATCCATTCAGTAGAAGAATTTGCATTTTAGAGTTGAAGGTTCATAATCTCTTCTCTACTATTGATAGTAAAGGGTACACATGGTATTTGTTTACCTCATTTTCGCGTTCTAAAAAAGGTACGCTATATGGTTGTGCTAAGTTAAACTGATTTAAGTCTGTTCAAGTTTATCGAAAATTATACTACCAACATCTAAAACATCAATATAGGTTCATATATTACAAAAGATATTTAGATTTTCTTTTCTCGAACACATGCCTAGTCGTGCATCATTATATATTAGAGCATACAGGGTTGTAGCAAGGCTACGAAAAACTGAGAAAGCAAAAAGAAAGAACTATACAGGGGACTAGAGGCAGCTAACTTTGTTAGGCCTGCAGGTGCTAAATCTTATATATATATGAGGTTGTAGATATTAATCGTAAACTTACTCAAACTTAAATATCACTGAATTAGGAAAAAGATAACCTGAGTTATTTTGAATGAGGGGACGTCACAATCACTAATGAAAGATAATTGTGGGAAACTGAAATCTATTCAAGAAAATGGGAGAAAAAATGTATCAAAAACAAAATTAATTATACCATTCTGCAGATTGTTCACCGATATAAACAAAGAACTGTTTGATCTGCATGTAGGTACATCCAATCAAGGCTTTTTCCCCGATCTCTAGAAAATATAAGCTACGCATGTAATTACAAACGATTTTCTTCTATTTTTCTGTTTCTACGTTAACATTTGAGATACTTGTTAATTACATCCATATTCTGCAGTTGCATAGAGTTACTAATTCAGGAATGCATTCACATACGGAGTATACTATGTTTGCTGATGACTGACTAGTACTAATTCATTGCAAGCAACGGTTCATTCATATTCAGATAAAGGATGTGATCGTTAAGTCATATACTTATGAAAGTCCTTATGCATCTCTCTGATGCAGATGGCGGGGGTCTCCCGTCCTCCTTTTGGAGGCAAAATCAATTAGTTATATATGAAACAATGGGTGTAAAAGGTTATCAAAAAGGGTGCCTTCATAGTGCCACGTTATCTTTTGAGATACTGGTTAATTACACCCATATTCTGCAGTGGCGTAGAGTTACTAATTCAGGAATGCAATCACATACTGAGCATACTATGTTTGTTGGTGACTAATTAGTACTACTAATTCATTGCAAGCAACGGTTCATTCATATTCAGCAAAAGGGGGTGTGATCATTAAGTCATATAAGAAAGGTAAAATATAAACAAGGTAGTTCATGAATAACTTCATTGGTTAAGGCAGTGTATCATGCAATGCAACATAAGGACTGAAAAAATACCATTTGCGGTGTCCCAGAAGTACGTGGAGCCGTCAGTTTCGTCCACCGCAAAAACGTGGCCACGGAGTTCAATGGCATCACAGTAATTTGGATAATCAGGTGCAGGTGTAAGGGCCTCCAGCATTCTCCAGTCGCCACCCCCTTCAAGGTAGAAAATCGTTTTGTCGAACAAGGCGATGAGCTTGTAATCTGCGTACCTCCCACCTTTTGTGGGCACTTGGCAGATTACAATCTTCAACAAATAAATTTCTGGACGCCAGTTAAAAGAGTATGCAGGTCGAGATGAAACAATACTATGACGAATCTTCGAATCAGGTAGGGATGGAAGGGGGATATGTCGCTCGGTGTAGACGTTCACGAGGCACCACTCATGATGATCGGCGGCGGCGATCCAGTCGCCGTTCGCGCCAAGCCATTTTCTGTCGTGCATGAACGGCAGGGCGACAGAACGGCGAGGATGGTCGAGGGGCACCAGGTCGTACACGGTATCATGCAGACGAGATGCTCTCGCCACGTCCCAGTGTTCATCGAACCAATAAGCAGGCGGAGGCATCAGCAGGCAGGGTTCATCCCAATGGTGCATCTTACCTTCATCCTTGCTGATCATGTCGTAGAGCTCCCTGGAACATGCAGCAAGTCGGACGGTGTAGGTAACGTCCAGATGCGCAGCGATGAGGTCGATGTTGTCGCCGGTGAGAGCCTCCAAGTGGCCGTCCCCGCCGCCCCGGCAAAGCCTAGAATAATCCATCACGTGAAGATGGATTTAGGTGGATGGCGGATGCAACTGCGCTTGGGGTTTTCGGAGGAGAGGGCGAGCGCTATGGAAGGAACGATGCGGCGCGCGGCCGGCCGGGGTAAGGAGAGAAAGGTATACGGAGTAGTACTAGTGATCCGGCGTGGTGGGGATCGAGATCCTGCGCGTGCGCGTGATTCTGGGAGGGTGAAGAAGAAGTTTTTTTTTTGTAACGGGGTGAAGAAGAAGATGATAGACATGCAAGGGGCAAAAACTAGGTAGTACTCTAGGCTGCTGCTGCGACTGGGCGCCGATTTGACTGTTGGTAGACTAGCACGCCACCCATCTATAAATTTGCGACGACGTTTGGTGCAGTGATGTCTCGTCACATCAGGTTGACCAGAGAGGGCTTTTTTTTACAGTTTCCATTTCGATATATTTTTCGCCAATAATCGTAGTTCTCTACATGCCAGAGACACGTACCTTAACACGTGGGCAGCATGCAACCGCGCGAGCACCAAAATGGAATGAGAAATGTTTTAGAGCAGAACTTCATTTTCAATGCCTTTCCTAGCTTGGTTTGGAAACCGGACAGAGCTTCAGTGACTTGATGCTTCCAAGATACATTGTGACTGTGTCCCACCATCTACCATCCATTTGAGATCCAACGTTCCAAACTATCTCTTATTTCGAAGCTAAAAAAGAAAAACTATTCAGAAAATTTTGAAAAAAATCCAGTAATATGTAGATTCCTTGTTTTAAAATCTATGAATATTTCATCCCATTCGGATGACTAGCTTGTGATTAAATAGATTCTTACGTACTCGAGCACTAGTTTAAACTAAATATATATTTTCTCACAAACCTATGATTCAAATCGAATGAAACTTCACCAAAATATAAATCGAAATATGCATGATTTACTGGAAGTTTTTCAAAATTTTCATGGTCCATGGGGTCCTCCAAAGTGCAAGCTTTTTTTTTCTTGGTTGGTACTTCAAAACCGAGTTTGGATGGTGGCAAGACTTGCACAAAGAGGATGTCAAAATTTTGGCCTTTGTGAACTTTGCAATCAACATCAAGTGTCGGACTCTCGAGAAAAAAATATGAGTTGGCGCCCACCTTTCTTTCAACCGTTGGTTCTCAATCCGAGGGTGGTCCAACTAGCTAACAAAATTGGCTTGGTATTCATGGTCTTGAACCAACGATTTGGAATGGCTTTCAATCGGTATGAGAGGTGATGTATGGAGGAGATTCATACGAGAGGGCAATAAAGAAATGTTTTGTCATCCTCGCAAAGCTAGTCTATTTGGAAAGAAATGAATAATTGGTTTTTCGCAACATTGCATGATACTAATTCATGATACTATGCATTGAAGGTGTTGTATCATAGACTAGTATACTTCCCATTGTGACTAGTCTAAGTGCTTTTGCACCATGAACACTAGCTATGCACAGACCTCAAAAAACACTTCTCCATCATTCTACTATTCACACTTTCTTTTTCTAATAGAACTATGTACCATTGTTTTTAATATAATCTTGTGTCGAGAGTATATATTTCTAAAATAGTCATTTATGTTTCGCATAAGCTCAAAGAGGGGTACTTACTTATGAGAGATATCTTTCAACTAATACGTTGTAGGAGTACTTTAATTATGTGAGCTATAGTGTGAAATGCTTACTAGAACGAGTACAAAAGGTGTTTGATAACATTACAGGCCACACGCCCAGTGTAGCGTGCATTGTAGGAGCATTACATCAATTTAACAACTACGGAGGAGTAGCCTAGGTAGAGATAACATGCAAAGGAAATAGTTCAACAGATAGTACAACACAACTACGGAAAGGGAGTAGCCTAGGTAGAGATAAACATGCAAATGAAATAGTTCAACAGATACAAATCTTGCATTACAACACGAGTATTACATAAAGTACATCAGCCCTTCTTTCTGGACCTGTGACGCGAAGGCAGGTTCCATTGCCGGGCGTTGGCGAAGCTTGGGATGAGCCACAACGGAACCTGCCGCCATGTCCATCTAATGTTGGTTTGGAAACCAACAGTACAGTCTTCAGAATTCAAACTGAAGCGGCAAATTTCTGGAGAAGGAGGATATGCAAGGCCTACTGCATGGTGCGATGTGTAAACAGAGTTGCTTCTCGCCATATTTGGACGGTCATGTTCTGCCCCGTCTTCTACTGGAATGATAATCGGATAGTTCACTCCAAGGAAGAGAGAATATGATCCAAGGGAAATAATCCTCCTCCATGGCCTCGGTGGCATCAACTGACTGGTGTCCATGCTGTACACCTCGCAGCCAAGTAAACCCTTACCATACCCGCGAATAGTGCGACCATGACGACCCTCAGAGGTAGCAGCAGCAGGTAAAATCCGAACCAGTCCAGTATAATCCCGCCCGTCAGTAACGCCCCAGGTATGGACCAGAAAAAGTCTAGAACCATCAGGAGATCGTGCTAACCACCAGGAGCCAAGATTGTACCGACCTTGTTCATCAAGTTCTGGCGGAATAGGTGCCGTGCTGATCAACAAAGGACCTTGCAAAGGAAAGCACAGCTTGAAGTCAGTTCAGCAAAACTTGATTAGTTCATTACATACATGAATAATGATGTAGCTAAAATACTGCCTCCGATCCAAATTAATTGACTCAACTGGATGTGTCTAGCTAGATATGCACAAATTAATTGACTCAAGTTTGTCTAGCTAGATGCACTGGCTAGACAAAGCTGAGTCAATTTGATTTGGATCGGAGGGAGTACTTTATTTTGACTCAAAGGCATATCGCTGCTGATTTTGATTGAATATAGAGGGGGAAAGGTACAGGCATGACACGAAAACTGCACAACAAAAAGAAAAAGGCTAAAGCTAAATCTGAAACTAGCAGGTAATAGCGAAAACACATCATATGAGATGAGAAAAATTACCCCAAGAAAGTTGATTCCATGCATAAACTTCGCCTGTCTGAGTTACAGCAAATACAATACCCTTGTGGATGATTGCATCGGAGTAGCCGTACGCTAAGAACTGGTTGTCAAGAACTGTCCATCTGCTAGAAGCACAGTGAAGGACTGCAATTGCCGCGTTGAAGATGGCAAGAACAGAGAAACTAGTATAATTTGAAGCAGCTGTTGGAACTCGGCAAATAGCTATCTTCAGCAGTTGAAGATGTTGATCATTAGACTCGAACACAAGTTTATCCGGGGTGGATTTAAACTCACTTATTGGTGGTAGAGGAATCCGGCGACCAGTGTACACATTGACAAGCTCCCAATTCCAGGGGAAGCCAAGAAGGGCGATCCAATCTCCATTCGCGCCTGCCCACATGCCCGTACCACCATCTGGAATCACGGCATCGGAAGAGATCCTGTCCAGCGGCGTCAGTTGGCACAAGGTACCCTTGCGATCTTTTGCATCATGCTGCTTGTCCTTCTGCGCACCCTCCTGCTTGAACTTGTGGACGCGGTAGAAGGGATTGTGCGCGGGCGGTACCTCAGTTTGGTGAGTATGAAGAACACAGGGCATGCCAAACGGCTGAGATGCAGGCAGAGCTACACTTTGTGTTGCTGAATCATGATAAAACTTGCATGAACCGACGAGGCTCGCGGCGGTGATGACATCGCATCGGGATGCGATTTCTTCAAGGGGGCCATCAGGAAACACCCAAGAACTGCCACTCTCATTGATCGATCTCGCCATTGGAAGGATGCGGTCAAGTGGGTGTGGGGGTGTGGTAGTGGGACGCTGGCGTTTGGGTATGAGGTATTGGAGGACAGTGCGAGCGGCAGCTGGTAGAGCGATATGGATAAAAGTCAACAACTCCTACTAGTACCATCAAACAGGTGGCTCGAGATGATCCGAAAAAGGCATGGCGGCGGTGGTGCAGGGGCTGCTGGTGTAGGCGGGGTCGCCAGAGAAGATGGAGATGAAGAAGACGGAGAAGCAGGCAAAAAAAACAATTTGAATTGAAATCAATAATACGAGTACTACGGGCGTGCCTTCTCTCTCTGGTCTCTGCTGCACTACTGCACCTGGCGTGAAGGCGTGTGACCCGAGAAGAAGCTAATGTACTGTATACTGTCCTTGCACGCCGTGGAGCTGTATTTTGTCTCATCAAATCAGCTCTGGACAGTTTCAGCAGAGAAAAGATCCTTTGCCATCATCATGATATATTACCACGGGCCCACGGCAGTGCACATTCATCTTGGAGGCCTCTTCATCTTGTACTACCATATACTCTACTGCTCTATATGTTGCACAAACCACCACTTGGACATTTTTTTTGCAGTTTCCACCATGTGGTGGTCTAATATGTTGCAAATTTCACCACTTGGTTATCTAATCAGCTAGTTAGTCATGTTGATAGCAAAATCGACAAGTGGGTTCAACATGTCAATGCTCCAATTAATGTTTTAGAAAAAATAAATTTTTCAAAATTCGTACTTCTTTTATTTAGCTATTTAAAAATGCTTATTCATTTATTTCAACAAATATTGTGCGGTCTTGAATTTTTTTCAAACAAATATTATGGCATCGGGTTCGGGACTCCTGAAAAGGACTGGCCGTGGTACGGGAACCCGAAATGATGCCCACAACATGGTCGAAAGTGGCAAGGAACCCATCGAGGTGGATGAACTCGGGAAACCTTGGTAGAGGTAGGGATCTTGAGGAGGCCATTAGGGTTAGCCTACCCCCCAATAAGCGTATGAACGAAAAAAATTCACATAAGTAGTAGCTATTATTAAAATTTCACAAATATTACGCGCTTTTGAATATTTCAAAAGTATTGTGGCGTCACGCTGGCCTTGCCCGAATTTTACCTTTCAGGCTGGATGTCACGAGCATGATCACTCAACCAACCGGGTCCAAACATATATATACAATTGGCCTCCTCGAGCCTACACCGACCAGATTGTCGCTGAAACTGGATCATATAGTTTCTATTGGATTGATGTCCTAAGGAAATATTCCAACAACGGAAGTTGTTTGATTCGTTGTATTATATTCCTTTGGAATCTTGTTGGGCTTGTTTGGTTCGAAGAAAATTCATAGAAATTTTGTGGGATTCAAATCTCAGTGGCTCCTTTGATTCTTGAATACATGATAATTCATACTAATTCACGTGTTTTTTGTGTAGCACTACAACCAAAGAACATGCAATTCAAATTTGTGTGATTTCTCTCATATAGGATTAATTCAACATGCAATCATATTCAATTCCTACATTATTTCTATTTTAACATTTTGTACACATCATGCATGCGACCCAAACAATGCGTACATGGTGGGGGGGTTGTTTCGTTGCAAAAGCAGTTGGTCACACCACAAACAAACATGCAACAATTAATCTAAATTCACGCGGTTTCCCCGCGATGCAACCAAACAATATTCGATGAAACTAAGCATGGCATAAACATATACAATACACACCATAGATTTTGGCTGCTTTGATTATTCGCAAGATTTTCAAAGTGCGGGAATATGAAAATTGTATGATTAGAGAGTGATGATCATCTCCAAATATATAGGATTGAGAAACAACGGTATTTGGATCCAATAACATTTGATTGCGTGTGAAAACCAAAAGAAATACTAGTAGTAACATACGGTTACACAATGAAGGATTTTTTGTTTTTGTATAAAAATGTATTGTCAATGAATTCTGAAAATTGCAATCCTATGAATTAAACAATCAGAAATCGTGTCAGACTAATTCCTACGTTTCGAGATTCTAGTACGGAGTATGATTTCTTTGAAGGGGCGCAGAGGGACGTGGGTAGCAATGTCTAGTCCCTGTCTTGTCTGTATACACTGTACTTACGTCAGACTAGTGTTGCTCATGAAGTCTTAATCTGACGTACTCTGAAGCTAGATGCATCACCGTTTCCAGTCTCTGTCCTCGTTTTTTCGGCAAAATAGACAGAAATAACCCAAAGTCGAAAAGATTGGGAAAAACAAACTTTCGACATACTAGCAAGATTGGGTTATTTTTGTCCAAATTCTCGTTTTTTTCTCTTGGCTTCCCTACCCTTGAATCCATGTCACTTACGTGTGTTGCCCATGCATGCGTCATGTCCCACACTTCAGTGAGCACAAGTGACGTGATGTACGTACGCAAACTCCCAGCAATCTTCTTTGTCAAGAGAAGACGCATCAAGATTCAAGACCCGATCGCATTTCTTGCTTTCAGCCTGGGGTCCTCCATGTAAAAGTTAGGGATTTAGATGTAATTTCATGTTTATTTTGTGTGCTGTTGTAAACTGTTGATTTTTTATGTCCATTTGAATCTTGGTCAAATCCTAGGTTTGACCTAGATTTAAACAAGTTTAAAATATGAAAATGAAAAAGTAAGCCTGGATCCTCCTTAGTCAATCCAAAATGAAGCTTTTGGGAGGTTTTTGAAATTTCCATGTTTGAAACCCAAAACCACTTCTTTTCATGCTAGACTTCATAAGACATAGTTTAGGGATAGGGGTAGATACATGATTTGTCTGGTTTCAGTATGTCTAGAGCTTGTTTATCCACTTGAATGCTTACTATATGACATAAGAAGACTATGTGCTATGGTTTTTCATTTATCTATTTTTTTGAATTTTATGCCCATTTGAATCTTGGTCAAATCCCAGGTTTGACGAGGTTTTAAACAAGTTTAAAACTTGAAAATGAAAAGGTGTAAGCATGGATCCTTCGTAGTCACTCTAAAATGAAGCTTTATTTTGGGAGGTTCTCGAAATTTCCATGCATGCTTGAAACTCAAAACCACTTTTCTTCATGCTTGACTTCATAAGACAGAGTTTAATTAGGGTTAGGGGTAGATACACGATTTTTCTGGTTTGAATATGTCTAGACCTTGTTTATCAACTTGAATGTTTACTATATGACATAATTAAGAAGGCTATGTACGTGCTTTGGTTTTTCATTCTTTAATTAGATTTTTGTCTGAATTTTTATGCCCATTTGAATCTTGGTCAAATCCTAGGTTTGACCAAGATTTAAATAAGTTTAAAACATGAAAATGAAAAGATAAGCATCGATCCTTCTTACTCGCTCTAAAATGAAGCTTTTGGTTTTTTGAAATTTCCATGTTTGAAACCCAAAACCACTTCTCTTCATGCTTGACTTCATAAGACGAAGTTTAGGGTCGATAGGGGGTAGATACATGATTTGTCTGGTTTGAATATGTCTAGACCTTGTTTATGAACTTGAATGCTTACTATATGACATAAGAAGACTATGTGCTTTGGTTTTTTTTATTTTTTTATTTTATGCCCATTTTAATATTGGTCAAATCCTAGGTTTGACCAAGATTTAAACAAGTTTAAAACATGAAAATGAAAAGGTAAGCCTGGATCCTTCTTAGTCACTCTAAAATGAAGCTTTTGGGAGGTTTTTGAAATTTCCATGTTTGAAACCAAAAACCACTTCTCTTCATGCTTGACTTCATAAGACAGAGTTTAGGGTTAGGGGTAGATACATGATTTGTCTTATTTGAATATGTATAGACCTTGTTTGTCAACTTTTGAATGCTCTTACTATATATATATGTGACATAAGAAGACTATGTGCTTTTGTTTTTCATTTTTCTGATTTTTTAAATTTTATGCCCATTTAAATCTTGGTCAAATCCTGGTTTGACAATGATTTTAACAAGTTTAAAATATGAAAATGAAAAGGTAAGCATTGATCATTCTTAGTCACTCTAAAATGAAGCTTTTGGTAGGTTTTTGAAATTTCCATATTTGAAACCCAAAACCACTTCTCTTCATGCTTGACTACATAAGACAAAGTTTAGGGTTAGGGAGTAGATACATGATTTTTCTTGTTTGAATATGTCTAGACCTTGTTTATCAACTTTAATGCTACTATATGACATAAGAAAACTATGTGCTTTGGTTTTTCATTTTTCTGATATTTTTTGGAATTTTGATGCACATTTGAATCTTGGTCAAATCCTAGCTAGGTTTGACCAAGATTTAAACAAGTATATATAGAACATGAAAATGAAAAGGGAAGCATGTATCCTTCTTAATTAGTCACCCTAAAATGAAGTTTTTGGAAGGTTTTTGAAATTTCCATGCATGTTTGAAACCTAAAACCACTTATCTTCATGCTTGACTTCGTCATAAGACAGAGTTTAGGGGTTTTAGGGGGTAGATACATGATTTGTCTAGCTAGTTTGAATATGTCTAGACCTTGATTATCAACTTTAATGCTTACTATATGACATATAAGAAGACTATGTGCGCTTTGGTTTTTCATTTTTCGGTTTTTTTATTTTATGCCCATTTGAATCTTGGTCAAATCCTAGATTTGACCAAGATTTAAACAAGTTTAAAACATGGAAATGAAAAGGTAAGCATCGATCCTTCTTAGTCGCTCTAAAATGAAGCTGAATTTTGGGAGGTTTTTGAAATTTCCATGTTTTTGAAACCCAAAACCACTTCTCTTCATGCTTGACTTCATAAGACGAAGTTTAGGGTCGATAGGGGGTAGATACATGATTTGTCTTGTTTGAATATGTCTAGACCTTGTTTATCAACTTGAATGCTTACTAGCTATATGACATAAGAGGACTATGTGCATTGGTATTTCATTTTTTGATTTTTATGCCCATTTGAGAATCTTGGTAAAATCCTAGGTTTGTTGAGCAAGATTTAAACAAGTTTAACATGTGAAAATGATAAGGTAATTAAGTCTGGATCTTTTTTGAAACCCAAAACCACTTCTCTTCATGCTTGACTTCATAAGACGAAGTTTAGGGTCGATAGGGGGTAGATACATGATTTGTCTTGTTTGAATATGTCTAGACCATGTTTATCAACTTGAATGCTTACTATATGACATAAGAAGGCTATGTGCTTTGGTCTTTCATTCTTTCGATTTTTTTCTGAATTTTTATGCCCATTTGAATCTTGGTCAAATCCTAGGTTCGACCAAGATTTAAACAAGTTTAAAACATGACAATGAAAAGGTAATTAATCATGGATCCTTCTTAATTAACCAGCCAGTCTAATTAAAATGAAGCTTTTTGGGAGGTTTTTGAAATTTCCATGTTTGAAACCCAAAACCACACTTCTCTGCTTCATGCTTGACTTCATATATAATTAAGACAAAGTTTAGGGTTAGGAGGTACATGATTTGTCTGGTTTGAATATGTCTACACCTTGTTTATGAACTTTTGAATGCTTACTATATATATGTATGTGACATAAGAAAACTATGTGCTTTGGTTTTTCATTTTTCTGATTTTTTTGGAATTTTGATGCACATTTGAATCTTGGTCAAATCCTAGGTTTGACCAAGATTTAAACAAGTATAGAACATGGAAATGAAAATGGAAGCCTGTATCCTTCTTAGTCACCCTAAAATGAAGTTTTTGGGAGGTTTTTGAAATTTCCATGTTTGAAACCCAAAACCACTTATCTTCATGCTTGACTTCGTCATAAGACAGAGTTTAGGGGTTAGGGGGTAGATACATGATTTGTCTAGCTAGTTTGAATATGTCCAGACCTTGTTTATCAACTTTAATGCTTACTATATGACATATAAGAAGACTATGTGCGCTTTGGTTTTTATTTTTATGTTTTTTTATTTTATGCCCATTTGGATCTTGGTCAAATCCTAGAGATTGACTTCATAATACAGAGTTTAGGGTTAGGGGTAGATATACACATGATTTTTCTGGTTTGAATATGTCTAGACCTTATTTATCAACTTGAGTGTTTACTATATGACATAATTAAGAAGGCTATGTGCTTTGGTTTTTCATTCTTTAGATTTTTTGTCTGAATTTTTATGCCCATTTGAATCTTGGTCAAATCCTAGGTTTGACCAAGATTTAAATAAGTTTAAAACATGGAAATGAAAAGGTAAAAGCATCGATCCTTCTTAGTCGCTCTAAAATGAAGCTGAATTTTGGGAGGTTTTTGAAATTTCCATGTTTGAAACCCAAAACCACTTCTCTTCATGCTTGACTTCATAAGACGAAGTAGGGACGATAGGGGGTAGATACATGATTTGTCTGGTTAATTTGGATATATCTAGACCTTGTTTATCAACTTGAATGCTTATGATATGACATAAGAACACTATGTGCTTTTTTTATTTTTTTGTGCCCATTTGAATCTTGGTCAAATCCTAGGTTTGACCAAGATTTAAACAAGTATAGAACATGAAAATGAAAAGGGAAGCCTGTATCCTTCTTACTCACCCTAAAATGAAGTTTTGGGAGGTTTTTGAAATGTCCATGTTTGAAACCCAAAACCACTTCTCTTCATTCTTGACTTCTTAAGACATAGTTTAGGGGTTAGCGGGTAGATACATGATTAGTATGGTTTGAATATGTCTAGACCTTGTTTATCAACTTTAATGCTTACTACATGACATAAGAAGACTATGTGCTTTGGTTTTTCATTTTTCTGTTTTTTTTTGAATTTTCTGCCAATTTTGTTTGACCAAGATTTAGACAAGTTTTACACGTGAAAACGAATAAGTAAGCCTGGATCCTTCTTAGTCACTCCAAAATGTACCAATTGATAGGTGCGTTAACTTTGCTTCATGGAAAAAATAATGTCATGTAAATGAGTTAACTTGGATTTCCTACCCTTGAATCCATAGGAAACTTTGTTCTAATGCACTATAATAATCAACCGAGTTTTTACACCAACAGGTCTGTCACTTACGTGTGGTGCCCATGCGTGAGGTCCCACACTTCAGTGAGCACAAGTCACGTGCAATAGGTACGCAAACTCCCAGCCATTTTCTTTATCAAGAGAAAGACGCATCAGGATGCGTATTGGAAGTCTGTGGGTCCTTCTGGATCCTTCGGTCGTCCCTCTCAAAAAAAAACAAATCTCTCTCATTCTCGGCCTCGCTCGACTCGCTCGCTCGCTCGCACCTCCTGCTCACTGACAAACCCTGCACAAAAGTCAACATCATCACCCGAAAAAGGGGAGACACCATAATTCTCTCCCTTCTTCTCTCCTTCCGAGTGATCCCTCTTCCTCCGAGTTTCACTCGACGGGCAAACACACATGTGCCTGTAGTAATAATAAAAAGGTAGAAAAATCGACCTACGAATCTATAATTAAATAGGTTAAACTAGGGTTTTGCCCAGTACTACAGATCAAGGTTCAAAAAATCCAACTACGGGGTTCGAACAACCCCATTTCTAATCCAAGATTTTTTTCGACCTCATCCAATGGCCTCAAACTATAGGCCGGGTTAGCATCTAGTGCAGTATGTGTGAGAATGTATGCACTATGTGTGCTATAACTTGTGTGTCTTTCAAATTTGAACCAAATTTGAATAAGTTTGAAATATTTGAAATGGGGCTTTTGGCTTAAACGTTTGAAACCCAAAACGACTTCTCCTCATGCTAGACTTCATAAGACCGAGTTTAGGGTTAGGGGTAGATACATGATTTGTCTGGTTTGAATATGTCTAAACCTTGTTTATCAACTTGAATGCTTACTATATGACATAAGAAGACCATGTGCTTTTGTTTTTCATTTTTCTATTTTTTTAAGAATTTTATGCACATTTGATTCTGGTCAAATCCTAGGTTCAACCAAGATTTAAACAAGTTTCAAGCATGAAAATGAAAACGTAATCCAAGATCCTTCTTAATTAGTCACTCTAAAATATATGAAGCTTTTGGGACGTACTTGAAATTTCCATGTTTGAAACCCAAAACCAATTCTCTTCATGATTGACTTCATAAGACAGAGTTTAGGGGTAGGGGTAGATATACACATGATTTTTCTGGTTTGAATATGTCTAGACCTTGTTTATCAACTTGAGTGTTTACTATATGACATAATTAAGAAGGCTATGTGCTTTGGTTTTTCATTCTTTAGATTTTTTGTCTGAATAATTTTTATGCCCATTTGAATCTTGGTCAAATCCTAGGTTTGACCAAGATTTAAATAAGTTTAAAACATGGAAATGAAAAGGTAAAAGCATCGATCCTTCTTAGTCGCTCTAAAATGAAGCTGAATTTTGGGAGGTTTTTGAAATTTCCATGTTTGAAACCTAAAACCACTTATCTTCATGCTTGACTTCGTCATAAGACAGAGTTTAGGGGTTTTAGGGGGTAGATACATGATTTGTCTAGCTAGTTTGAATATGTCTAGACCTTGTTTATCAACTTGAATGCTTACTAGCTATATGACATAAGAGGACTATGTGCATTGGTATTTCATTTTTTGATTTTTATGCCCATTTGAGAATCTTGGTAAAATCCTAGGTTTGTTGAGCAAGATTTAAACAAGTTTAACATGTGAAAATGATAAGGTAATTAAGTCTGGATCTTTCTCTTAGTAACTCTAAAATGAAGCTTTTGGGAGGTTCTTGAATTTACCATGTTTGAAACCCAAAACCACCGTACTTCTTTTCATGCTTGACTTCATAAGACAGAGTTTAGGGTTAGGGGTAGATACATGATTTTTCTGGTTTGAATATGTCTAGACCATGTTTATCAACTTGAATGCTTACTATATGACATAAGAAGGCTATGTGCTTTGGTTTTTCATTCTTTCGATTTTTTCTGAATTTTTATGCCCATTTGAATCTTGGTCAAATCCTAGGTTCGACCAAGATTTAAACAAGTTTAAAACATGACAATGAAAAGGTAATTAATCATGGATCCTTCTTAATTAACCAGCCAGTCTAATTAAAATGAAGCTTTTTGGGAGGTTTTTGAAATTTCCATGTTTGAAACCCAAAACCACACTTCTCTGCTTCATGCTTGACTTCATATATAATTAAGACAAAGTTTAGGGTTAGGGGGTACATGATTTGTCTGGTTTGAATATGTCTAGACCTTGTTTATGAACTTTTGAATGCTTACTATATATATGTATGTGACATAAGAAAACTATGTGCTTTGGTTTTTCATTTTTCTGATTTTTTTTGGAATTTTGATGCACATTTGAATCTTGGTCAAATCCTAGGTTTGACCAAGATTTAAACAAGTATAGAACATGGAAATGAAAATGGAAGCCTGTATCCTTCTTAGTCACCCTAAAATGAAGTTTTTGGGAGGTTTTTGAAATTTCCATGTTTGAAACCCAAAACCACTTATCTTCATGCTTGACTTCGTCATAAGACAGAGTTTAGGGGTTAGGGGGTAGATACATGATTTGTCTAGCTAGTTTGAATATGTCCAGACCTTGTTTATCAACTTTAATGCTTACTATATGACATATAAGAAGACTATGTGCGCTTTGGTTTTTCATTTTTCTGTTTTTTTATTTTATGCCCATTTGAATCTTGGTCAAATCCTAGAGATTGACTTCATAATACAGAGTTTAGGGTTAGGGGTAGATATACACATGATTTTTCTGGTTTGAATATGTCTAGACCTTATTTATCAACTTGAGTGTTTACTATATGACATAATTAAGAAGGCTATGTGCTTTGGTTTTTCATTCTTTAGATTTTTTGTCTGAATTTTTATGCCCATTTGAATCTTGGTCAAATCCTAGGTTTGACCAAGATTTAAATAAGTTTAAAACATGGAAATGAAAAGGTAAAAGCATCGATCCTTCTTAGTCGCTCTAAAATGAAGCTTTTGGGAGGTTTTGAAATTTCCATGTTTGAAACCCAAAACCACTTCTCTTCATGCTTGACTTCATAAGACGAAGTAGGGACGATAGGGGGTAGATACATGATTTGTCTGGTTAATTTGGATATATCTAGACCTTGTTTATCAACTTGAATGCTTATGATATGACATAAGAACACTATGTGCTTTTTTTATTTTTTGTGCCCATTTGAATCTTGGTCAAATCCTAGGTTTGACCAAGATTTAAACAAGTATAGAACATGAAAATGAAAAGGGAAGCCTGTATCCTTCTTACTCACCCTAAAATGAAATTTTTGGGAGTTTGCGTACCTATTGCACGTGACTTGTGCTCACTGAAGTGTGGGACCTCACGCATGGGCACCACACGTAAGTGACAGACCTGTTGGTGTAAAAACTCGGTTGATTATTATAGTGCATTAGAACAAAGTTTCCTATGGATTCAAGGGTAGGAAATCCAAGTTAACTCATTTACATGACATTATTTTTTCCATGAAGCAAAGTTAACACATCTATCAATTGGTACATTTTGGAGTGACTAAGAAGGATCCATGCTTACCTTTTCGTTTTCACGTGTTAAACTTGTTTAAATCTTGGTCAAACCTAGGATTTGACAGAGATTCAAATGGGCGGAAAATTGAAAAAAAAACAGAAAAATGAAAAACCAAAGCACATACGTAGTTTTCTTATGTCATATAGTAAGCATTCAAGTTGATAAACAAGGTCTAGACATATTCAAAACATACAAATCATGTATGTACCCCTAACCCTAAACTATGTCTTATGAAGTCAAGCATGAAGAGAAGTGGTTTTGGGTTTCAAACATGGAAATTTCAAAAACCTCCCAAAAACTTCATTTAGAGTGACTAAGAAGGATAAATGCTTCCCTTTTCATTTTCATGTTTTAAACTTGTTTAAATCTTGGTAAAACCTAGGATCTGACCAAGATTCAAATGGGCATCAAAAATAGAAAAAATCAGAAAAATGAAAAACCAAAGCACATAGTCTTCTTATGTCATATAGTAAGCATTAAAGTTGATAAACAAGGTCTAGACGTATTCAAACCAGACAAATCATGTATCTACCCCTAACCCTAAACTCTGTCTTATGAAGTCAAGTATGAAGAGAAGTTGTTTTGGGTTTCAAACATGGAAATTTCAAAAACCCTCTCAAAGAACTTCATTTTGGAGTGACTAAGAAGGATCCATAGGAAACTATGTACTAATACAGTATAATGATCACCCGAGTTATTAGAGCAACAAGTATGTCACTTACGTACGTGTGGTTCCCATGCGTGAGGTCCCACACTTCAGTGAGCACAAGTCACGTAGTCTTCTTATGTCATATAGTAAG
Source organism: Lolium multiflorum (assembly GCA_030979885.1). Lineage (NCBI taxonomy): Eukaryota > Viridiplantae > Streptophyta > Magnoliopsida > Poales > Poaceae > Lolium > Lolium multiflorum. The sequence goes on along the minus strand of CM061750.1, from coordinate 110,909,162 downwards.
CATTCAATTAAGTTGATAAACAAGGTCTAGACATATCAAACCAGAAAAATCATGTATCTACCCCCTATATATCCCCTAACCCTGACTTATGAAGTCAAGCATGAAGAGAAGAAGTGGTTTTTGGTTTCAAACATGGAAATTTCAAAAACCCTCCCAAGAGCTTCATTTTGGAGTGACTAGTTAAGACGCATACATGCTTACTTTTTCATATTCATGTTTTAAACTTGTTCAAATCTTGGTCAACAAACCTACGATTTGACGAAGATTCAAATGGGTATAAAAAAATTAAAACCAAGGTCTGCTCATGTCATATAGTAAGCATTCAATTAAATTGATAAACAAGGTCTAGACATATTCAAACTAGTAGGAAAATCATGTATCTACCCCCTAACCCTAAACTATGTCTTATGAAGTCAAGCATGCATGAAGAAAAGTGGTTTTTGGTTTTCAAGCATGGAAATTTCAAAAACCCTCCCAAGAGCTACATATTGGAGTGACTAAGAAGGATAGATGCTTAATTTTTCATATTCATGTTTTAAACTTGATTAAATCATGGTCAAACCTAGAATTTGACCAAGATTCAAATGGGCATAAAAATTCAAAAAAAATGAAAAACCAATGCACATAGTCATCTTATGTCATCTAGTAAGCATTCAATTAAGTTGATAAACAATGTCTAGACATATTCAAACCAGAAAATTCATGTATCAAGCTAACCCTAACCCCAAACTCTGTCTTATGAAGTCAAGCATGAAGAGAAGTACGTGGTTATTTGGTTTCAAACATGGAAATTTCAAAAACCCTCTCAAGAGCTTCATTTTGGAGTGACTACGAATGATACACGCTTAATTTTTCATATATATTCATGTTTTAAACTTGTTTAAATCATGGTCAAACCTAGGATTTGGCCAATATTCAAATGGACAAAATTTTAAAAAAAATCAAGGCACATAGTCTTCTTATGTCATATAGTAAGCATTCAATTAAGTTGATAAACAAGGTCTAGACATATTCAAACGAGAGAAATCATGTATCTACCCCCTAACACTAAACTTTGTCTCATGAAGTCAAGCACATGCATGAAGATATGTGGTTTTTGGTTTCAAACATGGAAATTTCAAAAACCCTCCCAAGAGCTTCATTTCGAAGTGATTAATTAAGAAGCATACATGCATGCTTACTTTTTCATATTCATGTTTTAAACTTATTCAAATCTTGGTGAAACCTAGGATTTGACCAAGATTCAAATGGGTATAAAAATTAAAAAAAACAAAAAAGGTCTTCTTATATATGTTATATAGTAGGCATTCAATTAAGTTGATAAACAAGGTCTAGACATATTCAAACAAGAAAAATCAAGCATGTACCCCTAACCCTAATATAAACTATGTTTCATGAAGTAAGCATGAAGATTTGTGGTTTTTGGTTTCGAACATGGAAATTCAAAAACCCTCCCAAGAGCTTCATTTTTGAAGTGACTAAGAAGCATACATGCTTACTTTTTCATATTCATGTTTTTAACTTATTCAAATCTTGGTGGAACCAAGGATTTGACCAAGATTCAAATGGGTATAAAAGTTCAAAAAAAAGGTCTTCTTATATGTTATATAGTAAGCATTCAATTAATTTGATAAACAAGGTCTACACATATTCAAACCAGGAAAATCATGTATCTACCCCCTAACCCTAAACTCTGTCTTATATGAAGAAGTCAAGCATGCATGAAGAGAAGTGGTTTTTGGTTTCAAGCATGGAAATTTCAAAAACCCTCCCAAGAGCTACATATTGGAGTGACTAAGAAGGATAGATGCTTAATTTTTCATATTCATGTTTTAAACTTGTTTAAATCATGGTCAAACCTAGGATTTGACCAAGATTCAAATGGGCATAAAAATTCAAAAAAACAATAAAATGAAAAACCAATGCACATAGTCATCTTATGTCATCTAGTAAGCATTCAATTAAGTTGATAAACAAGGTCTAGACATATTCAAACCAGAAAATTCATGTATCAAGCTACCCCTATCCCCAAACTCTCTCTTATGAAGTCAAGCATGAAGAGAAGTACGCGGTTTTTTTGGTTTCAAACATGGAAATTTCAAAAACCCTCTCAAGAGCTTCATTTTGGAGTGACTATGAAGGATACATGCTTAATTTTTCATATTCATGTTTTAAACTTGTTTAAATCATGGTCAAACCTAGGATTTGACCAAGATTCAAATGGGCAAAATTTTAAAAAATGAAAAATCAAGGCACATAGTCTTCTTATTTTTGGTTTCAAACATGGAAATTTCAAAAACCCTCCCAAAGAGCTTCATTTTGGAGTGACTAAGAAGGATCCATAGGAAACTATGTACTAATACAGTATAATGATCACCCGAGTTATTAGAGCAACAAGTCTGTCACTTACGTGTGGTTCCCATGCGTGAGGTCCCACACTTCAGTGAGCACAAGTCACGTACGCTAGGTAAGCAAACTCCCAGCCATCTTCTTTGTCAAGAGAGAGGCATCAACACACTCTCTCTCTCTCTCTCCAATTATCCACCTCCGTTGGCTGCCGGTTTTGGCAGGTCGTTTCTAGCTCAGCTCGTAGGCCATGGTGTGCAGGCTCTGTAGCCATGGCGATTTGGTCGCGCCAAGTGGTTCGTCCCCGGCTCCGACGAGGATCAATCCGGACGGTGCCTATTAAGGACCCGATCGCATTTCTTGCTTTCAGCATGGGGTCTACCATGTAAATCTTAGGGATTTAGACGTAATTTCCTGTTTATTTTGTGTCCTGCTGTAAACTGCGCTCTGATGCGTATTGGAAATCTGGGTCCTTCAGGATCGTTCGGTTGTCCCTCTAAAAAAACATCTCTCTCATTCTCGGCCTTTCTCGCTCGCTCGCACCCCCCTGCGCACTGACAACCCTGCACAACAGTCAACATCACCAGAAAAAGGATAGACACCATAAATAAGTGGGGCCCCGTGACTGCTCTCCCTTCGTCTCCTCCCGTGTGATCCCTCTTCCTCCGACTCCCGACCTTGCGGAAAAGAAAAATGAAATGAAAGAGTTTCACTGGACGGGCAAACACATGTGCTGCCTAGTAATAATAATAATAACGTAAAAAAATCGACCTACGAATCTATTATTAAATAAGCTAAACTAGGGTTTTGCCCAGTACTACGGATCAATTTCTGAAAATCCAACTACGGGGTTCGATTTTGGCCTGCTAATATAAAATTATATAATCCGAACTAGTATTCCTCTAAAAAATCATTTTGGTATGCATCGTTTGGTACTTTTCATAGCTAGAGTGCTTAATCCCTCCGTTAGCAAACAGTCTTCGTATGTCATATAGTAAGCATTCAAGTTGAAAAACAAGCTCTAGACATATTCAAACCAGAAAAATCATGTATCTACCCCCTATATATCCCTAAACCCTGACTTATGAATTCAAGCATGAAGAGAAGTGGTTTTTGGTTTCAATCATGGAAATTTCAAAAACCCTCTCAAGATCGAGCTTCATTTTGGAGTGACTACGAAGGATACATGCTTAATTTTTCATATTCATGTTTTAAATTGTTTAAATCATGGTCAAACCTAGGATTTGACCAAGATTCAAATGGGCATAAAAATTCAAAAAAAACAATAAAATGAAAAACAAATGCACATAGTCATCTTATATATGTCATCTAGTAAGCATTCAATTAAGTTGATAAACAAGGTCTAGACATATTCAAACCAGAAAAATCATGTATCAAGCTACCCCTATCCCCAAACTCTGTCTTATGAAGTTAAGCATGAAGAGAAGTACGTGGTTTTTTTGTTTCAAACATGGAAATTTCAAAAACCCTCTCGAGAGCTTCATTTCGAAGCGATTAATTAAGAAGCATACATGCATGCTTACCTTTTCATATTCATGTTTTAAACTTATTCAAATCTTGGTGAAACCTAGGATTTGACCAAGATTCAAATGGGTATAAAAATTAAAAAAAAGGTCTTCTTATGTTATATAGTAGGCATTCAATTAAGTTGATAAACAAGGTCTAGACATATTCAAACAAGAAAAATCATGCATGTATCTACCCTTAACCCTAAACTCTGTTTCATGAAGTCAAGCATGCATGCATGAAGATATGTGGTTTTTAGTTTCGAACATGGAAATTCAAAAACCCTCCCAATAGCTTCATTTTGAAGTGACTAAGAAGCATACATGCTTACTTTCTCATATTCATGTTTTTAACTTATTCAAATCTTGGTGGAACCAAGGATTTGACCAAGATTCAAATGGGTATAAAAATTCAAAAAAAACAAGGTCTTCTTATGTTATATAGTAAGCATTCAATTATTTTGATAAACAAGGTCTACACATATTCAAACCAGAAAATTAGGTATCTACCCCTAACCCTAAACTCTGTCTTATGAAGTCAAGCATGCATGAAGAGAAGTGGTTTTTGGTTTCAAGCATGGAAATTTCAAAAACCCTCCCAAGAGCTTCATTTTGGAGTGACTAAGAAGCATACGTACGTGCTTACTTTTTCATATTCATGTTTTAAACTTGTTCAAATCTTGGTCAAACCTATGATTTGACCAAGATTCAAATGGGTATAAAAAATGAAAACCAAGGTCTTCTTATGTCATATAGTAAGCATTCAATTAAGTTGATAAACAAGGTCTAGACATATTCAAACCAGAAATATCATGTATCAAGCTACCCCTAACCCCTAATTAACTCTGTCTTATGAAGTCAAGCATGAAGATAGGTATGTGGTTTTTTGGTTTCAAACATGGAAATTTCAAAAACCCTCTCAAGATCGAGCTTCATTTTGGAGTGACTACGAAGGATACATGCTTACTTTTTCAGGATTTGACAAAGATTCAAATGGGCATAATTTAAAAAAACAAAAAATGAAAAACCAAGGCACATAGTCTTCTTATGTTATATTGTAAGCATTCAATTAAGTTGATAAACAAGGTCTCTAGACATATTCAAACCAGAGAAATCATGTACCTACCCCCTAACCTAAACTCTGTCTCATGAAGTCAAGCATGATGATATGTGGTTTTTTGGTTTCAAACATGGAAATTTCAAAAACCCTCCCAAGAGCTTCATTTTGAAGTGATTAATTATGAAGCATACATGCATGCTTACTTTTTCATATTCATGTTTTAAACTTATTCAAATCTTGGTGAAACCAAGGATTTGACCAAGATTCAAATCCGTATAAAAATTAAAAAACAAAATAAAAAAACAAGGTCTTCTTATGTTATATAGTAAGCATTCAATTAAGTTGATAAATAAGGTCTAGACATATTCAAACCAGAAATATCATGTATCAAGCTACCCCTAACCCCTAATTAACTCTGTCTTATGAAGTCAAGCATGAAGATAGGTATGTGGTTTTTTGGTTTCAAACATGGAAATTTCAAAAACCCTCTCAAGATCGAGCTTCATTTTGGAGTGACTACGAAGGATACATGCTTACTTTTTCATATTCATGTTTTAAACTTGTTTAAATCATGGTCAAACCTAGGATTTGACAAAGATTCAAATGGGCATAATTTAAAAAAAACAAAAAATGAAAAACCAAGGCACATAGTCTTCTTATGTTATATTGTAAGCATTCAATTAAGTTGATAAACAAGGTCTCTAGACATATTCAAACCAGAGAAATCATGTACCTACCCCCTAACCTAAACTCTGTCTCATGAAGTCAAGCATGATGATATGTGGTTTTTTGGTTTCAAACATGGAAATTTCAAAAACCCTCCCAAGAGCTTCATTTTGAAGTGATTAATTATGAAGCATACATGCATGCTTACTTTTTCATATTCATGTTTTAAACTTATTCAAATCTTGGTGAAACCAAGGATTTGACCAAGATTCAAATCCGTATAAAAATTAAAAAACAAAATAAAAAAACAAGGTCTTCTTATGTTATATAGTAAGCATTCAATTAAGTTGATAAATAAGGTCTAGACATATATTCAAACCAGAAAAATCATGTATCTACCCCTAACCCTAAACTTTGTCTTATGAAGTCAAGCATGAAGAGAAGTGGTTTTTGGTTTCAAGCATGGAAATTTCAAAAACCTCCCCAAACTTCATTTTAGAGTGACTAAGAAGGATACAAGCTTCCCTTTTAATTTTCATGTTTTAAACTTGTTTAAATTATCTTGGTCAAATCTAGGATTTGACAAGATTCAAATGGGCAAACATATGGTAAGTGATGCAAATATCATTTCCATGATTACCTTTTCATTTTCATGTTATAAACTTGTTTAAATCTTGGTCAAACCTAGGATTTGACCAAGATTCAAATGGACACAAAATTTTAAAAATCAGAAATATGAAAACCAAAGTACATAGTCTTCTTATGTCATATCGTAAGCATTCAAGTTGATAAACTCGGTCTTATGAAGTCTAGCATGAAGAGAAGTCGTTTTGGGTTTCAAACGTTTAAGCCAAAAGCCCCATTTCAAATATTTTACACTTATTCAAATTTGGTTCAAATTTGAAAGACATACAAGTTATAGCACACATAGTGCATACATGTTCACACATACTGCACTAGATGCTAACCCTACAGTTTAGGGGCGGACCTAGGATAAATTTTTAGAGGGGGCAAACATATGATAAGTGATGCAAATATCATATTACAAGGTTTCAGAAAATTGAGCGGGGGCGGCTGCCCCCCTTGGCTATAGTCTGGATCCGCCCATGCTATAGTTTGAGGCCATTTGGATGACGTCGAAAAAAATCTTTGATTAGAAATGGGGTTGTTCGAACCCCGTAGTTGGATTTTTTTGAACCTTGATCTGTAGTACTGGGCAAAACCCTAGTTTAACCTAGTATATTTAATTATAGATTCGTAGGTCGAATTTTCTGTAGTACCTTTTTATTATTACTATGCAACACATATGTGTTTGCCCGTCGAGTGAAACTCGGAGGAAGAGGGATCACTCGGAAGGAGAGAAGAAGGGAGAGCATTATGGTGTCTCCCCTTTTTCGGGTGATGATGTTGACTTTTGTGCAGGGTTTGTCAGTGAGCAGGAGGTGCGAGCGAGCGAGCGAGCGAGTCGAGCGAGGCCGAGAATGAGAGAGATTTGTTTTTTTTGTGAGAGGGACAACCGAAGGATCCAGAAGGACCCACAGACTTCCAATACGCATCCTGATGCGTCTTCTCTTGACAAAGAAAATGGCTGGGAGTTTGCGTACCTATTGCACGTGACTTGTGCTCACTGAAGTGTGGGACCTCACGCATGGGCACCACACGTAAGTGACAGACCTGTTGGTGTAAAAACTCGGTTGATTATTATAGTGCATTAGAACAAAGTTTCCTATGGATTCAAGGGTAGGAAATCCAAGTTAACTCATTTACATGACATTATTTTTTCCATGAAGCAAAGTTAACACATCTATCAATTGGTACATTTTGGAGTGACTAAGAAGGATCCATGCTTACCTTTTCGTTTTCACGTGTTAAACTTGTTTAAATCTTGGTCAAACCTAGGATTTGACAGAGATTCAAATGGGCGGAAAATTGAAAAAAAAACAGAAAAATGAAAAACCAAAGCACATACGTAGTTTTCTTATGTCATATAGTAAGCATTCAAGTTGATAAACAAGGTCTAGACATATTCAAAACATACAAATCATGTATGTACCCCTAACCCTAAACTATGTCTTATGAAGTCAAGCATGAAGAGAAGTGGTTTTGGGTTTCAAACATGGAAATTTCAAAAACCTCCCAAAAACTTCATTTAGAGTGACTAAGAAGGATAAATGCTTCCCTTTTCATTTTCATGTTTTAAACTTGTTTAAATCTTGGTAAAACCTAGGATCTGACCAAGATTCAAATGGGCATCAAAAATAGAAAAAATCAGAAAAATGAAAAACCAAAGCACATAGTCTTCTTATGTCATATAGTAAGCATTAAAGTTGATAAACAAGGTCTAGACGTATTCAAACCAGACAAATCATGTATCTACCCCTAACCCTAAACTCTGTCTTATGAAGTCAAGTATGAAGAGAAGTTGTTTTGGGTTTCAAACATGGAAATTTCAAAAACCCTCTCAAAAGAACTTCATTTTGGAGTGACTAAGAAGGATCCATAGGAAACTATGTACTAATACAGTATAATGATCACCCGAGTTATTAGAGCAACAAGTCTGTCACTTACGTACGTGTGGTTCCCATGCGTGAGGTCCCACACTTCAGTGAGCACAAGTCACGTAGTCTTCTTATGTCATATAGTAAGCATTCAATTAAGTTGATAAACAAGGTCTAGACATATCAAACCAGAAAAATCATGTATCTACCCCCTATATATCCCTAAATTAACCCTGACTTATGAAGTCAAGCATGAAGAGAAGAAGTGGTTTTTGGTTTCAAACATGGAAATTTCAAAAACCCTCCCAAGAGCTTCATTTTGGAGTGACTAGTTAAGAAGCATACATGCTTACTTTTTCATATTCATGTTTTAAACTTGTTCAAATCTTGGTCAACAAACCTACGATTTGACGAAGATTCAAATGGGTATAAAAAAATTAAAACCAAGGTCTGCTCATGTCATATAGTAAGCATTCAATTAAATTGATAAACAAGGTCTAGACATATTCAAACTAGTAGGAAAATCATGTATCTACCCCCTAACCCTAAACTATGTCTTATGAAGTCAAGCATGCATGAAGAAAAGTGGTTTTTGGTTTTCAAGCATGGAAATTTCAAAAACCCTCCCAAGAGCTACATATTGGAGTGACTAAGAAGGATAGATGCTTAATTTTTCATATTCATGTTTTAAACTTGATTAAATCATGGTCAAACCTAGAATTTGACCAAGATTCAAATGGGCATAAAAATTCAAAAAAAATGAAAAACCAATGCACATAGTCATCTTATGTCATCTAGTAAGCATTCAATTAAGTTGATAAACAATGTCTAGACATATTCAAACCAGAAAATTCATGTATCAAGCTAACCCTAACCCCAAACTCTGTCTTATGAAGTCAAGCATGAAGAGAAGTACGTGGTTATTTGGTTTCAAACATGGAAATTTCAAAAACCCTCTCAAGAGCTTCATTTTGGAGTGACTACGAATGATACACGCTTAATTTTTCATATATATTCATGTTTTAAACTTGTTTAAATCATGGTCAAACCTAGGATTTGGCCAATATTCAAATGGACAAAATTTTAAAAAAAATCAAGGCACATAGTCTTCTTATGTCATATAGTAAGCATTCAATTAAGTTGATAAACAAGGTCTAGACATATTCAAACGAGAGAAATCATGTATCTACCCCCTAACACTAAACTTTGTCTCATGAAGTCAAGCACATGCATGAAGATATGTGGTTTTTGGTTTCAAACATGGAAATTTCAAAAACCCTCCCAAGAGCTTCATTTCGAAGTGATTAATTAAGAAGCATACATGCATGCTTACTTTTTCATATTCATGTTTTAAACTTATTCAAATCTTGGTGAAACCTAGGATTTGACCAAGATTCAAATGGGTATAAAAATTAAAAAAAAAAAAAAGGTCTTCTTATATATGTTATATAGTAGGCATTCAATTAAGTTGATAAACAAGGTCTAGACATATTCAAACAAGAAAAATCAAGCATGTACCCCTAACCCTAATATAAACTATGTTTCATGAAGTAAGCATGAAGATTTGTGGTTTTTGGTTTCGAACATGGAAATTCAAAAACCCTCCCAAGAGCTTCATTTTTGAAGTGACTAAGAAGCATACATGCTTACTTTTTCATATTCATGTTTTTAACTTATTCAAATCTTGGTGGAACCAAGGATTTGACCAAGATTCAAATGGGTATAAAAGTTCAAAAAAAAGGTCTTCTTATATGTTATATAGTAAGCATTCAATTAATTTGATAAACAAGGTCTACACATATTCAAACCAGGAAAATCATGTATCTACCCCCTAACCCTAAACTCTGTCTTATATGAAGAAGTCAAGCATGCATGAAGAGAAGTGGTTTTTGGTTTCAAGCATGGAAATTTCAAAAACCCTCCCAAGAGCTACATATTGGAGTGACTAAGAAGGATAGATGCTTAATTTTTCATATTCATGTTTTAAACTTGTTTAAATCATGGTCAAACCTAGGATTTGACCAAGATTCAAATGGGCATAAAAATTCAAAAAAAACAATAAAATGAAAAACCAATGCACATAGTCATCTTATGTCATCTAGTAAGCATTCAATTAAGTTGATAAACAAGGTCTAGACATATTCAAACCAGAAAATTCATGTATCAAGCTACCCCTATCCCCAAACTCTCTTATGAAGTCAAGCATGAAGAGAAGTACGCGGTTTTTTGGTTTCAAACATGGAAATTTCAAAAACCCTCTCAAGAGCTTCATTTTGGAGTGACTATGAAGGATACATGCTTAATTTTTCATATTCATGTTTTAAACTTGTTTAAATCATGGTCAAACCTAGGATTTGACCAAGATTCAAATGGGCAAAATTTTAAAAAATGAAAAATCAAGGCACATAGTCTTCTTATTTTTGGTTTCAAACATGGAAATTTCAAAAACCCTCCCAAAGAGCTTCATTTTGGAGTGACTAAGAAGGATCCATAGGAAACTATGTACTAATACAGTATAATGATCACCCGAGTTATTAGAGCAACAAGTCTGTCACTTACGTGTGGTTCCCATGCGTGAGGTCCCACACTTCAGTGAGCACAAGTCACGTACGCTAGGTAAGCAAACTCCCAGCCATCTTCTTTGTCAAGAGAGAGGCATCAACACTCTCTCTCTCTCTCTCTCTCTCTCTCTCCAATTATCCACCTCCGTTGGCTGCCGGTTTTGGCAGGTCGTTTCTAGCTCAGCTCGTAGGCCATGGTGTGCAGGCTCTGTAGCCATGGCGATTTGGTCGCGCCAAGTGGTTCGTCCCCGGCTCCGACGAGGATCAATCCGGACGGTGCCTATTAAGGACCCGATCGCATTTCTTGCTTTCAGCATGGGGTCTACCATGTAAATCTTAGGGATTTAGACGTAATTTCCTGTTTATTTTGTGTCCTGCTGTAAACTGCGCTCTGATGCGTATTGGAAATCTGGGTCCTTCAGGATCGTTCGGTTGTCCCTCTAAAAAAACATCTCTCTCATTCTCGGCCTTTCTCGCTCGCTCGCACCCCCCTGCGCACTGACAACCCTGCACAACAGTCAACATCACCAGAAAAAGGATAGACACCATAAATAAGTGGGGCCCCGTGACTGCTCTCCCTTCGTCTCCTCCCGTGTGATCCCTCTTCCTCCGACTCCCGACCTTGCGGAAAAGAAAAATGAAATGAAAGAGTTTCACTGGACGGGCAAACACATGTGCTGCCTAGTAATAATAATAATAACGTAAAAAAATCGACCTACGAATCTATTATTAAATAAGCTAAACTAGGGTTTTGCCCAGTACTACGGATCAATTTCTGAAAATCCAACTACGGGGTTCGATTTTGGCCTGCTAATATAAAATTATATAATCCGAACTAGTATTCCTCTAAAAAATCATTTTGGTATGCATCGTTTGGTACTTTTCATAGCTAGAGTGCTTAATCCCTCCGTTAGCAAACAGTCTTCGTATGTCATATAGTAAGCATTCAAGTTGAAAAACAAGCTCTAGACATATTCAAACCAGAAAAATCATGTATCTACCCCCTATATATCCCTAAACCCTGACTTATGAATTCAAGCATGAAGAGAAGTGGTTTTTGGTTTCAATCATGGAAATTTCAAAAACCCTCTCAAGATCGAGCTTCATTTTGGAGTGACTACGAAGGATACATGCTTAATTTTTCATATTCATGTTTTAAATTGTTTAAATCATGGTCAAACCTAGGATTTGACCAAGATTCAAATGGGCATAAAAATTCAAAAAAAAACAATAAAATGAAAAACAAATGCACATAGTCATCTTATATATGTCATCTAGTAAGCATTCAATTAAGTTGATAAACAAGGTCTAGACATATTCAAACCAGAAAAATCATGTATCAAGCTACCCCTATCCCCAAACTCTGTCTTATGAAGTTAAGCATGAAGAGAAGTACGTGGTTTTTTTGTTTCAAACATGGAAATTTCAAAAACCCTCTCGAGAGCTTCATTTCGAAGCGATTAATTAAGAAGCATACATGCATGCTTACCTTTTCATATTCATGTTTTAAACTTATTCAAATCTTGGTGAAACCTAGGATTTGACCAAGATTCAAATGGGTATAAAAATTAAAAAAAAGGTCTTCTTATGTTATATAGTAGGCATTCAATTAAGTTGATAAACAAGGTCTAGACATATTCAAACAAGAAAAATCATGCATGTATCTACCCTTAACCCTAAACTCTGTTTCATGAAGTCAAGCATGCATGCATGAAGATATGTGGTTTTTAGTTTCGAACATGGAAATTCAAAAACCCTCCCAATAGCTTCATTTTGAAGTGACTAAGAAGCATACATGCTTACTTTCTCATATTCATGTTTTTAACTTATTCAAATCTTGGTGGAACCAAGGATTTGACCAAGATTCAAATGGGTATAAAAATTCAAAAAAAACAAGGTCTTCTTATGTTATATAGTAAGCATTCAATTATTTTGATAAACAAGGTCTACACATATTCAAACCAGAAAATTAGGTATCTACCCCTAACCCTAAACTCTGTCTTATGAAGTCAAGCATGCATGAAGAGAAGTGGTTTTTGGTTTCAAGCATGGAAATTTCAAAAACCCTCCCAAGAGCTTCATTTTGGAGTGACTAAGAAGCATACGTACGTGCTTACTTTTTCATATTCATGTTTTAAACTTGTTCAAATCTTGGTCAAACCTATGATTTGACCAAGATTCAAATGGGTATAAAAAATGAAAACCAAGGTCTTCTTATGTCATATAGTAAGCATTCAATTAAGTTGATAAATAAGGTCTAGACATATTCAAACCAGAAATATCATGTATCAAGCTACCCCTAACCCCTAATTAACTCTGTCTTATGAAGTCAAGCATGAAGATAGGTATGTGGTTTTTTGGTTTCAAACATGGAAATTTCAAAAACCCTCTCAAGATCGAGCTTCATTTTGGAGTGACTACGAAGGATACATGCTTACTTTTTCATATTCATGTTTTAAACTTGTTTAAATCATGGTCAAACCTAGGATTTGACAAAGATTCAAATGGGCATAATTTAAAAAAAACAAAAAATGAAAAACCAAGGCACATAGTCTTCTTATGTTATATTGTAAGCATTCAATTAAGTTGATAAACAAGGTCTCTAGACATATTCAAACCAGAGAAATCATGTACCTACCCCCTAACCTAAACTCTGTCTCATGAAGTCAAGCATGATGATATGTGGTTTTTTGGTTTCAAACATGGAAATTTCAAAAACCCTCCCAAGAGCTTCATTTTGAAGTGATTAATTATGAAGCATACATGCATGCTTACTTTTTCATATTCATGTTTTAAACTTATTCAAATCTTGGTGAAACCAAGGATTTGACCAAGATTCAAATCCGTATAAAAATTAAAAAACAAAATAAAAAAAACAAGGTCTTCTTATGTTATATAGTAAGCATTCAATTAAGTTGATAAATAAGGTCTAGACATATATTCAAACCAGAAAAATCATGTATCTACCCCTAACCCTAAACTTTGTCTTATGAAGTCAAGCATGAAGAGAAGTGGTTTTTGGTTTCAAGCATGGAAATTTCAAAAACCTCCCCAAACTTCATTTTAGAGTGACTAAGAAGGATACAAGCTTCCCTTTTAATTTTCATGTTTTAAACTTGTTTAAATTATCTTGGTCAAATCTAGGATTTGACAAGATTCAAATGGGCAAACATATGGTAAGTGATGCAAATATCATTTCCATGATTACCTTTTCATTTTCATGTTATAAACTTGTTTAAATCTTGGTCAAACCTAGGATTTGACCAAGATTCAAATGGACACAAAATTTTAAAAATCAGAAATATGAAAACCAAAGTACATAGTCTTCTTATGTCATATCGTAAGCATTCAAGTTGATAAACTCGGTCTTATGAAGTCTAGCATGAAGAGAAGTCGTTTTGGGTTTCAAACGTTTAAGCCAAAAGCCCCATTTCAAATATTTTACACTTATTCAAATTTGGTTCAAATTTGAAAGACATACAAGTTATAGCACACATAGTGCATACATGTTCACACATACTGCACTAGATGCTAACCCTACAGTTTAGGGGCGGACCTAGGATAAATTTTTAGAGGGGGCAAACATATGATAAGTGATGCAAATATCATATTACAAGGTTTCAGAAAATTGAGCGGGGGCAGCTGCCCCCCTTGGCTATAGTCTGGATCCGCCCATGCTATAGTTTGAGGCCATTTGGATGACGTCGAAAAAAATCTTTGATTAGAAATGGGGTTGTTCGAACCCCGTAGTTGGATTTTTTTGAACCTTGATCTGTAGTACTGGGCAAAACCCTAGTTTAACCTAGTATATTTAATTATAGATTCGTAGGTCGAATTTTCTGTAGTACCTTTTTATTATTACTATGCAGCACATATGTGTTTGCCCGTCGAGTGAAACTCGGAGGAAGAGGGATCACTCGGAAGGAGAGAAGAAGGGAGAGCATTATGGTGTCTCCCCTTTTTCGGGTGATGATGTTGACTTTTGTGCAGGGTTTGTCAGTGAGCAGGAGGTGCGAGCGAGCGAGCGAGCGAGTCGAGCGAGGCCGAGAATGAGAGAGATTTGTTTTTTTTTGTGAGAGGGACAACCGAAGGATCCAGAAGGACCCACAGACTTCCAATACGCATCCTGATGCGTCTTCTCTTGACAAAGAAAATGGCTGGGAGTTTGCGTACCTATTGCACGTGACTTGTGCTCACTGAAGTGTGGGACCTCACGCATGGGCACCACACGTAAGTGACAGACCTGTTGGTGTAAAAACTCGGTTGATTATTATAGTGCATTAGAACAAAGTTTCCTATGGATTCAAGGGTAGGAAATCCAAGTTAACTCATTTACATGACATTATTTTTTCCATGAAGCAAAGTTAACACATCTATCAATTGGTACATTTTGGAGTGACTAAGAAGGATCCATGCTTACCTTTTCGTTTTCACGTGTTAAACTTGTTTAAATCTTGGTCAAACCTAGGATTTGACAGAGATTCAAATGGGCGGAAAATTAAAAAAAACAGAAAAATGAAAAACCAAAGCACATACGTAGTTTTCTTATGTCATATAGTAAGCATTCAAGTTGATAAACAGGGTCTAGACATATTCAAAACATACAAATCATGTATGTACCCCTAACCCTAAACTATGTCTTATGAAGTCAAGCATGAAGAGAAGTGGTTTTGGGTTTCAAACATGGAAATTTCAAAAACCTCCCAAAAACTTCATTTAGAGTGACTAAGAAGGATAAATGCTTCCCTTTTCATTTTCATGTTTTAAACTTGTTTAAATCTTGGTAAAACCTAGGATCTGACCAAGATTCAAATGGGCATCAAAAATAGAAAAAATCAGAAAAATGAAAAACCAAAGCACATAGTCTTCTTATGTCATATAGTAAGAATTAAAGTTGATAAACAAGGTCTAGACGTATTCAAACCAGACAAATCATGTATCTACCCCTAACCCTAAACTCTGTCTTATGAAGTCAAGTATGAAGAGAAGTTGTTTTGGGTTTCAAACATGGAAATTTCAAAAACCCTCTCAAAGAGCTTCATTTTGGAGTGACTAAGAAGGATCCATAGGAAACTATGTACTAATACAGTATAATGATCACCCGAGTTATTAGAGCAACAAGTATGTCACTTACGTACGTGTGGTTCCCATGCGTGAGGTCCCACACTTCAGTGAGCACAAGTCACGTAGTCTTCTTATGTCATATAGTAAGCATTCAATTAAGTTGATAAACAAGGTCTAGACATATCAAACCAGAAAAAACATGTATCTACCCCCTATATATCCCTAAATTAACCCTGACTTATGAAGTCAAGCATGAAGAGAAGAAGTGGTTTTTGGTTTCAAACATGGAAATTTCAAAAACCCTCCCAAGAGCTTCATTTTGGAGTGACTAGTTAAGACGCATACATGCTTACTTTTTCATATTCATGTTTTAAACTTGTTCAAATCTTGGTCAACAAACCTACGATTTGACGAAGATTCAAATGGGTATAAAAAAATTAAAACCAAGGTCTGCTCATGTCATATAGTAAGCATTCAATTAAATTGATAAACAAGGTCTAGACATATTCAAACTAGTAGGAAAATCATGTATCTACCCCTAACCCTAAACTATGTCTTATGAAGTCAAGCATGCATGAAGAAAAGTGGTTTTTGGTTTTCAAGCATGGAAATTTCAAAAACCCTCCCAAGAGCTACATATTGGAGTGACTAAGAAGGATAGATGCTTAATTTTTCATATTCATGTTTTAAACTTGATTAAATCATGGTCAAACCTAGAATTTGACCAAGATTCAAATGGGCATAAAAATTCAAAAAAAATGAAAAACCAATGCACATAGTCATCTTATGTCATCTAGTAAGCATTCAATTAAGTTGATAAACAATGTCTAGACATATTCAAACCAGAAAATTCATGTATCAAGCTAACCCTAACCCCAAACTCTGTCTTATGAAGTCAAGCATGAAGAGAAGTACGTGGTTATTTGGTTTCAAACATGGAAATTTCAAAAACCCTCTCAAGAGCTTCATTTTGGAGTGACTACGAATGGTACATGCTTAATTTTTCATATTCATGTTTTAAACTTGTTTAAATCATGGTCAAACCTAGGATTTGGCCAAGATTCAAATGGGCAAAAAATTTCATATTCATATTCATGTTTTAAACTTGTTTAAATCACGCATGTATCTACCCCTAACCCTAAACTCTGTTTCATGAAGTCAAGCATGAAGATTTGTGGTTTTTGGTTTCGAACATGGAAATTCAAAAACCCTCCCAAGAGCTTCATTTTGAAGTGACTAAGAAGCATACATGCTTACTTTTTCATATTCATGTTTTTAACTTATTCAAATCTTGGTGGAACCAAGGATTTGACCAAGATTCAAATGGGTATAAAAGTTCAAAAAAAAACAAGGCCTTCTTATATGTTATATAGTAAGCATTCAATTAATTTGATAAACAAGGTCTACACATATTCAAAGCAGGAAAATCATGTATCTACCCCCTAACCCTAAACTCTGTCTTATGAAGAAGTCAAGCATGCATGAAGAGAAGTGGTTTTTGGTTTCAAGCATGGAAATTTCAAAAACCCTCCCAAGAGCTACATATTGGAGTGACTAAGAAGGATAGATGCTTAATTTTTCATATTCATGTTTTAAACTTGTTTAAATCATGGTCAAACCTAGGATTTGACCAAGATTCAAATGGGCATAAAAATTCAAAAAAACAATAAAATGAAAAACCAATGCACATAGTCATCTTATGTCATCTACTAGTAAGCATTCAATTAAGTTGATAAACAAGGTCTAGACATATTCAAACCAAAAAATTCATGTATCAAGCTACCCCTATCCCCAAACTCTCTCTTATGAAGTCAAGCATGAAGAGAAGTACGCGGTTTTTTTGGTTTCAAACATATGGAAATTTCAAAAACCCTCTCAAGAGCTTCATTTTGGAGTGACTATGAAGGATACATGCTTAATTTTTCATATTCATGTTTTAAACTTGTTTAAATCATGGTCAAACCTAGGATTTGACCAAGATTCAAATTGGCAAAATTTTAAAAAAATGAAAAATCAAGGCACATAGTCTTCTTATTTTTGGTTTCAAACATGGAAATTTCAAAAACCCTCCCAAAGAGCTTCATTTTGGAGTGACTAAGAAGGATCCATAGGAAACTATGTACTAATACAGTATAATGATCACCCGAGTTATTAGAGCAACAAGTCTGTCACTTACGTGTGGTTCCCATGCGTGAGGTCCCACACTTCAGTGAGAACAAGTCACGTACGCTAGGTAGGCAAACTCCCAGCCATCTTCTTTGTCAAGAGAGAGGCATCCTAAGTTTGACCAAGATTTGAACAAGTTTAAAACATGAATATGAAAAGGTTGTTGCTTCTAAGTCGCAAAATTTGCTCTGATACCAGCTGCGGTGACCCAGCATACCACTGCATGTTGTAGTATACAAGTCGTTGATATGATCTTCATGAAGGGACTTCTTCACAAATATCACATCCCTCAGAGTGGTACAACAGAAACATTGCAGGTCATAACACTCGATAATATATTACAATCATGGTCTTAACAAGTTGGTATTCTCACAGGTCCGATGAGAACACCCTACAACATAAGGTACTAGTACAAACCAACTTAGATATGAAAAGAGCTCAGCAACTTATTTAAGTATGCCACTACGCTGCTCGGCTCTAAACTACTAAGATATATCACTACTCCTCCACCTCCATGTCATCGGGTCCGTAGACTATCCCATAGTCTACGCCTTCAACTCCTCCGGAAAGATCAGGTTCCTCGTAGACCAGCTCGTAGCTCCCTTCTGGTGCTCCATCGGTCATGGCCTCCACTTCCGTATCACAGTCTAGCAAGGGTGTCGAAATAAAGTGAGTACAGGGGTACTCAGCAAGTTCAAAAGAGTAAAAGGTGTTTGATGCACTAGCTACGACCTTCGATCAGAAAATCTTAGGTCAATGCATGTTTCGAAATCATTTCTTCAAAAGGTTTATTTTATTCTGAAAACTATGCCCGTCAGTCTTCACAGGTTGACTAGAACTTCACGGAGTTCCTTTCCTGCCGCGTTCGCAGTTCCCTTCCCGGAACAGGGAGTGACAGCCACAATTCTTGATACCCTCTGCAGAGGTGCGTTACTTTTCCCATAAGAGATCTCACCCTTTTTGCCATCCGCAGGGACTTGCCCCCGTTCACACTTCCTTGGTGTGAGGCCAGGTATAAAGATCCAAGCCCACACCGCCTTCTCCGCGACCCTGCAAACCCACCCTTTTGTCCATCCGTACACCCCCGGTAGACATCTCCCGTTCATACGGCTTTACCCCCGGTGTACGTCGGACAATCCTTCATAGACGGTAGAGCCTCTCATCCAAACGTCCGGATGGGGATTTTAAAGGCTATCCCAACCTACGGCAGTGCCTCCAGCACCCCGCCAGGCTCTATCAAGTCCGTTGGCGTGCAGGAGGGAAAAGATACAGCTGGCTTCCCCAGAGCCATTATAGATCTTATGGTCAACGCGATATGTACGGCGCTAGAATCACTGGACGGCATTGGTACTTAGTCCTAGATGAATAGTACCCGTGCAATGGAACCTCCACCAATAATCACATACCATGGTTCCATTGCCCACCACATAGTCATATTCATAATTGGAAAAGTAACATTTCATTTTCAATGCAGGAATGGTAAGTAATATAGCTTTGCGTTAAATTAATAGAAAATACTCAAATTTGACATGAGCAAGGGTGAACTTGCCTGTGGACTGCGAGATAGTGCAGTTCAATGCGTTGGATGGAACCTGGACCTCGGGTTCTGTAAAGAAGCATCATTGTCCGGTAAGGACAATGTTATAAAATCCAAATGATGCATGCATGGATGTATTATTTTAGGTTGAATCCCTTTATCCCGATAATTTATTACAATTTTAGGGTTGAGTTAAGATTTATGCCTTTGGCAGTAATTTGCAATTGTTTTAATGTATAAATCACTTTAATTCACACAAGGTAACATAATTCAAAGTAAAACTACTTTATGTTGGTGATTCATTATTTATTCCAAAATAATTTGAAATAATAGAGTTGTCTCAATATTTTTGAGAATAAAAAGGAATAGAATATCTTCCTTTGGAAAATACCTTTTTCAAATAGAAATGACTTGGAATAATAGAATTTCATTTTGAAATGTTTGGAAATAAGTATTTAAACTTATTTGGGATTTTTCCTTGATTTATTAATACAAGGAAATATAATTTGAAATTCCAAATGTTTATTTTAAATTCATAAAATTCACAAATTTAAATCTGTGCATTAAATTTTATTTCATATTTTATTCTTATCAAGAATAATTTTTCATTCACCAATCCAATTTTTAATGGATTTTTAGAGTTGTATTTTATTTATTAAAATTTGGTGAAGTTATGGCCTTTTTCTAAATTGTTAAAATACTAAAATACCCCCCTGGACCCATATTGGGCCCAGCCCACTAACCTAAGCCCATGGGACAGCCCACTAAGGCGTGCCCATAGCGGCTCGGTGGAGCCGAACGGCCCACCGCTCTCACTCACTCGGCCCTCTCTCACTTTTTCCTAACCCTAGCTTCTCTCTCGCGACTCCCGTGGCGATGGCGTCGCCGCCATGGCCGCCGCCGTGCTCCGGCCGACTCCGAGCTCCTCCGCCGTAGCCACCTACCGCACCTGAACCGCCGCGAGCAGATCTATCGATCTGTCCGCGTGGTTTTCCCCATCTCTTCTTCTCCTGGCGAATCGCCTCCGATCTGGATCTCGGGTGGAATCGCCTCGACGAACTCCGGCGAGATCACGTCCTCTCCGACGACGGGTGCGCCTCCGAGACCGACCTGGCGCAGGTGCTGCTTGCAGTGCCTGTGCCGTCGTCTCTGTGCCGTGCCGTGGTGGTGTTGGTGCTCGTCGGCGTAACGCCGGCGCCTACCCTGGATTTGCAGCTGTTAGGGCCGCGCGAGCACTGCCTCGCCATGCCCTAGCCTCTGCTTCCAGGCGCAAGTAAGTGTTGCATCCACCTCTTCTCTGTGCGCCTCCTCTTGGTGCTGTTCTTCTTCCTCCTCAAGCTCTGCTGCTCTCTGGTGATCCTGTGATCACCCAGAGCCTTGCTATTCCGATGCAATTCGTCTATGTTTGGATTGATTGCAAGCACATGGTCCAATTACCATTACTGGTACTGGCACCTGCTGCTCGACATGCTGTTCATGTTGTTCTTGCTTCTCTGCTGCTCCTAGCATGCTCTATACTTGCCATGCTCTACTGTGCTTGCTCAAGAGCTAACTATGCCATGCTATGCTTGGTGATGACTTGCTTATGCTTACTGGTCTATCATGCTTGCTTGTCTAGGTGTACTTGTGTTGCATCTGTGACACTTGTGTGTGTGCCAGAGGTGCCTGTGATATGATTCAGTGCTACTCCTGTAAGCCAATGATCCATTCATTCCTTGCTTGCTGGCTAACCTCTCTGTGTAACTTGGCTTGCTATGATTGATCCATTTGATCAATTGATTGTCAGTGATGGCTTACTGGCTAATACTGTGGCTATAAATTAACTGTGTTGCTCAATAGTGTGCTATTGTTAGTACTGAGCATGGATCTGTGATAAATTCATGCTTGTATTAATTTGATTATGATGAACTGCTTATGCAGTGATGATTTTAAATGACTTGCTTGATATGAATTTGCTGTTCATGAATATTTATCAAGCAATTAAAGTCTGAATCCATTTCTGGATAGTGATGCTTTGTGTTTGGCTTTCTTTCAATTGGTGCTAAGTGTGAAGTGACCTCAGTAGCCTTGCTACTGACTGGTTGCTCACATGGTTGGCTAGATCTGGTTGGCTACTCATCTTTGCTTGTATATTTGGGGATCATAGTAACTATGAATGCCAATATACTTGCCTGTGAAGAAATCTAGGGTTTCTGATGGTTGTATGCTTAGGATTTATTGTATAGTCTTGGCTGCTAATCCATGCCATCTACTGGTGCTATCTATGCATCAAATCTGGCTAGTGTGTGCATCAGTGCATATGTGCTAGTTTCTGTGCATAGGATCTGTACCTAGATGCTTTATATTTTAGTGGCTTTTGACTGGCAGTAATCCTTGGTGAAAACCAAGTGATGATCTACCCATATGAGCATCTGCTCATCCCATGCTTATTTCATGCATAAGATGGATTAGATCCATGGGATCTTTTCCAGGAACTAGGTATACCTTGTTCCAGCTCCTAGAAAGAAATGTTTTGTTGCTGCAGACTTGGGGTTTTGTGTACAGCTCTCCACCTCCAGGTCTTGGATGATCTTCTCAGGTCACCATGATTCCTGGTGGTTGAGTGGTTTTGGTATGGGTTGGTTCTGTTCTTGCTCAAGAACTGGATGAACTGAGCTTGTTCTTGCTTCACCCTTACCTGGTGAATTTGATCTGGTCGACTGGTTCTGGCTTCTAGGGTTTGTGCCCCTTTTATATGAACCCTACTTCTATCCTGCATTGACACACAAGCCTGGTTGCTTTGGTGACTAGGCTGATGCATTGCCTTGCTGTTGCTGCCTAGCACACTTGAGCTGTGTGCTCTCATATGCTGAAACTTGAGCCCAGCATGTGTGTGCTCAGGTTTGGTCTGCTGCTGCCCTTATCTTGTGCTGTCCATGGTTTTGGAACAGCACAAGTGTGCATGACACTTGGTTCTGTCCAAACTGAATTTATTTAGCTAACACTAATATTCTGGCTAGTGTTGGTGTTTTATTTTGCAGGTTTTTGAAGATGGACATGGCCATGAAGAGATACTTCAAGGCACATAGTCTAGATTTTAGTTTAGGAACTATATTGTAATCTTTATTTTTATTTCTGTTTATTATTCATCAATTCTTGTATCAAGAATTCTGTAAAGACAATGTAATTTGTGTTGTGTTATCAATAAAGCTCAAGTTTTTGTTTATGAGCTTTTGCATTATGTAATGTGTATATTCTTGATTAAATATTGTATTTGATACTCACTTTGAAATCCAAAAGGATTTGAATAGTATATTGTGTTTGAATTGTAAATTCATATTTATGTTGTGTAATGATTATTGTTTAATGTTTAACACTTGTCAAATGAAATCAATTCCCCAAATCAACAAGATACAAAAGAGATCATGTCGAAATTTCCCTAACTCACATTGCCTAACCCTAAGTGCAAAATGAGAGAGAACCTCGATCCCTCTTAGGTTTAGTTGCAATAAGGCGCGAAAATTTCCCCCGTTTTGCGATGAAATGCACATCCCATTTCTAAATCTACCCTTCGTTGTTCCTATGTTCTGGGTTATTACAGCCTCTCCCCCTTAACAGAAACTTCGTCCCGAAGTTAAGATTGGTACCTGAATAACTCGGGGTAGGACTTCCTGAGCTCTTCTTCGGTCTCCCAGGTTGCTTCTCGTTCAGGATGATGTTGCCATTGTATCTTGCAGTATTTGATTGCTCTATTCCTTAACTTCTTCCACTGTACTTCCAAAATCTTTTCAGGCTTCTCCACATAAGTTAAGTCTGATTGTAGCTCTATTTCTTCATGTGTAATGGGATCATCAGGTGCCTTCAAACACTTTCTGAGTTGTGATACATGAAAAACATTGTGAATTAGACTGAGCTGTTCCGGTAGTTCCAACTCAAAAGCTGTTTCTCGATTCTGACTGAGTATCTTGAATGGTCCTATGTATCGAGGACTTAGTTTTCCTTTTACTCCGAACCTTTTGAGTCCTTTCATTGGGCTAACCTTCAAATATACCATGTCTCCTACTTTTGGTTCCCAAACTCGTCTCTTCTGGTCGGCATAACTCTTCTGTCGACTTTGGGCTATTTTGAGTCTATCCCGGATCACCTCGATGACTCCTTGTCTCTCCTTGATGTAGTCCGGTGTAAACTCCTTGTTCTCTCCGGTTTCAAACCAACAGATTGGTGATCTACACTTCCTTCCGTACAATGCTTCGTACGGTGCCATCTGGATACTACTCTGATAACTATTGTTATATGAGAATTCCGCCAATGGTAGATGGTCTTCCCATGAGCCTCCAAAGTTTAGAGCACAAGCTCTAAGCATGTCTTCAAGTATCTGATTGGTTCTTTCGGTTTGTCCTCCGGTTTGTGGATGATAAGCTGTACTGAAATCCAACTTGGTTCCTAAAGCTTCTTGGAGTTGTTTCCAAAACGCTGATGTGAAAATTGAACCTCTATCTGAGACTATCTTCTTTGGTACTCCATGCTTGCTAACAATTTCCTTCACATAAATATCCACCAGCTTTTCTGCAGTATCCTTTGTATTTACGGCTATGAAATGAGCACTCTTGGTAAGTCTATCCACGATTACCCATATCATATCCTTCTTTTTACTGGTCATTGGTAAACCAGTAACAAAATCCATTCCGATTTCATCCCATTTCCATTCTGGTATCTCTAATGGTTTGAGTAATCCCGCAGGACTCTGATGTTCTGCTTTTACTCGCTGACATGTATGGCATTCAGAGACATATTGAGCTATCTCTCTTTTCATGTTGTTCCACCAGAACATTTCCTTCAAATCCATATACATTTTAGTACTTCCCGGATGTATTGAGTAAGGGGTTTCATGTGCTTCCTTCAATATGATTGACTTCACTTCTGGGTCATCCGGTACACATAACCTCTTCTGAAAGTATAGAGAACCAAACTCTCCAAGATTGAATTCTGACGGTCTCCCTTCTCCAATCCTTTTGATTTCTTCTTGGATGAATAAGTCGTCTACTTGCTTCCGAATGATTTCATATTTTAGGTCTGAGTACATTTCATCCATGATCCTCATGGTTGCTATGCTTCCCACTGTATCACCTTGGATAAACAGAATCTGAGCTTCTTCGAGTTCTTTCCGAAGTTCCTTCGGAATCTCCCATTCTGTAGGTTGATTCTCAGTACTCTTCCTGCTTAAAGCATCTGCTACTACATTAGCCTTGCCTGGTGTGTAGTTGATTGTCAGCTCATAGTCTTTAATCAACTCTAACCATCTCTTTTGTCTCATGTTTAATTCCTTCTGAGTGAAGAAATACTTCAAGCTTTTGTGATCTGTATACAACTCACATTTGGATCCATAGAGGAATTGCCTCCAACTCTTCAAAGCATACACAACTGCCGCCAATTCTAAGTCATGTACTGGGTAGTTATGTTCATGTGGCTTAAGTTGTCTTGATCCGTAGGCTATCACCTTCCGATCTTGCATTAGCACACATCCAAGTCCATTCTTGGAAGCATCACAATACACCGTGTAATCCTTTCCGGGTTCCGGAACTGCTAACACCGGTGCCGTGGTTAACTTCTCTTTGAGTGTTTGGAAACTGGTTTCACACTCATCCGTCCACACAAATGGGGTATTCTTCTTGAGTAACTTGGTCATTGGTCCTGCAATCTTCGAAAATCCTTCAATGAATCTCCGATAATAGCCCGCCATACCAAGGAATCCTCTGATCTCCTTAGCATTCTTAGGTGACTTCCATTCCAATACTGACTGAACCTTGCTTGGATTCACTGCTATTCCCTCTTTGGTTATGACATGTCCAAGAAATTCAACACTGTCTAACCAAAACTGGCACTTGCTGAACTTTGCATATAGCTGATGTTCCCTTAAAATCTGCAGAACTATCTTCAAATGCTTGGCATGTTCTTCTTTATCTTTGGAATAGATCAAAATGTCATCGATAAACACGATCACAAACTTGTCCAAGTACTTCATGAATATCTTGTTCATCAAATTCATGAAAATAGCTGGTGCATTTGTTAGTCCAAATGGTACAACCAAGTATTCATGGTGTCCATACCTTGACACAAACGCTGTTTTTGGCACATCTTCCTTCTTGATCTTGATTTGGTGATATCCTGACCTTAAATCTATCTTCGAGAAGACTCCAGCTCCTTGAACTTGATCAAAAAGATCTTGTATTCTGGGTAAAGGATACTTGTTCTTGATGGTTACATTGTTAAGATTCCTGTAATCTCCACACATTCTCCTTCCTCCATCTCTTTTATCCACAAAGATAACTGGTGTACCCCATGGTGACACACTTTCTTGGATAAATCCCTTCTGTTCCAGTTCATCTATCTGAGCCTTCAGTTCCACTAACTCCTTTGGCCCCATCTTATATGGTGGTTGAGCTATTGGTGCTGTGCCTGGAATTAGATCTATGGTAAACTCGATCTCTCTATCGGGTGGCATTCCCGGTAGTTCCTTGGGAAATACATCTTGAAATTCATTCACTACAGGGATATCTTCAATCTTCACCTCCTTCAGACTATTCAGCTCCAATCCTATCTCCAACTGAGTGTACTTGTCTCCTTGAAACACTATCTGACCTCCTATGGAGTTTCGGAGTGATACTGTCTTGTCTCCACAGTTGATTACTGCGCCATTCTCCGTTAACCAGTCCATTCCTAGGATGACTGATATGTCCTTCATGGGAATGATGAATAGGTCCGCGAAATATACACAGTCACAAATGGTTATGACCTGTGCTTCTTTCACGTGGGTTACTAATATCGTTCCCCCCGCAGATAAGACAGTTATAGGTGTTTCTAACTTAGAACATCTAAGCCCGAATTGTTCCACAAATTCCCGTGCAAGAAATGATGTAGTTGCTCCAGTATCAAATAACACTTTGCCAGGATGAGTAAGGATGCTGAGCGTACCTAAGACTGCTTGATCCGACTCTCCCGCTTGCTCCAAAGTTGTGCAATTCAGCTTTCCATATGGCTTTCCCTTCTTGTTGTTGTTGTTGTTGTAGTTCCGGTTGTTGTTGTTATTGTTGTTGTTGTTGTTGTTGTTGCCTCCGCCTCGTCCTCCGGAGCTTTGTCCACTCCAAGACGCCTTGTTTGGACACTCTGGCTTGATGTGTCCCTCTTTCCCACAACCATAGCATATAATCTTGGGCTTCTGACAATCCTTCTGGACATGTCCCCTCTGGCCACAATTATGACAGAGTATCTGATTCCTTGGATTCTGATTCTGACCTCCCCGGTTATACTGATTACCAGTAGGTCGGAATCGTGGTTTGAAACTCCGATCTGGAGTCGGTTTACTAACTGGATACTTCCTTGGCTCGATACGAGCCCTCTTCCTCCTATCCTCCTGGACCTGCCTGTAGTCATCCTCGAAAGTGATTGCCGAATCAATCAGTTCCTGGAATTCTGCAGTCCGTGCCAACCTCAGTTGCATCTTCATGTATGGATTCATGCCTTTCATGAATCGTTTCTTTCTTTTCTCCTCAGTGTCCACTTCCTCAGGTGCATATCTTGACAGTCTATTAAAATCTCGGACATACTGCATGATAGGTGCAGTATTCTGATGCAGCTCGTCAAACTCTCTCTTCTTCAGCTCCACCACGCTCTCCGGAACATGGGCATCCCGGAACTTCTTCTTGAACTCCTCCCAGGTAAACACCTTTTCTGGAGGATGTACTGCCACAAGATTCTCCCACCATGATGCTGCTGGACCTGACAACAGATAAGTGGCATACCGAATCTTTTCTTCATCATTGCATCCAACGGTCCTCAACTTTCTTTCAGTGTCCATGAGCCAGTCTTCTGCATCCATTGGTTCTGGGGCTGATGCAAAAGGTAGTGGTCTTGCATTCTGGAAGTCTGATAAGGTTACTCCCCTGCCTTCATTACCCCTATCATTGATGACGTGGGTAAAGAAATCTTGCATGTTCTTGTTCTGACTCTCCTGGTACCTCCTCCTATCTTCTTCCATTGCCCTCATGTACTGTTGGAAATCTGGATGCATCATTGGATGTGGTGGTGGTGGTGCATCCTCTGCTCTAGCTGCGGCATCCGCTTCTTCCTTTTCTTTCGCCTCCCGCTCTCTCCGAGCATCTTCGGTTTCAACTAACGCCATTTCCCCCTAGTCCTGTAACAAAGAGCGATTACTCATAATTACACCATGCAAATGTTTTCTGAGCTCAACTCATTGCCCAGAACTAGTCACACAATGAAATCAAGAAGCAAATCCAAAGCAAACATTTATTATGTATATACACCGTATATAACATAACTTACACACATATATTACATGTGGTACTTATATAACCACTTATTTGGCTTCAAGCCCAAGCCAACGGAATTTAAAATACGTTCTAGTACAATACCACCTATACTACTTTATTCTTCCTTGGAGCTCTACTCCTCATCATCTTCGTTCGCCTCCGCATACATTCCTGGGGTCCATCCGGTACAGCGACTCGTCTTCCGAACACCGTCCGGAACAAAGGTCCTTCCAGTAGGTATGTAATCTGAATCGGACGAAGTGCCGAGACAGAGATCGGTCATGCCAAAGTAACTGGACAATGACTCGTATGTATCCCCAGTAGGATTCATACCTCCTTCATTGGTCATCCATGAAGGGTTTCGATTCACCTGCCCCCTCATCTTCTTCTTCTTCTTCTTCACTCCGGAGCTTTCACCTACCTCGTACTGTGATGGTTTTGAGAATCCCATCTCCAAGTCTAAAGAAATGGAATCAGTACCTTTCTCTTCCTTCCCGTAGTGTCGGTTAACATACTGGTTAACCCCACCACTTTCATCTCCAGTGTCACATGGAATAGGTTCCTCCTCATCTCCATAAGGTTCCCCGAAACGCCAACCGGTTGAGTTTTCGATTGGTGACTCGGAGCAGTTTAGGTTCCATGAGTTATCTCCCCCATATCCAGAATCATATGATGCGGACACATGTGGATAATGTGGGACAAAGTTGGGTGTAAGTGGATCTCTCTGGGTTTCCTGGCCACTCCAATCTACAGGATTGTTTAGGCTAAAGAAGGGTGTTGTATATTGGGGTTGTGCCCTCAGATCATGCATCCGAGCTTGGACTTTATCAGGGTCCGTGAACTCAGCTAGCATGTGGTCAATCTCACCCACCATCTTCACGTGTAGAAGGTACATCGTAGTCATAAAGACTTACAACTGTCCATGTGCTGTGCTGCAACTTCAGGATGTTTGTTTGCCATCAGCAGATGATTCAGAGTGGGATCCTCATCTTCCTCGGCATGAGGTATATGAGAATACTCTGAACATAGCAGTTCTACTGACTTGTGCTGCCTTATTTCAAGGATTGCCTTGAATATGGCCATGTGAAAGGCTGTGGTAAAGGTTTTGGCTTCTCCGTATGGCATTATACGGCTCATCTCCAGTCGCATAGGTAGTTGAACTGAAACTCTGTGCTTGGCTACTATCTCTCCATCATAATAGGTGTACTTGAAAACAGGTATCCGAGTTTCACAGTGAAGTTCCTTCAGCATCCCACACAGGAGATCTGTAAGTGGTCCTTCATAATCACCGAGCCATCCCTCAACCTGCCTCAAAGTCCTCTTGGGAAACGTGTACGCCATTATGGCTGTATACAAAAGCAGAAAATTAGTAGTGATAGTGTATAATAATAGTTATAATAAAGAATTATCGCACTAAAATATATGATTTTTCTATTCTCAAGTGAATAAATATCATATTCTTAGAGAATCCTTTACTATTTCAACTCGACTCCTACAGGTTTCTTCCCTATACTAGGTTTTTCCAACCTAAGGTCGCAACATTTGCTCTGATACCAGCTGCGGTGACCCAGCATACCACTGCATGTTGTAGTATACAAGTCGTTGATATGATCTTCATGAAGGGACTTCTTCACAAATATCACATCCCTCAGAGTGGTACAACAGAAACATTGCAGGTCATAACACTCGATAATATATTACAATCATGGTCTTAACAAGTTGGTATTCTCACAGGTCCGATGAGAACACCCTACAACATAAGGTACTAGTACAAACCAACTTAGATATGAAAAGAGCTCAGCAACTTATTTAAGTATGCCACTACGCTGCTCGGCTCTAAACTACTAAGATATATCACTACTCCTCCACCTCCATGTCATCGGGTCCGTAGACTATCCCATAGTCTACGCCTTCAACTCCTCCGGAAAGATCAGGTTCCTCGTAGACCAGCTCGTAGCTTCCTTCTGGTGCTCCATCGGTCATGGCCTCCACTTCCGTATCACAGTCTAGCAAGGGTGTCGAAATAAAGTGAGTACAGGGGTACTCAGCAAGTTCAAAAGAGTAAAAGGTGTTTGATGCACTAGCTACGACCTTCGATCAGAAAATCTTAGGTCAATGCATGTTTCGAAATCATTTCTTCAAAAGGTTTATTTTATTCTGAAAACTATGCCCGTCAGTCTTCACAGGTTGACTAGAACTTCACGGAGTTCCTTTCCTGCCGCGTTCGCAGTTCCCTTCCCGGAACAGGGAGTGACAGCCACAATTCTTGATACCCTCTGCAGAGGTGCGTTACTTTTCCCATAAGAGATCTTACCCTTTTTGCCATCCGCAGGGACTTGCCCCCGTTCACACTTCCTTGGTGTGAGGCCAGGTATAAAGATCCAAGCCCACACCGCCTTCTCCGCGACCCTGCAAACCCACCCTTTTGTCCATCCGTACACCCCCGGTAGACATCTCCCGTTCATACGGCTTTACCCCGGTGTACGTCGGACAATCCTTCATAGACGGTAGAGCCTCTCATCCAAACGTCCGGATGGGGATTTTAAAGGCTATCCCAACCTACGGCAGTGCCTCCAGCACCCCGCCAGGCTCTATCAAGTCCGTTGGCGTGCAGGAGGGAAAAGATACAGCTGGCTTCCCCAGAGCCATTATAGATCTTATGGTCAACGCGATATGTACGGCGCTAGAATCACTGGACGGCATTGGTACTTAGTCCTAGATGAATAGTACCCGTGCAATGGAACCTCCACCAATAATCACATACCATGGTTCCATTGCCCACCACATAGTCATATTCATAATTGGAAAAGTAACATTTCATTTTCAATGCAGGAATGGTAAGTAATATAGCTTTGCGTTAAATTAATAGAAAATACTCAAATTTGACATGAGCAAGGGTGAACTTGCCTGTGGACTGCGAGATAGTGCAGTTCAATGCGTTGGATGGAACCTGGACCTCGGGTTCTGTAAAGAAGCATCATTGTCCGGTAAGGACAATGTTATAAAATCCAAATGATGCATGCATGGATGTATTATTTTAGGTTGAATCCCTTTATCCCGATAATTTATTACAATTTTAGGGTTGAGTTAAGATTTATGCCTTTGGCAGTAATTTGCAATTGTTTTAATGTATAAATCACTTTAATTCACACAAGGTAACATAATTCAAAGTAAAACTACTTTATGTTGGTGATTCATTATTTATTCCAAAATAATTTGAAATAATAGAGTTGTCTCAATATTTTTGAGAATAAAAAGGAATAGAATATCTTCCTTTGGAAAATACCTTTTTCAAATAGAAATGACTTGGAATAATAGAATTTCATTTTGAAATGTTTGGAAATAAGTATTTAAACTTATTTGGGATTTTTCCTTGATTTATTAATACAAGGAAATATAATTTGAAATTCCAAATGTTTATTTTAAATTCATAAAATTCACAAATTTAAATTTGTTCATTAAATTTTATTTCATATTTTATTCTTATCAAGAATAATTTTTCATTCACCAATCCAATTTTTAATGGATTTTTAGAGTTGTATTTTATTTATTAAAATTTGGTGAAGTTATGGCCTTTTTCTAAATTGTTAAAATATTAAATACCCCCCTGGACCCATATTGGGCCCAGCCCACTAACCTAAGCCCATGGGACAGCCCACTAAGGCGTGCCCATAGCGGCTCGGTGGAGCCGAACGGCCCACCGCTCTCACTCACTCGGCCCTCTCTCACTTTTTCCTAACCCTAGCCTCTCTCGCGACGCCCGTGGCGATGGCGTCGCCGCCATGGCCGCCGCCGTGCTCCGGCCGACTCCGAGCTCCTCCGCCGTAGCCAC
Source organism: Lolium multiflorum (assembly GCA_030979885.1). Taxonomy (NCBI): domain Eukaryota; kingdom Viridiplantae; phylum Streptophyta; class Magnoliopsida; order Poales; family Poaceae; genus Lolium; species Lolium multiflorum. The sequence continues at coordinate 110,877,600 of CM061750.1, read as the reverse complement.
CTATCGCACCAGAACCGCCGTGAGCAGATCTATCGATCTGTCCGCGTGGTTTTTCCCATCTCTCCTTCACCTGGCGAATCGCCTCCGATCTGGATCTCGGGTGGAATCGCCTCGACGAACTCCGGCGAGATCACGTCCTCTCCGACGACGGGTGCGCCTCCGAGACCGACCTGGCGCAGGTGTGCTTGCAGTGCCTGTGCCGTCGTCTCTGTGCCGTGCCGTGGTGGTGTTGGTGCTCGTCGGCGTAACGCCGGCGCCTACCCTGGATTTGCAGCTGTTAGGGCCGCGCGAGCACTGCCTCGCCATGCCCTAGCCTCTGCTTCCAGGCGCAAGTAAGTGTTGCATCCACCTCTTCTCTGTGCGCCTCCTCTTGGTGCTGTTCTTCTTCCTCCTCAAGCTCTGCTGCTCTCTGGTGATCCTGTGATCACCCAGAGCCTTGCTATTCCGATGCAATTCGTCTATGTTTGGATTGATTGCAAGCACATGGTCCAATTACCATTACTGGTACTGGCACCTGCTGCTCGACATGCTGTTCATGTTGTTCTTGCTTCTCTGCTGCTCCTAGCATGCTCTATACTTGCCATGCTCTACTGTGCTTGCTCAAGAGCTAACTATGCCATGCTATGCTTGGTGATGACTTGCTTATGCTTACTGGTCTATCATGCTTGCTTGTCTAGGTGTACTTGTGTTGCATCTGTGACACTTGTGTGTGTGCCAGAGGTGCCTGTGATATGATTCAGTGCTACTCCTGTAAGCCAATGATCCATTGGATCATTCCTTGCTTGCTGGCTAACCTCTCTGTGTAACTTGGCTTGCTATGATTGATCCATTTGATCAATTGATTGTCAGTGATGGCTTACTGGCTAATACTGTGGCTATAAATTAACTGTGTTGCTCAATAGTGTGCTACTGTTGTACTGAGCATGGATCTGTGATAAATTCATGCTTGTATTAATTTGATTATGATGAACTGCTTATGCAGTGATGATTTTAAATGACTTGCTTGATATGAATTTGCTGTTCATGAATATTTATCAAGCAATTAAAGTCTGAATCCATTTCTGGATAGTGATGCTTTGTGTTTGGCTTTCTTTCAATTGGTGCTAAGTGTGAAGTGACCTCAGTAGCCTTGCTACTGACTGGTTGCTCACATGGTTGGCTAGATCTGGTTGGCTACTCATCTTTGCTTGTATATTTGGGGATCATAGTAACTATGAATGCCAATATACTTGCCTGTGAAGAAATCTAGGGTTTCTGATGGTTGTATGCTTAGGATTTATTGTATAGTCTTGGCTGCTAATCCATGCCATCTACTGGTGCTATCTATGCATCAAATCTGGCTAGTGTGTGCATCAGTGCATATGTGCTAGTTTCTGTGCATAGGATCTGTACCTAGATGCTTATATTTTAGTGGCTTTTGACTGGCAGTAATCCTTGGTGAAAACCAAGTGATGATCTACCCATATGAGCATCTGCTCATCCCATGCTTATTTCATGCATAAGATGGATTAGATCCATGGGATCTTTTCCAGGAACTAGGTATACCTTGTTCCAGCTCCTAGAAAGAAATGTTTTGTTGTGCAGACTTGGGGTTTTGTGTACAGCTCTCCACCTCCAGGTCTTGGATGATCTTCTCAGGTCACCATGATTCCTGGTGGTTGAGTGGTTTTGGTATGGGTTGGTTCTGTTCTTGCTCAAGAACTGGATGAACTGAGCTTGTTCTTGCTTCACCCTTACCTGGTGAATTTGATCTGGTCGACTGGTTCTGGCTTCTAGGGTTTGTGCCCCTTTTATATGAACCCTACTTCTATCCTTGCATTGACACACAAGCCTGGTTGCTTTGGTGACTAGGCTGATGCATTGCCTTGCTGTTGCTGCCTAGCACACTTGAGCTGTGTGCTCTCATATGCTGAAACTTGAGCCCAGCATGTGTGTGCTCAGGTTTGGTCTGCTGCTGCCCTTATCTTGTGCTGTCCATGGTTTTGGAACAGCACAAGTGTGCATGACACTTGGTTCTGTCCAAACTGAATTTATTTAGCTAACACTAATATTCTGGCTAGTGTTGGTGTTTTATTTTGCAGGTTTTTGAAGATGGACATGGCCATGAAGAGATACTTCAAGGCACATAGTCTAGATTTTAGTTTAGGAACTATATTGTAATCTTTATTTTTATTTCTGTTTATTATTCATCAATTCTTGTATCAAGAATTCTGTAAAGACAATGTAATTTGTGTTGTGTTATCAATAAAGCTCAAGTTTTTGTTTATGAGCTTTTGCATTATGTAATGTGTATATTCTTGATTAAATATTGTATTTGATACTCACTTTGAAATCCAAAAGGATTTGAATAGTATATTGTGTTTGAATTGTAAATTCATATTTATGTTGTGTAATGATTATTGTTTAATGTTTAACACTTGTCAAATGAAATCAATTCCCCAAATCAACAAGATACAAAAGAGATCATGTCGAAATTTCCCTAACTCACATTGCCTAACCCTAAGTGCAAAATGAGAGAGAACCTCGATCCCTCTTAGGTTTAGTTGCAATAAGGCGCGAAAATTTCCCCCGTTTTGCGATGAAATGCACATCCCATTTCTAAATCTACCCTTCGTTGTTCCTATGTTCTGGGTTATTACAGCCTCTCTGAAATTTCCATGTTTGAAACCCAAACCACTTCTCTTCATGATTGACTTCATAAGACATAGTTTAGGGTTAGGGGTAGATACATGATTTGTATGGTTTGAATATGTCTAGACCTTGTTTATCAACTTTAATGCTTACTATATGACATAAGAAGACTATGTGCTTTGGTTTTACATTTTTCTTTTTTTTATTTTTGAATCTCTGTCAAATCCTAGGTTTGACCAAGATTTAGACAAGTTTAACACGTGAAAACGAATAAGTAAGCCTGTATCCTTCTTAGTCACTCCAAAATGTACCAATTGATAGATGTGTTAACTTTGCTTAATGGAAAGAATAATGTCATGTAAATGAGTTAACTTGGATTTCCTACCCTTGAATCCATAGGAAACTTTGTTCTAATGCACTATACTAATCAACCGAGTTTTTTTACACAAGGTCTGTCACGTGTGGTGCCCATGCATGAGGTCCCACACTTCAGTGAGCACAGTCACGTGCAATAGGTACGCAAACTCCCAGCCATCTTCTTTGTCAAGAGAAGACGCATCGGGATGCGTATTGGAAGTCTGTGGGTCCTTCTGGATCCTTCGGTTGTCCCTCTCACAAAAACAAATCTCTCTCATTCTCGGCCTCGCTCGACTCGCTCGCTCGCTCGCTCGCACCTCCTGCTCACTGACAAACCCTGCACAAAAGTCAACATCATCACCGAAAAAGGGGAGCCACCATAATGCTCTCCCTTCTTCTCTCCTTCCGAGTGATCCCTCTTCCTCCGAGTTTCACTCGACGGGCAAACACATATGTGCTGCATAGTAATAATAAAAAGGTACTACAGAAAATTCGACCTACGAATCTATAATTAAATATACTAGGTTAAACTAGGGTTTTGCCCAGTACTACAGATCAAGGTTCAAAAAATCCAACTACGGGGTTCGAACAACCCCATTTCTAATCAAAGATTTTTTCGACGTCATCCAAATGGCCTCAAACTATAGCATGGGCGGATCCAGACTATAGCCAAGGGGGCAGCTGCCCCCGCTCAATTTTCTGAAACCTTGTAATATGATATTTGCATCACTTATCATATGTTTGCCCCCTCTAAAAATTTATCCTAGGTCCGCCCCTAAACTGTAGGGTTAGCATCTAGTGCAGTATGTGTGAACATGTATGCACTATGTGTGCTATAACTTGTATGTCTTTCAAATTTGAACCAAATTTGAATAAGTGTAAAATATTTGAAATGGGGCTTTTGGCTTAAACGTTTGAAACCCAAAACGACTTCTCTTCATGCTAGACTTAATAAGACCGAGTTTATCAACTTGAATGCTTACGATATGACATAAGAAGACTATGTACTTTGGTTTTCATATTTCTGATTTTTAAAATTTTGTGTCCATTTGAATCTTGGTCAAATCCTAGGTTTGACCAAGATTTAAACAAGTTTATAACATGAAAATGAAAAGGTGATCATGCATCCTTCTTAGTCACTCTAAAATGAAGCTTTTGGGATGTTCTTGAAATTTCCATGTTTGAAACCCAAAACGACTTCTATTCATGCTTGACTTCATAAGACATAGTTTAGGGTTAGGGGTAGATACATTATTTGTCTGGTTTGAATATGTCTAGAACTTGTCTGTCAACTTTAATGCTTACTATATGACATAAGAAAACTATGTGCTTTGGTTTTTCATTTTTTTGATTTTTTTTGATTTTGATGCCCATTTGAATCTTGTCAAATCCTAGATTTGACCAAGATAATTTAAACAAGTTTAAAACATGAAAATGAAAAGGGAAGCATGTATCCATCTTAGTCACTCTAAAATGAAGCTTCGGGAGGTTTTTGAAATTTCCATGTTTGAAACCCAAAACCACTTCTCTTCATGCTTGACTTCATAAGACATAGTTTAGGGGTTAGGGAGTATAGATACATGATTTGTCTGGTTTGAATATGTCTAGACCTTGTTTGTCAACTTTAATGCTTACTATATGACATAAGAAAACTATGTGCTTTGGTTTTTCATTTTTCTGATTTTTTTATTTTGATGCCCCCATTTGCATTGAATCTTGTCAAATCCTAGATTTGACCAAGATAATTTAAACAAGTTTAAAACATGAAAATGAAAAGGGAAGCATGTATCGTTCTTAGTCACTCTAAAATGAAGTTTTTGGGAGGTTTTTGAAATTTCCATGTAGGAAACCCAAAACCACTTCGATCTCTTCATTATTGACTTCATAATACAGAGTTTAGGGTTAGGGGTAGATATATACATGAGTTTCCATGATTTGACCAAGATTTAAACAAGTTTAAAACATGAAAATGAAAAGGGAAGCATGTATCGTTCTTAGTCACTCTAAAATGAAGTTTTTGGGAGGTTTTTGAAATTTCCATGTAGGAAACCCAAAACCACTTCGATCTCTTCATTATTGACTTCATAATACAGAGTTTAGGGTTAGGGGTAGATATATACATGATTTTCCTAGGTTTGACCAAGATTTAAACAAGTTTAAAACATGAATATGAAAAAGTAAGCATGTATCCTTCTTAGTCACTCCAAAATGAAGCTCTTAATTAGGAGGGTTTTTGAAAGTTCCATGTTTGAAACCAAAAACCACTTATCTTCACCATGCATGCTTGATTTTATAAGACAGAGTTTAGGGTTAGGGGTAGATACATGATTTTCAGGTTTAATATGTCTAGACCTTGTTTATCAATTTAATTGAATGCGCACATACTATATGACATAAGAAGATCTTGGTATTCATTTTTTTTGAATTTTTATGCCCATTTGAATCTTGGTCAAATCCTAGTTTTGATCAAGATCTGAACAAGTTTAAAACATGAATATGAAAAGGTAAGCATGTATGCTTCTTAAATAGTCACTCCAAAATGAAGCTCTTGGAAGGGTTTTCGAAATTTCCATGTTTGAAACCAAAAACCACATCTCTTCATGCTTGACTTCATAAGACAGAGTTTAGGGTTAGGGGTAGCCACATACATGATTTTTCTGGCCGGTTTGAATATGTCTAGACCTTGTTTATCAACTTGAATGCTTACTATATAACTTAAGAAAACTATGTGCTTTGGGTTTTTCATTTTTCTAATTTTTTTATTTTTGATGCCCATTTGAATCTTGGTCAAATCCTAGGTTTGACCAAGATTTGAACAAGTTTAAACATGAATATGAAAAGGTAAGCATGTATGCTTCTTAGCCACTCCAAAATGAAGCTCTTGGAAGGGTATTTGAAATTTCCATGTTTGAAACCCAAAACCACTTCTCTTCATGTTAGACTTCATAAGACATAGTTTAGGGGTTAGGGGGTATAGATACATGATTTGTCATGTTTGAATATGTCTAGACCTTGTTTGTCAACTTTAATGCTTACTATATGACATAAGAAAACTATGTGCTTTGGTTTTTCATTTTTCTGATTTTTTTATTTTGATGCCCATTTGAATCTTGTCAAATCCTAGATTTGACCAAGATAATGTAAACAAGTTTAAAACATGAAAATGAAAAGGGAAGCATGTATCGTTCTTAGTCACTCTAAAATGAAGTTTTTGGGAGGTTTTTGAAATTTCCATGTAGGAAACCCAAAACCACTTCTCTTCATGATTGACTTCATAAGACAGAGTTTAGGGTTAGGGGTAGATATATTTATGATTTTCCTAGGTTTGACCAAGATTTAAACAAGTTTAAAACATGAATATGAAAAAGTAAGCATGTATCCTTCTTAGTCACTCCAAAATGAAGCTCTTAATTAGGAGGGTTTTTGAAATTTCCATGTTTGAAACCAAAAACCACTTATCTTCACCATGCATGCTTGACTTTATAAGACAGAGTTTAGGGTTAGGGGTAGATACATGATTTTCAGGTTTAATATGTCTATACCTTGTTTATCAACTTAATTGATTGCGCGCATACTATATGACATAAGAAGATCTTGGTATTCATTTTTTTGAATTTTTATGCCCATTTGAATCTTGGTCAAATCCTAGGTTTGACCAAGATTTGAACAAGTTTAAAACATGAATATGAAAAGGTAAGCATGTATGCTTCTTAGTCACTCCAAAATGAAGCTCTTGGAAGGGTATTTGAAATTTCCATGTTTGAAACCAAAAACCACATCTCTTCATGCTTGACTTCATAAGACAAAGTTTAGGGTTAGGGGTAGATACATGATTTGTATGGTTTGAATATGTCTAGACCTTGTGTTTATCAACTTTAATGCTTACTATATGACATAAGAAGATTATGTGCTTTGGTTTTTCATTTTTCTATTTTTTAATGCCCATTTGAATCTTGGTCAAATCATAGGTTTGACCAAGATTTGAACAAGTTTAAATCATGAATATGCAAAATTAAGCATCTATATATCCTTCTTAGTCACTCCAAAATGTAGCTCTTGGGATGGTTTTTGAAATTTCCATGTTTGAAACCTAAAACCACTTCTCTTCATGCATGCTTGACTTCATAAAGATAGAGTTTAGGGTTAGGGGTAGATATATACATGATTTTCTGGTTTGAATATGTCTAGACCTTGTTTATCAACTTGAATGCTTACTATATGACATGCAAAGACTTGCTTTGGTTTTTGATTTTGTTTTTGAATTTTTATGCCCATTTAAATCTTGGTCAAATCCTAGGTTTGACCACGACTTAAACAAGTTTAAAACATGAATATGTAAAAGTAAGCATGTATCCTTCTTAGTCACTCCAAAATGAAGCTCTTAATTAGGAGGGTTTTTGAAATTTCCATGTTTGAAACCAAAAACCACTTATCTTCACCATGCATGCTTGACTTTATAAGACAGAGTTTAGGGTTAGGGGTAGATACATGCATGATTTTTTAGGTTTAATATGTCTAGACCTTGTTTATCAACTTAAGTGAATGCGCACATACTATATGACATAAGAAGACCTTGGTATTCATTTTATTTGAATTTTTATGCCCATTTGAATCTTTGTCAAATCCTAGGTTTGACCAAGATTTGAACAAGTTTAAAACATGAATATATATGAAAAGGTAAGCATGTATGCTTCTTAGTCACTCCAAAATGAAGCTCTTGGAAGGGGTTTTTGAAATTTCCATGTTTGAAACCAAAAACCACATCTCTTCATGCTTGACTTCATAAGACAGAGTTTAGGGTTAGGGGTAGCCACATACATGTTTTTTTTGGTTTGAATATGTCTAGACCTTGTTTATCAACTTAATTGTATGCTTATTATATGACATAAGAAGACTATGTGCATTGGGTTTTCATTTTTTTATCCCCATTTGTTGAATCTTGGTCAAATCCTAGGTTGGACCAAGATTTAAACAAGTTTAAAACATGAATAATATGAAAAGTAACCTGCATCGATCCTTTTTAGTCACTCCAAAATGAAGCTCGTGGGAGGTTTTTGAAATTTCCATGATTTTTCTGGTTTGAATATGTCTAGACCTTGTTTATCAACTTGAATGCTTACTATATGACATACACAGACTATGTGCTTTGTTTTTTTGAATTCTTATGCCCATTTGAATCTTGGTCAAATCCTAGGTTTGACCATGACTTAAACAAGTTTAAGACATGAATATGACAAAGTAATCATGTATCCTTCTTAGTCACCCCAAAATGAAGCTCTTGGGAGGGTTTTTAAAATTTCCATGTTTGAAACCAAAAACCACTTCTCTTCACCATGCATGCTTGACTTCATAAGACAGAGTTTAGGGTTAGGGGGTAGATACATGATTTTTCAGGTTTAAAACGTCTAGACCTTGTTTATCAACTTAATTGAATGCTTACTATATGACATAAGAAGACCTTGGTTTTTCATTTTTTTCTTCATTTTTTTGAATTTTTATGCCCATTTGAATCTTGGTCAAATCCTAGGTTTGACCAAGATTTGAACAAGTTTAAAACATGAATATAAAAAAGTAAGCATGTATGCTTCTTAGTCACTCCAAAATGAAGCTCTTGGGAGGGTTTTCGAAATTTCCATGTTTGAAACCAAAAACCACATCTCTTCATGCTTGACTTCATAAGACAGAGTTTAGGGTTAGGGGGTAGATACATGATTTTTCTGGTTCGAATATGTCTAGACCTTGTTTATCAACTTAATTGAATGCTTACTATATGACATAAGAAGACTATGTGCCTTGGTTTTTCATTTATTTTGATTTATTTTGAATTTTATGCCTATTTTTATGCCCATTTAAACAAGTTTAAATCATGAATATGAAAAATTAGTCACTCCAAAATGTAGCTCTTGAGAGGGTTTTTGAAATTTCCATGTTTGAAACCAAAAACCACTTCTCTTCATGCATGCTTGACTTCATAAAGACAGAGTTTAGGGTTTGGGGTAGACAGCGCGCCGACGCGTGGACGAAATTTATTCTCTGTCCCTGACATGCACTTGCCAGTGTCTTCAACAGTCTGACACGAAAGTGAAGCTTTTATGGAGCCCAGCGGAGAGGGGCTCCATTTCTCGAGCGGTAGCGAGGTGACATGCGGCCTAAATCCAAATTTAAACATTGCGAAAAAATCTGAAACAAATCATGCACGTTCACAGCTCATATTAAGATAACCCCTAAAAATTTCAGATCAAAATTCGAAACATACATCGAGAAACAAAAAAGAGAAACTCAGATGGGAATAGTCTACAGAGAAACTCAGATTTGAATTCGGGAACTATTCATGACAGATTTCTCTTTTTTGTTTCTCGATGTATGTTAGTGGCAGTTAATATGGACCGGAGGAAGTACTAATAATATGAGGCATATTTTTGAGCTGGCCCTGTTTAGTAGAGTTTACATTTGAGAGTTACATCTTTCTACCACCATTATTTTTGATTTAGCTTGTCTTTTTTTGCCCACCATTTTATCGAGCAGGGTTAATGCAAGATCCATAGCAAACTAGCTTGTCATGACATTTTTTTGGCGGAGTGCATCTTCTCATGGCGAGCTAGCGACTTTGCCTACTAGAGTTTTTTTTGTTGAACTACATTTTTTGGATTTTCCCATTTTATTTGTGCACAAGCTATGAGCCGCCCGCAATTCAGCACCATATATTGGCGGGATTTTCTAGTTCAGCACCATAAATTAGCAGGATGCTATCTTCCTACCTCGCTTTCATTTCCCCTATATCCAGCCCCACCCACGGACAAGCAAGGGCCTCTCTCCCTACCTCGCACCTAGTCCGTCTCGCTCCCTCTCAGTCCTCCATCCGTAGCCGACATCCACCGCACCGGAGCCAGCTCAGCGACGCCGTCAACCACACTCCGTCCGCTTCGTCGGATCTGCTTCCCCGACTCACTGGTTCATCTTACCGGCCGGCGAGATCGGTACACAAAGCGCCACCATGATCCACCGAACCAAACCGAACGGCCAACGCGCCACCTCCCCAGTCGACCAAGGTTGAACACTTTGTCCGGCAGCTTTTGTTATGTACTCCGTATTTGATTTCCGAGACTAGTTTATTGCTTGCTTCCACTGCTTGTTATTAGCATCTGTTTTTTTTTGTAATGCCTGCTAGATATTCCCCTCGAGAATGCCTACGAAGAATCTCGGAGGCAAAATATCTTGCAGAATATGATAATTGCAGCCAAGCTCGGCATACTGTGGAATGGGACAAAATCACCGCACCCCAAGTCGTTGCCGAGATTTTTCACACGTGTGATGTGCCGCCAAAAGGACGATTCCGTGGGGCAGCTGCTGAAGAAGGTATTTAGCCGCACTGCTCAAATTTCATATGTCTTGTTTGCTGATTGATTTGATGAACTTTGATTTGCAGCAGCTAGCCACTGCTCATGTTCCTAACAAAGACAGTGAGCGCGCCAGTGATGCAGACATTGGTAGAAAGGAGGCGGGATTTGGTCCTATTGTTCTAGCAAGCAATCATTTGAGTGGCCGCCTAGGATCAGCACATCTGGATCCTCCTGAGCTCAACATTAAGGAGGTAATTTTATAATAGTGTTTTAAACATGACATAATCTAATGTACTGAAAGAGATCAAACTGTCAACAGGAGTGGAGTGGTATAGATGGTAGAGATATAGATATAGATTTCAGATTTCCTAATTTTTTCTTGAAAATAGGGTCGCCCCGGCCTCTGCATCCAAATGATGCACCCACCCTTTTATTGCAATGTTTTAGACTCCATTTAAGGTTTAGAAACTCATGGGTTGCTGAAAGTGGTGACATGAATCAACCAACATATTTCCTTTTAATCTGCTGATTGATTTTATGCATGGCAAATCGCAGAAGCAAGTGACTGCTCATGTCCCTGCCAAGCAGCATTGTAGCACAGATGTCCAGAGTTCCAGTGATGCAAACGTTTGTAGGAACAAAACAGAAGGATGTGGCACTGGGGAAGCTAAGATTAGGCGTCTTCAAAAGGACTTGGATGTGGCCACTTGGCGGAACAAAGAAATGAACCGAGGATGGAATTCTACAATTCAAGATGGCCTACATGTTGTTGCTGATCTGCAGAAGCTAGTGGCTGGCAACTTGGTTACCGCTTTGGCTGATGCAGATGTCCATGAGATCAACTGGACGATCTTGGAACAGGTGAAAACACGAGCAGAAACTCTGCACTCATCTTTGCAGGTAGATGATTTTCAAAGGGTGATGCAAGAGCCGCTATATGAATAGATTGTTGTTTTCAGTTGATGATGTCCCTGGTTCTTTTGTTTACTTATGTGCTGGTAGTACTTAGGGGAACTAGCTTGTACAAGTATTTTTTTCCGATAAAGTTGTACAAGTAAATGGCACATGCTTCGCATGTTTGACCAATTAAGTTAAAAAGCTTCACAAAATCCTGCTATCATGTAGGCGGGCTTGCATTGGCTTTCAACCCAAGTGACTATTGACTGCAATCTGTAATATGTACCCCTCTGTTGCACTTAATGGTATCCAAGCCCTTGGGCCCCCCTCCTTTGTTAAAAAAAGATCGAATTCTTATTGCGTCGAAGTTGTTTCTAAAAAAAAGAGCCCTCACGTGCAAGGCACGTGTATATATACTAGTACTAGTAGAGATGGTACACCTAGACATTAGAGATTTGTTTGTTTTAAAGATATTTTTAATTGTGTACAAGATGGAAAATATAACTTTAGGCTATCCACAATGTTGCTATTGCCAAATCTGATACGATGGTGAATTTGGCTTTGGTGTGAAATATAGCAATAGCTCCACAATGTAGTGGTTCCAAATATTTATAACGTGGGTCCCGCCATCAAGCTAAAACAACTCATAAAGCCAATATGGAACTACTCTCACAATGTAGGGAACTAGTTCCAAATGCCAAAAGTGAAATTTGGCATCGGAGCACCTATTTGCTCCGGTTCCCTGTTTTTCTGGTTTTGGAACTACCTCTACAATGTATGGAACTAGTTCAAAAAGCCAAAAATCAAATATGGAACCACTTTTGGCTACACGTTGTGGATGCTCTTAGCAAATTCCTAGTATTTTTCATGGTCGATGTAAAAAAAGTATTTTTCATGGTTGATGTAAAAAAACAAGTTTTTTTCATGGTCGATGTAAAAAAAGAGAGAAAACATGTCTCATAAAAAGCCTTATGGTTAGCACAATTTTTTTACGGAGTAACTCTTTTTTACATAGCCCAAATTACTATTCGATTTTTCCATTGAAATATTTTATGTGTATAAAGCAAGCGAAGAAGTACACATGCATTTTTCGTTTTATTCTTTTTTGACATTTCAAAATGTATAGAAGATGAATTTCGAAATAAAGAGATCATATGCACCCAAGAACCAACAAGCATATCCCCTTGAACCCGAACATACTCAGGGCCCTTTTGTTGTGCTTTTTTTGCCTTTTTGGCTTTTGGATTTTGGAAGCCAAAAACAAATATTATATTCTTTTGGCTTCCAAAATCCAAAAGCCAAAAAGCCACAGCAAAAGGGCCCTCAGCTTCAGACTTGGGATTTCGTAGGCTAGGGTTCCACAGTTTTCCAGCAACCAGTAATAATTTCAACTCTGCCCCAAAATTCCCGCCGAAATCCCCCCGCTTCCAAAATTCAAAGCGATGTGAAATAAGTACAGTGTCGATCTTATCCCCCGGACCGCTCAATTCAGACCTATCACCGGCGGCGCCGAACCCCGCATCTCTCTCTCACGCTTCCACCCTGCATGACCCACCGGATCATCTCACACGCCGGCGCCGGCCCACTGTCCCACTCCCACACCAGCACTACTGCCTTCTCATCGGCCACCGTAGTGACCGACGACGTTCCGCCGTCTCCCTTGCTTTTTAGCAAGCCGGAGTAGCTTCCACCTCCCCCACCCCCACCGACGACCACTGTACCATACGAGCTCCTCCGTAGCCGACTTCCACCGCCGCCTTGTCAGCGACAGTCACCATCGCCGGGTTCTCGTATCTTAATCCCCGACTCCTTCCGTCCACCGGACTGGAGAGATGGGCGCTTCCATGGTCGACGGCAGGAAACCAAAGCGTACACGCGCCCACTTCCAAGAAGGTTGATATGGCCGCATTCGTTATGCATGTGATTTCGAAAAGTATTTTTTTGCTTACTTGCACCGCCATCTCATTAGCATTTTTTTTGTAATGCATGCTAGATATTATTGCAATACAGAAGAATGAATTAAAAGAGAAACGGATACGGAATATATGTATAAGATATGCAAGCCGTGTGGGCACAAACATGTGTAACGCTATTGCCTCTAGTGCAAACCTGAACAAAATCGGAGAAGAACCCTTTCCCCTTCCCAAAGATAAAGAACAATGTTATGATTCACAATTTGATCATGCTGAGCCTCTTGGAGAGCTGACTCAGGAAGATGCCTTGCCTGACCATTCTCCTCAACCCCACCAGGTGATTTCTGTGTTTTTTACTTTGAGATATCTGTTTTGCAACTTCCATGTGTTGTATACTTGTATCCTGAATCCCACCAAACATGTTCACATGCCACCTCTAGGTCTCCTTAATGCATCATATATATGTTTCAGCATGCACGTCATCCTTTACTGTTCTTCATTCTATTCCATTTGCATATCATCATATATGGGACTTCTGTAGACTGAAATATCGTTTATGTGTGCTAGGAATCTGCAGCTTCAAGTAAGAATTTCGCAGGAACCACCAATGAGAGGAAGACCATTCAACAGGCACCTGAATCGGTGATAGAACAGCTGCAACCAAAAAAGAAACCTGCTTCTGCTACTAGACAGTCTCAGCGATTCATGGCACCAGTTGAAGAAAATAACGAAAATTCTAAGAGTACTGAAATAAAAAAACGTGGTGAACACCCCAAGCGGTTGAATCAGCCACCTGTTACCAATCCAGTCAACCAGCGACAATCGGCAGCAGAACCAGTTTCCACAGCAACTTCTCAGCCACAATTGGCAGCAGAACCAGTTTCCACAGCAACTTCTCAACAACAATTGGCAGCAGAACAAGTTTCCACGGCAACTTCTCAGCCACAATTGGGATCAGCAGTAGTGTGGTAGGAAATACTGCCCAAGGACACACTGTACCAGTCCCACTGACACAACCACAACGGCCAAACATGCTAGCACAACATCAACAAACTGTTGATGATCTCCCACTGACCCATATTAGTCCTGCCATAGACAACTCCCCTGAGGATGAGCCCCACACCGAAGAAGGTACATTTTCCAATGCTTATAGTTTCATTCTCCGTTATAAAGTTATACTTTATAGATATATATATATATATATATATATATATATATATATATATATATATATATATATATATACCTACCTTGATAGCTTGATGTAATGCTTAACTTTGTAGTTGCACCACGATCAAGAAAAACGAGGGGCCCAACAGTAGGGAAAATGTTCGTAGCTAAGCTTGCTGGGATGGAATCAAGATTTCGCCTTTCATCTATCGTAGGTGGCAGAAGGCCACTGGACCCAGAAGAATCTTGTAAATTAGCATCGGATGTAGGAATTTTCGTCAGGAATGAAATTCCTATCTTCCCAACATGGAAAGAGCACGTAGACACCTCTGCGCATTTTGAAAAATTAGTGCACAGGTTACACGTAAGTCATCTTTCTCTTGGTAATGTTACTCATACTAGTATACCACATTGGCACGTCCCGTTCCTTCTAGCTTGTTGTTGGATCTATGTATATCACACCAACGGTTTATATTGTTGTGAACAGTTAAGGTTCGAGTTCGATGAGGACCAAGAGGAAGTAAAGCATGTTCTCAACAGTCTATTCTCAGACTGTCTGCGCCAGTATCGCAGCAGGCTAAAGAAGAAATACTTCACTGGAAAGATTACTGGGAGTGTTCCAACTATATCTCCTTTTAAGCAAATGACTGACAAACAGTGGGGAGATCTTGTGAAGCACTGGTCTGATCCAAAGAATATGGTATGATTTGTAAGACTGAGACCAGATCACATCTTGGATTCTTATTTATAGCAGTGTCTCACTAGTCTCCTTTTTGCAGAATTTGGCTAAACAGAATCAGGAAAACCGCGGTAAACTACTTTTACCTAGCCGTACGGGATCTCGTAACCTTATAGTGCACATTCGGCAAAAAGTAAGGACATGTTGTTTTATACTGCTATTTAGAAATATTTTAGTAAAAGATCATGCAGAGTATATACACCAGTGTGCAGCTTATATTATGATCCTCCATTTCAACCACGTTATTCGATTTATAAATGGTAGTACTAAAATGCAGATGTTACATAATGCAAGTAAAAGGGAACCAAACAAAGAGATGACTCTGCCAGAGATTTTTGAAGCATGCCAGAAGAACAAACTTGAAGTGATTGGAGAAGTCGCACAGAGTGTTCTTGTAAGTCTTCTCAAAGATTGAAATTTTGTGACGACTCACATCCCAACTTATAGGAGTAGTAAAGTACATGTCAATATGATATTATATATGTTTATTAAAATTCATGTGATGTGAATCGGACATGCCAAACTGTAGGAATAAAAGTAGGTCATACACATGATAAATCTACTATCAGCAAGTTTCTCTGTACTATCATGTTTACACATGTGTACGAACTGAATTTTTTGCAGGAAGATATGAAATTAGAGATGGCAAAAACCGGTAAAAACGGTCTGGAAAAAACCGATGAAGAATGTGTGAAGGCATTTTCTATGGCAATAAAAAAGAAAGGCATTGCCAAAAACACTTTCTTACGGAATGCTGGACTGCTGAAGTGCAAGTCCATGTCCAAGTCAAAGTATTTGCATGCTCAAGTTCTAAAGGAGCAACTCCAAGTAGAACGAGCTGCATCAGCTGCGCTAAGACTAGAAGTCGACAATTTTAGAACGATAGCAGCACAGAAGGAGGCCCTACTGGAGCAGGTTAGGAATGCTAGTAAGTAGTAAGAAGAGTATCTGCTAGATAATTGGAGATGAACGGGGACAGTGACAGGTCATTACCTTTGTCTTGTAAAATGGTTCCTTAGTCTGAGCATATTTCGTAGGTGCATTTATCTGCAATTGCTATGATCTTGGTGGTCGTTTCCTTGTTGTGATGTGGATTTTTTTGAACCGGAACCCTGCTGATTGTTAATATTATAAGTGGATTGCCTAGCCCTTTCCATCAGGACTTGTGGTTCCGTTGGCTCGTGGATGAAGCTTGACGTGGTATCAGAGCCCATAGTCTCAAGTTCGAGTCATCGCTTTCACAAACCTTCTCTTCTCTTCTCCCGGTCTAGCCTTTTCTGTCAGTTTGGACTTTTTGTTGCGATGTATAAAGTGGATTGCCTAGCCCTTTCCATCAGTTCGGACTTTTGGTCGCGTTGGCTAGTGCATTAAAGCTTGACACTGATGATTTTCTGTGATCCATTGATTTCCATCTTTCTACATACTGGTCTAGAAGCTTGTCAACTGGTCTGGTTCATTCATCGCTGTATTGAGTGCAATGAACGGAACAGTGGCTTCTCCTTTGTGTTGTGCTGCAACACAACAGCTGTTCCTGCTTCTGTACAGGCGAGTTGTGAACAGAGATACTTATGTAAGCTACCAAATTTCGACTCCATATAATCAATAGCTTAACAACCCTCTAATTCAAAATCTCAACATTATTTCACACACTGAAATATTTTGTACGCGTTTTGAATTGGAGAACATGGGAACCGACTTTGGTTTCTGATTATGACTTGATGTGACCCTAGGCCCTGGATTCCTGAGCAGAAGGTATGTGTAAAAACAAAGAGATTACGAAGTGCTAATTCCCTTTTTTTGTAAGTCCTGGTGGCATTGACACTCCTTTCTTACTTGCTATATTTTTTTGGTGTTTATATATAATAGAGAATTACCAGCTTATTGTCGAACCCGTTAGATTTTGGGCAATAATTGTTACGTGGCTGCTTCTTAATTAAAGTTTATCATGTCATGTAGATGGATTTGTGAAAGATGCAGCGGGTCGTTCTTCAGATCGTCTACATGGGATTCCCATCTACATGTATGTTCACGGTTTCATGGAGTACTTCAGCTCATAGCAGCCACATACGATCCTGCAAGATTTGCATTTTTTTGACCTTGCAAGATTTGCATTCAATGTATCGCCAAGACGCGTCCGTGAGAACTCTAGAAACATCTTCGTCTGACTCGTTTTGGCGCGCGCAGTTCCCGAGCGAATCCAATGAATTTTGACCGTTCTCTTAAAAAAAGGAACTTTGACCGTTGGATCAAGCGTTGGAAACTGTTGTGCCAACGGCCAATAATTATGATCGTCGTAATCGATTTTCAACGTGATGATGAATTGATGTGACATTTGGCCGTACTAGTACGGTCTCATATTTTTGTATTACTTGGACTGTAGCCAAATTCGAAATCTCATTCCAGCGGCAAAACTTCCCGCCCGAAAAATACAAATATTTCACACGCTTCTAACTTCCCATTCTACCCTCGTAAAGATGACAACAATGCCCATGTATAAGTCGGTTGGTGGGGGGTCTACCCGTCATTTTTTTCGATCACCACCTCCCTAGCTCCGAAACTCCCCGAAAAAAATTCATTTCCCTCACTCTCTCCTCTGAGACCACCCACCGGAACTTCCCAAGTCCCTCTCTCTCCCACCTCCACGACCACCGCACCGGAACATCCCCGCCGGACTTCCCTGGCCTACCCGAGGCCTCGCGATCTCGTCATCCGGCTGCCCGCCGGAGCCGCTTCATCGACGCCGTCATCAACCGGACCATCCCCGCCGAACCTCGAAACCATATGCTCATCCAGCAGTCTACCGCAGCGTCAGCTGGTATCGTCCACCCCACCGGAGCCGCCGCGGATCCGTCGTCCACCGCATCGGATCTTGCTCACCGACACCGCTGTGCATGAACCGGATCTGCTTCACCGGCGCGTGTATGATCTAAACTCTTCACTGTCGCTTTTCTATTGCTTGCCTGCAAGTTCTTGTTTAATCTTGGGGGAACTTGTTTGTGCTAACGACGCGGCGTTACGTTTTTGCAGACGAGATGAGTAACCATGAAGTGTAATGGCGTCTCTCCAACCCCAAGTAGCACATGTAGCGTACTTCATCACCGGATCTATCAACCCCAGGAAGATCTGTGTGACTCCCACAGAGTGCTTCTCCTAATGTAAGTCCCTTGTTTTAGCGCCATGTTCTGGGTTCAGATGCTTGTTTGTCTGAAGCTCTTTTAGTTCATTCCTAGCTATGACCGTAACACCTTGCTATTTTCTACTTCATTGCTAACTTTAAGCGATTGAACATTTTGGTTTGCATTCCCTCTGTAGATGTAGCCATCATAACTTCTATCTTGCTCAGTCGTTGTTTACAAAATTATTGTAGGTATTATAGTAACATCCTGCTATTATTTAGTTCATGGCCAATTTTAAGTAATTGCACATGTTGGTTCGCATTCCCTGCTCTATAGCTTTTGGCATCGTAACTTCTATATTTGGTTTACATTCCCTGCTCTGTAGATCTAGCCATCATAACTTTATCTTTCTCAGTCGTTGTTACAAAAATTATGGCCTGCTACTATGTTGTTTGTGCCAATTTTTTACTCCATGAACATGTTGGCTTGCATTCCCTACAGGTGATGCCATTGTTTTGTATCTAGTTCATTGTAAGCTAACAAAGTAAGGACTTAGTTTGGCATGCTATCACTCTGCTATCTAGCCTGTAGTACAAATAAACTTGTCATACTACTAGATAATAATTTTGCGTGCCATCTTGTTCTTCAAAAGCTGCATTATTGACTTGTTTCTCTGACTTGGCATGACGCTCACATATGGAAAGCTGAACATATTGGTTTGCATTCCCTCTTATACAAGTTCACAGGTGATCCCACTATATTCTGTATCTGGTCCATCCTAAGCTCCAGCATTAACTATCCTCCATGTGTTGCTCATTACAAGTTTATATCCCGAAACATCTTGATTTGCATCCCCTTCACTATAAGTTCAGGAGTATTATTTAGTTCACGGCCAAAATGAAGTAATTGCACTTGGCACATGTTGGTTCACATTCCCTCCTCTTTAGCTTTTGCCATCGTAACTTCTATTTTTGGTTTACATTCCTGCTCTGTAGATGTAGCCATCATAACTTCATCTTGCTCAGTCGTTGTTACAAAATTTATAGCCTGCTACTATGTTGTTCATGCCAATTTTGTACTCCCTGCTGTTTCATTCTAACATGCTCTGTTATATTGGCTGTTGGTATGCGGCATGCACTCTTTGTTTGCTTATTGTGCGCATTACAATGATCTTGTTATAACGACGAAATGATGAGTTCCAAATTCTTTGCCAAACAATATTGTAGTGTCATTGCCTTTCCATTGTTGCTGTCTTAACTTGTAATGTCTTTGTTTCAGATATAGGTGATGCATGGACAACTTAAAAGATTGCCGGATCGCTTCATTGTATTGCTAGGTTTAATTACCATTCAATTTCTCTGGGTTCTGTAATATTTTTTCAATGCCTTGCAGCTGATGTAATATTTAGTTAGTTTTTATAGTTCTTTCGCGCATTTTTTCTTTGGTGCTTGTGGTAAGTGAGGCTATCCGACAGAAATCAATGCTGCGTAAATATTCTCCGTATCTAAATCACGAATTCCCATCCCTTAAACGGCCCAATTAAGCGAAATCACATATGTGCCTGCAAAATCCTAAAGCGCATATTATGCCATATAAACGACAACTAAATGGGCTGCCCACTTACTTCTTGGGCCGCCCATTTGATTTACGTGGACCCCACACACTAATTCCGGCCCACTTGCTTTAAGGTGGACCCCACCCAACGGGCCCACTAAATAGTTGGGCCACCCATTTGCTTTTGGAGGACCCACATAATAAATGGGGCCCTTTAAGAGGAAAGTGGGACCCACTCGTGTTTTTGGCCCGGCCTAATATCTTGTTGCCCCACTTGCTATATTGTGGACCCCACACACTAGATGGGCGCCTTAACAGAGGGGGCCCACTGTGCTTATTGGGCCACTATCTTGTTGGGCCCCCACTTGCTCTATGGTGGTCCCACATGGTAAATGGGCCGCCCTTTAAGTGGAAGGTGGGACCCACCTATGTTTTTGGCCCGCCACTATCTTGTTGGGCCGGCCCACTTTATGGTGGACCCCACATACCAAATGGCCACCCAGGAATGTGGGACCCACCTGTGTTTTTGGCCCGCCCACTATCTTGGTGGGCCCACCTGCTATATGGTGGGCCCCACACACTAAATGGCCCTTTATCGAAAGTGGGACCCACTGTGTTTTTGGCCGCCCACTATTTTGTTCCGCCCACTTGCTATATGGTGGACCCCACATACTAAATGGGCCGCCCTTTAACGGGATAGTGGGACCCACCATGTGTTTGGCCCGCCCACCTTGTTGGGCCGCCCACTTGCTATATGGTGGACCCCACACTAAATGGGCCGGCCTTTTAACAGAAAGTGGGACCCACCTGTTTTTGGCCCGCCCACTTGCTTCTTGGGCCCGATTGTAAGGGACCCCACATGTTAAATGGGCCGGCCATTTAACTTTGACCGTCAACCTTAGAGGTTAGGCCGCCCACGTAACTAATGGACCAGCCCAGCTATATAGTTGACCGGTCAAACTATGTCATCTGGCCCGGCCCGCTTAAGACGTGGCAGCCTCTGTGGCCTACCATCTACCACGGGGTTTCAGTGTTAACGCCGTTAATCGCGCTTAACGCCACGGTCCGGCATGACGTCGCAGTCAACGGCTCCCGAAAACTTCCGCAACGGTCCGATTTTCCGTGGGGCCGCCCAAGCGCGACGGACCGAAAAATCGTCGTTGGACTTTGCCTGACGCAGTTTCGACAACGGAACCCATATCGTCGGGTTAGGCCCATAGGCGACGAAAAATGCCCCTTAGTTGACGATTTTGGGACGTTGTCTATCAGAACTTTTCTTGTAGTGAGGCTTTGTTGTAAACGAAGCTGACAAGTGTGTATACTATCGCCATGGTGGGGGCGAGGCATATATTCTTTGTCTTTATGTCGATGACATATTGATATTTAGGATCAACCTTACTGCGATTAAGGAGGTCGAGGAGTTCCTATCTCGTTGTTTTGAGATGAAGGACTTGGGAGTAGCTGATGTGATCTTAAACATCAAGCTGCTTAAGGATGACAATGGTGGGATTACATTGCTTCAGTCCCACTATGTGGAAAAGATCCTGAGTCGCTTCGGGTATAGCGACTACAAATCTTCTCCAACGCCTTATGATCCTAGTGTGATAATTCGTAAGAATAAAAGAATTGCTAGAGATCAATTGCGATATTCGCAGATCATTGGCTCGCTTATGTATTTAGCCAGCGCCACAAGGCCTGACATCTCCTTTGCTGTAAGTAAACTCAGCCGTTTTGTGTCTAGACATGGAGATGTTCATTGGCATGCTCTTGAGAGAGTTTTGCACTATTTGAAAGGCACTGCGAGTTATGGCATTCACTATACTGGGTATCCAAGGGTACTTGAGGGTTATAGTGATGCAAATTGGATATCTGATGCTGATGAGACTAAGGCCACAAGTGGTTATTTGTTTACACTTGGAGGTGGCGCTGTTTCCTGGAAGTCTTGCAAGCAGACCATCATTACGAGGTCAACTATGGAAGCAGAACTCATGCCGAAGCAGAGTGGCTTCGTGAGCTCTTGATGGACTTACCTGTGGTTGAGAAACCAATACTTGCTATTCCTATGAACTGTGATAATCAAACTGTGATCGTCAAAGTAAACAGTTCTAAGGATAATATGAAGTCATCAAGGAATGTGAAGAGGAGACTGAAAACTGTCAGGAAAATGAGAAACTCCGAAGTTATAGTGTTGGATTATATCCATACATCTAGAAACCTGGTAGACCCCTTCACAAAGGGACTATCACGAAATGTGATAGAAAATGCATCGAGGGAGATGGGTATGAGACCCACACTATGAGCTGCCCACGGTGGTAACCCACTCTATGTGATCGGAGATCCCGTGAATTAGAGCTGGGAGACAAGCTGTTGGTCAGCTGAGAGGAGAGTATATATTCCTATAGCAATTTTACCACTCCGTAAGATGCAATACTCTCCTAATCTGCATGGCAGGTTGATAATTATCTTAATGTGTTCTAAGTGGCTTATTTTAGCAGAGATGTTGTCCTGCAGAACATCTTTTGAAGAACACACCTATATGAGTTTGATTATTAAACGTCGCAATCCATGAGAGTTGGGTGCTCTATAGTAAACTCATGAAAAGCCCTGGAGTATGACGTATAAGCTCCAAACCGCGAGGAAGCCTCGCGGCATCTTAGTATCGGTCTAGGCTTTGTATGAAGCTAGTACGCAGAAAACTTGTAGTTCAAGGCATAGTCCACTATTCAAGTTGCAATCTAGTGTAATATGAAGCTTTAAGTGGAAGTTCAACTTAACAGTCTCCACGACATACGGTATATAAAACAATGTTCTGAAAACTTATTGATGAGATGTGCCAATGAGAGTTTGTGGGGGATTGCTGGAATTTGTGGGCATTTGGCCTTTGGCCCATGGCTCATTATCAAATTCTGAAACTCACATGGCCCATTCCAAAAATCAGTGGCAGCACTAGTGGGGGTCTAAAGTTTAGTCTCACATTGCTAGTTGGGAGAGAGTTTGAGTGGTATATAAGGTGGATTGTTCTAGTCCTAGTAAGTGAGTGAGAAGAGAGAGAGCCCTCGCGCACTCCTCCTCATCCACCGCCCGCCTCGCCTCGTCACGATGCGGGTTGCGGGGATCTCGCCGAGCCGAGCTTATCTTTTTGCTGTTTGGGAAATTAATTGTGTAATCAATTACGAGTCATTAACGGACATTAACACAGCCGTTTTCGTTTTTTTCGGATTCGTACGTTGGCTGCGTCCCACCTTCCCGAACCGCACTATATAAGCGCGGACGAGAACCCTAGTGTACTGCACATACGCGACTACACTGTTTCCAGTTCATTGCGCCGCCGCCTTCGTCTTCCTTATCCCGTCTGTCGGCGTGCACCGACTGCTGGGACAGTAGGCCTCCAGAACCTGCCAAAATCCTATGGTTCGAATTCCTACAAAAATCCTATACAATTCCTTTGAATCAAACAAGTCCTAGAAGCAACGCGTTAATTGGCCATATAGAAGCGTTAATTGGCCATATAGAACAAGGAAACATTCACGGGAAGAAGAAATGTTTTATGGTACCTCACGACGATAAAAGAAACATTGTAATCTTCCTTCCCATTGCGGTTTGGAAAGTTGTCCTTGGTAAGCTTGTTGGGGAAGCTGTATTGGAAGCTGCTACGCCACCCCGTGACCTGTACCAACTGCCACACTAAGGAGAGCTGGGGCAGCGCAAGAACGAGACGAGAGGAGGGAAGAGGAGAGGCGGAGCTAGGGTTTGGAGATTGGGGCGTCGCCTCGTGAGGGGGAGAGGATCTCGCGAAGTCCCAAAAGGACATTATCGTCGCCGTTCATCCGCTCGAGAGCGATGGAGCAAAGTTTTGATAGGTGACGGAACATCCATGCTCCTATGAAAATTGTTGTGCACCAGCAAGAAGGTCCAGGGACATCTCAAAAAAAAAAAAAGGTCCAGGGATTGAGGGATTGATGATTGATGCAGAGAAACATGAGCATGGAAGCGTGCGGTCCGTCCGGCGCGAGTACAGTTCTAGGTAGGGTGGTCACGCCCTCTCCATTCCCCGCGCGTACAGATCGATCTCTCTCGACTGTGGTCACGACGCAGTCCTGTTCACGTACCAGCACACAGCCTATGGTTGGGGATCGGGCCGGCCGGTGCGTCGATCTCGCCGGCGGCGCCGCAACTTTTGCACTTGATCGACGAAACTCTTTCTTTTACTCGTCCGACCCGCTCGTGCAAGAGGGGATGGATACGTGAAAAAGGTTGGTCGTCGTGGTCCCATTCGATCCAAGTTTTATTTAGTTGTAGGTACAACACATGCAGTGCTGCTAGGGAAGACAAGTCAAAGGAGGGTAATGCATGATAAGAAAACGCACTATACGCCCGGTCGGCCGACGGCCGGTCCCGGCTAGGTCACGTCGCCGTCGCACGAGTTGGCCGCCGGCACCGCTGCCTTTGCGCGTGTCGCCCCCGCGACGCACCTAGGTATGTACGTGCAAGCTGGTCAAGACCACGTACGGAGTCGGGATCACCTCTTCTCTTGTTGCTACCTACTTTGATCCAAAGGCGACTCGAAACTCGAAAGCCCAGCCTAAAACATACACACTAGATTAGGCACCCTTTGTGAGCATGACTATTTCTTAATCGACCAAGCACTAACTTAAATCTCAGTTAAATAATATCATCAATTTTGAGTTGTAACAATTTCATACTGTAGCACGCAATCAAGAAACAAATCTGACATCTCGAGCATTTTTCGTAGTTGTGTCTCCACTTCCAAGTGAGAAAATCTTAGTTGCAACCCAATTTCCAACTCATACTCCCTCCGTTCTCAATTACCATGCGTTCTAGTTTTAGCCAAAGTCAAAATTTACAAACTTTGACTATAAATCTAGGAAAAAATATTAATATCTACAATATAAAATTGATACCATTAGAATCATATTGAATGTATTTTTATATTATATAAATATGCAATTAGAGATGTTAATATATTTTGCTATATCTTTGATCAAACTTTAGAAACTTTGACTTTAACTAAAGCCAAACCGTAGGCTAAATAAAAACGGAGGGAGTATGTACGAATTAGGATGTAACCGAAAAAACGGTGTGGGACTTGAATGAGCACTATAGAGTAAAAAAAAATTGAGTGATAGGTGCACTCAACCAATCAGGTAAAGAGGCAAGCAGTTCTACGTCATCACAGCATACCAGCCTGCCGAACTAACAACTCAGCCTCTACACTTTGGACCAGACTTCATCTACGCTCGGAGGCAAATGTTTTAGGGAGAGCCTGAAGTACGAATCTCAATGCACACTTCCCCCTCTCTTAGCTCTCAAGGGCTCCAGTACCTTGAGAGTCTTCCATCGTAGGCCGAGCCGATCTGATGGCTTCTTTGCTGGAATAGCTGGCACGAGTTGGTCTAGGAAAGGCGTCGGCGTAGATTGGTTTTCTATACCTTCCAGTGGCAGGAGTTTGTTGAATTTTGGCTCTATGCCCGTAGGTAGGAACGAACACCTGGATCTCGGCGGCCAGATTATTGGTTTTAGGGTTTTTCCTCTTCTCTTGTCGGGATAGGAAGTGGAAGGGAGAGATGTCGGTCCTTTCAATAAGCAGATCACGTCATGCTTCCTTGATCTGGAGTCAAGCGGTGGCGTTGACAGCTATCCTCCAACCGGCCTTGGTGGCGAGGGGAGGAATGCCTTTTGATGTAGGTGATGTGCGGGACGACTTATAGATGCCTCAATTTTGGAGCTTACTTTTTTCCTCGGTCGCCCGTGGAGGCGAGGGGAGGAGAAAGTTCCTCTCCGTGTGTTGCGGATCTGGAGGTTGGTGGAGAGGTGACGCCGGTGTTGCGTCTCCTACGAGCAACATCTCGATGACAACATTTTTATTGACAACTTCATCTGAAGGGCAGCCGCTCGTCATGCCTGGTAGGTCTTCTTCAACAGCTCTTCGTTGAACTATCGAATTTCAACGACGTAGGGCAGTCACTCCCTCCCTGGTCACCATCAAGGGGGTGAAAGCTGATCTTCCTCCAGCCCTCGACTCCAATACGGAGGTTTTCTGGTGCCAAGGTACGTGGTGCGCTTCCGCTGCACCACCCCAAGTGGTCTGGTCTTCGGTGGTGAAGCAGATGTCCCTGTTCGGTTGCGTTGTTGTTGTTGCGATGGAGTTGGAGCTAGACGAAGTCGTGTGCTCAATTTCTTTTCCATCTTTATATCTAGAGTATTTACTGCATATTTTGGGCCTTTTTGTAATATTTTTCTTTCTTGAGGTCCTTTCTATATTTTGTACACTACCGGCACCATCTTAACACAGCATCGGGGTTCTTTCAGATCGTCTTAAAAAAATGGCAAAACATGACGCAATAACAAATAAGTTAAACTATTTCAGGCTGGCCCCTTGAAAGCTCTGGATCCCCCTTGAAATGATATGGACATCCACTCGTAATAGAGGCCACCCGGTGTAACTTATTTTAGCACCTCAGCTAAAATAATCATCCTGGAGATACCAAAAACTAGAGGGGACTGGACGAAGTTATACGTGCAATCTAAATTTTGAATACTGAAGTCAAATGTCTCGCTCGCCCATCCTTTTCAAATACACCCATTGAAATTGTTTATTTTTTGAAAGATCAAAATACGCCACCCCACAGCACACCACACGTCTATTCCTGCAACACCAGCGCCCATGCCCTTGTGCTCCATCCGATCCAAAATGACTTTGCGGATGTTGTGCTACAATAGCACTTGACACATATTTCAACACCGATCTTGACACGACGACGCGGCACTGTGCATGAACTGATCCACAGTGCTCCCCGTCCAGTCCAACATCCCAAAGACATCTGCAGCTGCCTCGGCCGTTGGGTCGTTTTCGGGCAAGCGGAGGTGGAACCACGCCGTTGTGGCTCCGTCGTGGACGCGAATTTTAGTCTCAATCGGGACTGCAATGGCGACCGCGACATGGCTGGTCCGATCGGTTCGCCCATCCACGTCTCTCTCCAAGCCCACATTATTATGCCCTTCCGAGCTTTCATTTGAATTTATTTTTCCCCATACGAGTGCCTCAATATTTTTAGTTAGTCGTGTCGTCGCGTATATTTTTTTGCCCATCCATCACGTCTGATGCTGTTACGAGCGAGGCAACGAGCTCGAGAGCGCCCAAATATGTACGGAGTACTTGCTAATTCTACCACCAAGTCCATCGTCAGTGGTCCCTGTCAACGTGTGAGTTCGCACTTTCTTTCCATTGGGCTTCTAAATATAACAACAACACCACTTGAGGCGCCCGGGAATAGATTTTGCAGGTCCAAATCCGATGAGCGGACAGGTAGATCGTGTTAGAAGTAAAGTTGAGAGGCAAAGTAGAGAGACAACAAATGATTCAACTATATTGTTCCATTGATGATTCACAACTTATATACAAGGGGAAGGGACGCGAATATGGATCACGTCCGTTCGAAGAGGTGTGAGGAAGGGTTGTGTCTGTTGACAAACCAATCAACATAGAGTATTACATGAGGGAGGATTACCCCTTTAATTAACCTATTAATTAAATCCTAACACTCCCCCTAATCCTTCCTTGTCCTTGTCCTTGGTCATCTCTAGAATCATCATTGGAATCATCTCCTCCAAAAACCCTGTGGGAAAAATATGAGGAGAGTAGTGTGTATGATATGTTGCTAAAACTCCTTAAAAACCCTATGGGAAAAATAAGGAGAAAATGGTGCAACATATAATGGTTAGATATGCTGTTAAAACTCCTTCAAAACCCAGTGGGAAAATAAGGAGAAAATGACACAGCATATAATTGGTATTGTCTCTTTGTTAACTCAAAATGAGAAAAACCTTGTAAAAGGGAAAAACCCATAGAGTTTAGAGAACAATATATGTCGTATATACTTTCCTAAAAACCCCGTTGGGGAAAACAGAAAATATGACATATCATCTTGTGTTGATATTACCTCATTAAAAACCTTGATGAGAACCTGTGTAGTAAACTCATAAAGGGAAAAAGAGTGTAATATGATGCTTTGAACATGATTGATTCAGGAAGATACTCCCCCTGATTCTTGCAATTTTGGAAGCCGTCGCATACCAATTCCATAAAATACTTCTGGAATGTTGAAATTGGTAGACTTTGTGAACAAACCAACAACATTATTGTGTGATTTGACTTGCAAGATGTTTATTTCCCAACTCTTCTGAAGTTCATGGAGATAAAACAATCTAGAGGCAATATGCTTAGTGATATTGCTCTTGATGTATCATGTTTGCATCCATGCAACACAAGCAACATTATCTGTGTAGATAATGATTGATGGTTCAAGAGAACCAATACCACATGACTCATATATGTGGTTTATCATTCCGTAAAGCTACACGTGTTAACGCGGCTTTGTATTTTAGAATGATTGGTAGGTGCAGTCACCAGAGTCTGTCTCGAAGACATCAATGGATCGACAATTCTACCATATTGATACACATTGTGGGGATCATTCAAGTAGCCAACATCAGTGTATCCTGATGATATTGGAGTTCAGATTTCTCTGAAATTACAAGAATATGTCAAGTAATGTGTGGTGCCTTGGAGATATCCAATGATATTCTTGATTCCCAACCAATTGCGTTGGTGGGTCCAATGGCACTGAGATATGGAACTTCAAGTTCCAACATCCCTTCTACATCATCCCGTGGTTTGAGTGAATCTTTCTCTACGTCTAGAGATCGAACAACCGGCATGGGAGATGGATATGACTTGTCCATTTTAAGTTTCTCCAATATTTATAATATAGGCAACTTGGTGTACCATAATACTTGAGTGAAGTAGCTCGACTTGTAGTATCAAGCATTGTTTGGGTTAAACCAAATTCTTCATCTCAAATTCCGTCTTTAGGATGATCACGTGCTTCATCATTGCAAGAGAAGTACTTGTGTATGACAAAAACGCATGGGTAATCATCATTGTAGGAGTAATCCTTGGGTATAAGGAACTCACTACATCGGTTGTACCAAAATATACCGACGACAATAAGTCATATTCTGACTTAAAGATTTTACACAATACATGTTGCATGTCTGTTTCGATTCAGATTGTGATTCCATCGAGAACCATATATGTCCAAATCTAGTGATCCACATCGATGTGTGGTCGCTACATCTATCAACTGCATAGATAGATGATTTTGTACTGCCAATGATATAATGTATCGGAAATAGTATTTCACTCGCATCTGGAGATTAGGTCTCGGATCTCTGCGTAAATCCGACCTTGTGCTACAAGCCTTGCTTTCTCACCACCTTGTTATCTCATTCCGTTGCTGGAAGAGAACATATTGAACCGCATAGGAAATTCATTAGGAGGAGCGAGGCTAATTCTGCTTGGATTGCATCCTTCGATTGTTTCAGTCCGAGCAAGTGGTTTACACTATGCCATGGCCATGGTCTTTGGATCTGAATCATTGTGAAGGATGTTTCCAATCATACAAGAGAAATATTGTCGACATTTGTAGGCTTTAATCATATGATTCTCCAAAATCGATATAGTAGGAGGAAATCTCAAGCACCCATGATGACTCTTCGTGATTTCCCAATACGCGTGAGTCCGGTGTTCCGATGTCCCAACCAGTGTGTGCAAGCTGAAGCTGGGTTGTGGAGGTTTCCCTTCCACTGGGTGTATACTACCCATCAGGTGTTTATCAACGCTAGGTTGATATGCATTTACTGATTCAGAGGATTTCTCCTCGTCTTTCCTTGTTGCTTGCAGGAAGCTAGATCCTGGTTAGAGGCCGTACTACTCCCCCTCTTTTTTAAAAAATAGGGAGTTGAGTGGTTTTTATTGGTACCTCCACTCTTTCGGGCGCATTTCTAGCCGGATTAAAGGATTATATAACACCTTTGAGACCAGTAAATGAATATGACAGGTTATTTGCGAATTGTTGCAAATTTGTGAATCCTAGACGTATAGTCCATATTCTTGAGTACGTGGACATGAGGAGGAACGTGGAGTTCCAAATGATTTCCTGGCATTCTATTTGGTACTTGAATTCTCCCCCTAATGCCTGGAAATATTCATCCTTCAATATTTGCAATCAACGTACGAGGCTATGAACATATCCTTTATGAGGAGTTCAAGGTACTTAGTGATCGACGGAGATCTGTACCCCACATAGATCCCTAATTTGTGGGCCTATGATGTACGCTGCGGTGGTGAGATCGGTACGCGTGAAGCGATTCCGAACTTACGCAGATGGGAAATGCTCGGAGGATTTCCACGTATCAATTACATAGGGGATGTTCTGCAGTATGCAGTTAGTTAGTCAAGGGTGTGTAAAGCCGCATGACTCCAACGTGAAGTTGGTAAAATTTCAACTCATTAACAAAGGTCATGCAACGAGCCCGATCCTCTTGCTCAGATATTCAACCAAACCTTTTGTGTATGGACATATGTGACAAAGTGCTGAACTCCAATCTTCGAAAGCCATGCAATAATTATTGGAGGCACATGAAGAGAATTTTGCATCATTGTCCATTCGAATTGATTATAATTCGTTTTCAGTCCACACTATGGTTGGAAGAGGCCACAAATATCACCTCGAATGCATTCGATTGAGGGACTTAAGTGATCCAGCTTTGATCTTGAGGTATATGAGAACCTTAAAATGGGCTACATATCCGATGATTGAGAAAACTTAGCTTCATGCAAATCATGACCAATGGAATTGATTTGTAGGCAACATGTGCTACGGGTTGGTTATACGTGTAGTACAATCCAAACAATAGAGAGGGTACCTTTTCAAATACTTGTTCCTCATCCATCGGATTGGCTCCCGTAGAAATCTATATATCGAATTAGAGAGTTTCCATTGTGGAAATCTTTATCAAATATATAGAAGACATTCAATCTTATTCATACCAGAGTGCTGATACAATATATTGTGAAACACAATATATATGTTCTATTACAACAACAAAAATGGACATGAATAAATCGATCACTAAGGAGATAATGAGACTAGTTAAAGTCTCCAAACATGTCGGTTGAGGCATACTCAATGATCATGTTCTCCGTGCCCATAGGGTCTTGTGACCGCTAGAGAGTCATGGTGTTGCAATTTCGAAGAGAAACATCTCGCGAACAACCATCTCTATTAGTGCAATCTGGATGAAGGTTGAAGTAAGCTTCAAACCTATTTTCCTGAGGTCCTTTGCATGCTAGGGATTGTTAATACAGAATAACCAGATGTTGGTGGTGTGACATTCCTCTGTCATATGCGTATAGCATTCACACTCGATCTGGATGTATGTTGCCTTGTGATGTACATGACAACATACTTTTACTCTTCTGTCAGCGGCGTGGCTCCAGTCGGAGGTGAATCCTGTGAGGCTTGGATTGCACGCATTATCCCATGAAACGCAAGGCAGATCTTTATGTCCATGGCCCATGTATGGTAGTTGTGGCCATTGAGGGTGAAAGCCTCAAATTCTTTTCAGCCATCGTTTACTCACATGGGTGAACCAAAGATTATTAATTTACAATTGGTAAATCAAAACCATCATGGTTATATTGTAATGAATTTGGCAAAATTAATAAAGATTCAAGGCGTTGGCTTGAAATCATTAGTGTGCATGAACCTCAAATTGTTAAGTATGACACTTTGTAGATAATCTCCAAGGAAATTTTGGAGTACGTCTCGTAGCACTAGAGAGTATAATCTGATGAAATCAGTAGACACTCGCAATTCTAGCACCTTATGTCATGACTTAATAAAATGTATGGGAGATTACTTGATAAAGCAATCATGGTAGTGAAGATAATCTGCAATGCAGTAGATCCGCACACTACCTATGATCCCAAAACATCAATTTGAAGAAGTCACTTAGAATTTTGCATTTTTCAATTCGTGCTCGTATTAAGACAATGGCTCAATTAAGACGATGAATTGATTCATATTTATATTTCCAAGAAATTGAAATTCTCAATTGCAAATAATGGACATAATAAATCTCAACATGTTAGCTCATGGAGATATATTACGTCATATATATTCTGGAATATTTAGTACTCAACAGAAATAGTATTGTAAAAATACTGGGCCTAAAACAGATTGAATACTAGTAAACAGTATTGTTAACATGACAATATGCAAATTCTCAAAAATATTCGGTTGTAATGCAACATTATCTCTGTTTAGTCACCTCAAAAGGGACGAACCTTTAATTTCCTTAAAACACATGGAGGTAGTCAACCACCTAGTGGTGCCTCACTCTTATGGACATTCTCATCGATCATAGCCTCCACAACCTCTCAGTTGTGCATGAAAATTAATTCGTAGCTATGATGACGTCTCATAAGTTGTGTTTGCATGGAAGGTAATCACCAAATTATGCAAGTATTTTGCATAATTCTATTCATAGCATAACATGGCGATGTTATCGTCGCCAATGTCTTGGTTCCACATTTGATGGAGTACGTGACACTAAAGTCACAACCAATGACAAATGCTATGAAGTTGCGAATCATTTGGAAAAACTTCATCAAGGTAGTCACGAGATGTGTAGACATCATAGTTTTAAACGAAAATTATTTCGTTGCTATGATACCATGCCATAACTATTGCGCCTTCATTTTTGCTTGAAACACATGGAGATAATCACCACTAAATAGTGTAGATCTCACACTTATGGTACTTCTCACAACCTTGTGTTAATTAAAACACATTGAAGGTAATCACCACATGGCGGTGTAGACCTCGCAGTTGTGAACGAAATAAATTCATTGCCATCATACAATCCATAAGTTGTGTGCAAAATTGAAGGGGTCATTATGTTATAATGACATAATTTAGACCTTAAGGTAACGGTGCATAATCTACAATTATGTAGTAGATGCCACATATCAATTACCTTCTAATTGACAAGTATAAACTTGACATAGTTATGCAAGTGTCAATTTGCAAGCAAATTCATATTCTATAAGAATAATGGAGCCACCATATTGCTTTGCAACAGTATTACTTATGTAATACATACGTCATTTTACATGCGTAAAATGATGCATAATTAATTATTATGCAATTCAGTAGGACATAATGGTTTATCCTGTATATTTGTTCTGGGGCCTCACAAATAACAGCAACCTAATGGTTGAACCGTTGAAAACAGCAAGCCGAACGGCTAAACTGAAAAATCCAAGCAGCCCCAATGCCCCATATGGCTCTACTGTAAATTTCTGCCCCATATGGCTCTACTGTAAATTTCTGTAAGCCTGAGGCCTAAACAAAAATTACAGGAACTCAAACGGTGAATGCATAGGATACCAGGGCTGATTTGCGAAATCCCCAAAGAGACAGGATTCCTTCTCTCACGTGCGGTTACCAATCCCAGGGGAAAAACCGCCGCCGGCCGCCTGAAAATCAAGGTCAAGCCGGGCCGAAGAGGGTCGTCGGGCAGCGCCCGCTACTACGCCGGAGTACGTCGCCACGCCAACGGCCTCTTCGAGGCAAGCTACGCCGCCAACCGGGGCCGTGTGCTGGCCCTGCTCTCCACCGCCACGCAGTGGATGCCATGGTCGCGTGTGCCGCCGTGGAGGGGCGTCGCTGCTGGCCGAGCCTCGCGTCGAGCCGCCTCTCTTGGTCGCTACTGCCCCGAGGGCCAAGCAGCGCCGCGCGGGCTCTTGGCTGCCGCCGTCCCTGGTTAGGCGCCCTCGAGCCGCTGTGTTGGGAGATGCGTTCATCGGCGCAGCATCGTTTCGCCGTTCGTTGCTTCCGGATGAAGCACGTTGTCCGCCATGCCAAGCCTCCGTTCCAGGAGTCGGCATGGATGGTCTTGTCCATGCGCCCGGTGGTCGTGGTCGCGCGCGCCGCAACGGACGAACTTGTTTGCGCACCACGCCGAAGATCGCGTCACTTCCATGAACATGGATGGCGTCGAGGACGAACGTTGCCTTGTGCCTGTGGCTTATTCCAGTCCGATTGTTCCGTACTTCGCCAAGAAGGACACTGATGTCGATTTCTCTGTAGTTCTTCCTCTTCCTATTTGGTGATCGATCCATCCACTTCCTCCTGTGCATGGCCGTGTAATCAAATAATCAATTCTTAACATCATTGATTGAGGAATGAGAAGACAAAAACGAAATCGCCATGTCATTTGAACGGCTTCATGAATGACTTGCGCGCCGCACAACAGTTTTCCGACGATCCAATTCGTCATATTCCGACGATCCGATTCGACGTATCTAAACGGTTGTGCCATGGACGACATGTTTTGCCGGGACAGCCAAATGCTCACGGCAGAATCTACGTGCTGATAACGTGTTAGAAGTAAAGTTGAGAGGCAAAGTAGAGAGACAACAAATGATTCAACTATATTGTTCCATTGATGATTCACAACTTATATACTGGAAGGACGAATATGGGTCACGTCCGTTCGAAGAGGTGTGAGGAAGGGTTGTGTCTGTTGACAAACCAATCAACATAGAGTATTACATGAGGGAGGATTACCCCTTTAATTAACCTATTAATTAAATCCTAACAGATCGCAACAGGATTTGGAGCGTCTCTTTACAATTATTCTGTGCTGTCAATGTTTTTCTTAATGATAGTATTGAGGGGCTTTGTGGAAAAATGAGATAAACTAGTGTTGCATTTATTAGTACTACTTAAATATCTGAATAACTAATCTACTCCAGAGCAAAAATCACTTCGTTTTAAGTAGTAGAACATAATCTATTTCAGAACATATTTTAGAGCTAGAATGTAGACAATTTAAGTATGCCAATCTCACGATCCGCACTAACAGAGGGGGAGTAGTTCGACATGTGGTATGTGTAGCCAAATCTTTGGCGGGCCTACAACGATAATACATGTGACCTACACTAGTCGCACGCTGCAGTTGGAGTTGAGCATGTTGTTTCTATTGACGGGTTGTTGCGAGAGATAGATAAGGCGTGGCGGCCACGATCTAGCCCGGGTGTACGACCGCGGACCGTTCCACGTGCCCAGCAGTAGAGCTGGACATAAAGCTCAAAGCTCAGTGAGCTAAATGAACACTCGTCTGCTCAACTCATTTAGCTCGGTTCGATACAGTAACAAACAGAACCAACCATTGATTTTTTTGCTAGCTTTAATGAGCTAAACTAGCAAGCCGGTGAGCCTCGCGAGGAGCTCGTTAAGCCCATTAATTATGACCCCATCCAATTTACCGGCCTGAAACACCAAAATTGCTTGTGTGTGGTTTGTTTTGGTAGCCAAATCCTAGTGCTCAACTAGTATGTTTGGCTAATACATGACCTCATGTACCATATTGCTGCTTGGATAACTGATGCACGTATGTACTACTTAACTTGTTAGCCTTTTTTCTTAACGATCTTAATAAGAAACTCGTGGGCACTCACGAGGACATAACGAACAGAGCCAAACAAGACATGACCATGTCTTATAGCCCACTTGACTCTATTATTGAACTTCTTTTAACTCCACCAAGTGAAAGATTGGATCGGAGAGCAACAGAGCAAGAAGAGATGTTGCGGTCCGACTTACAAGGATGTTGCTCTCAAGCAGTTATCTAGGTAGGTGAATGCTACTCCCTTCGCATCGGTTTAATAGGCACACACGTAGTTTAAGGAATTGATTTAATCATTATTTTGATCAATAAAATATAGATTATATATCATGAAAATTATATCATTGGAAACCTCTTTTGAATACGAATCTAATGATATATATTTTGTAGACATAAAATTTATATTTTATTGACCAAATAGAGGCAAACTTAATCTTAAACTACGTGCGTGTTTGTGAAAATGGTCCGGAGGAGGTAGAACGAATGGAGGATGTGATCAGATGGTCACCATTCACAGTCACATGTACCATAACTTCCCACTGTTTGCTTTGACGAACCAGTCGCCGCTGCGTCTTGTTACGTTCCGATTGGTAAGTTGCTTCGTCGCATTTAACTCAAATCCGAGTAATTAAGCTGAACAAGAAAGACTTGACACTGCAGCAGCAGTATGAATCTGACTGGCAATTGTGAGACACTAGGGGCTAGGGACTAGGGAGTGCTAGCAGGCAACCAAATTTTGTCAGCATAGTTTACCTATCTTGTCGACTGTTGGGAGATTGACTATCACAAAAGTAAAGTGAGCTTAATAGGCACCTAATAAATCCATTGAGGCATCCCTGGTCAGGATACATGAATTTCTTAAGAATTTGCTCGAGTCATCGAAGTTCCTGCAGAAAATTCACGTTTGAATTACTAGTCGTCTATGATGAGAGGTTAGCGACGTCGTGCTATGGTAAAGTTGGACGGAGAATTTAGTCCTTCTCGGAGCGAAGCGAAGCTCTCCGTTTTTGCCTCTTGGTAGAGGAAGAATCATAGGATGGCAAGTGATGTCCTGTCCCGTCGGATCGACCTGTATTGCACCTCATCTCACTCATCTGTGAGAGCGTGAGGTGAGGTCGCGTCAGCTTTATGCGTGGCCACCCAGACGAGACCAGCCATCGCGGCGGGCGAGACGACCCATGGAAAAAAAAAAACTCGTGCGGACGGTTAAAAATGTAGAAGAGTTACACCGTCGGCTGTGCGCTGGCTGGGTGCACGTGTTGCGTGCCGGCCGGTCCGCCGGAAAGATCAAATTGTAGACCTAACCGGGACCTCCTGTATTAGCAAGCTTACCTACTCCCTCTGGTCTCGAAAGACAACCAGACAACCGTATTCCGAGGAGTAGTTTGGTAGCTGAACGCTAGAGCGAATGTAAACTGTGAAACATGAGACATCAGGCATCTCCAGCGGGCTGGGCCGACGTATATTTATGTCCGTTTGCGTCGGACCAACGTATATTTATGTTCGTTTGCGTTGGGCACGGACATAAAAAACGTCCGGTGTTTGTACGCGCCCCTTTCTGGGAGACGTATTTATTGACCGCATGCGTGATTAGAGAGAAGAGAGAAATATTCTATTTGCTAGGAATAACGCATGTGAAAAAGAGGAGAGAGATGCATGCAGACCAAACAGACGAACGGACGCGGACGCGTCACACGCATTCTAACGATATTTGGTCCATGTTTGCGGGACGGACATCGGACGTTTGCTCAATTGAACGTTTTTGTTGCAGACGCAAACGGAACGTCCGTAGATGCCCTCAGAGGGTCGCCTCACAAGTCGCGAGCGGTAACTTCCCGCTGTTTGCTTTGACGAAATCGGACGCCGTTCATCGTCTTGCAGCAGGCCTGTTCATCGACTCACAAAGCCTCGTTGGCGATGGTGCTTTTTTGGATCTTGCAACGGTGGAGGTTCGCGTCTCTTCTTCGTTCGTCTCGCGGCGTTGGAATTGACGGCGGTCACACGGTGGTTGCGAAACCCAGAGATCGTTTTGTATTTCTCGGTCTTTTAGGTTTTTATCTGCAAATCGGGATAATCATTTTATCCCGGTTTGTCTTTTAGTTTCCACATGTGTTGCTTCATGTAACTTGGTGTTCGATTAATGAAATGTGTGGTTGCTCTCAAAAAAAAAATCGCAATGATTAAGCGGAACAAGAAAGATCGTGACACTGCAGCATATTATGAATCTGACCCGTAATAATTATGAGGGACTTAGCTAGGGCGTACTACAAATCGATAAAGAAGTCGCGGATAGAAAGAAAAAACCACGTTTAAATAACTACTCCCTTCGATTTCATAAAAAATTGTCTTAAATCTGTTCCTAAGCATGGTACATGCACATATCATGCGTGAATGTGTGATCGATCGGAATGCACAAGACATGAATAAAAACAGGAACATGCACCACATGCTGGGACCTGCCGAAGATGAATGCTCAGACACAAAAGCCAGTCAGATCTAGCAACAGAATGCCATGAATCAGGAGCAGGGAATGCGAGGTTTCTCCAAATCACGAGCCTCCGTTATCGCTATCTCTGCCCGCGTACGTAGTAGTAAATGGGAGTTTTGATTCGTAGCTCCCGCTGTATCTTTTTTTTTGAACATAGTATAGATGTATACGTTTAAAAATACAAATTCATATACTCCTATTTACTTCTACGAACATAGGTACGCACACGGCTCACGCTATATAAGCAATAAAAACTGAATAAAAAACACACGAAAATACGTCGTCGCCTTGGAGCTGGAAAATATAACAAGCTTGTGTTCCGTCGGTCCCAACATGTCTAGGTAGGGTGGTCGCTCATTTATACTCCGTATTGGTTTGTTGAAGTCAAGTTTAAACTACGCGGGAATGCGGGATGCGTGTGCGGCGCTGGCGGCGCCGCAACTTTGCACTTGATCGACCTGCTCGCTTGACCCGCTCGTGCAAGGCGAAAATGGGAAATGGATGCGTGAAAAAGGTCCGTGGTCCCAGTGAGTCGACCCAGTTTATTTTGCTGTACAACACATGAATTGCTGCAAAGATCAGCGGAAGACAAGTCAAAGGCGGGTAGAGCGCCTTCGTGGACGCGGATGGAGATAAGATGCCCTTTTTCCTTTTTTCTTTCTTCACTTCATCACTTGTAATGATAAGGAAACGCACTATGCGGCCGGTCGGCCGGTCCCCGGTTAGGTAACGTCGCCGTCACACGAGCTGGACGCCGGCGCCACCGCCTTGCGTGTGTCGCCCCGCACGTACTACGCGCAACGGTGCAAGCTGGTCAAAACCACGGATCGGGATCAGCTGTTTTCTGTTAGCTAGTACTAGTAGTATTTTATTTTTGTTTATCGGAATTGCCATTTCTCACTAGACCGATCGGATAGATTTCTGCAGCGGTAGGATTTGTATCATGATTCGTGTACTTGAGTTATTAGTTGGATTGCAGCTGAAATTTTTTAGTTGTAAGTTGTATGCAAGTGAGGTTACAACCAAAAAAATATCTCAAATCGTAAATTTTACTTTATAATTTGTGCTAATTGTGAGTTGCAAGATTTGACAATGTTATTTTACTGAAAATACTTCTCAACTAGTCAGACCTTTTGTTTACTGGAGTCTCATTACTCTATCTCTCTCCTCACCGCTTTCCTTTGAGAGTCTCCACTGCGACCCCGACACCTCTCCCCCTCTTCTCCGGCGGCCTAGCCAGCTGGACGCGACGGTGGATAGGAGGCTAGCTTGTACATGGTAGTAGCAGTAGATCTAGTAGGTTTGCAGTTCATGCTATATCCCGGTTTGGCCCTATGCCGGTGGATTTTGGGTTGCCGAGGCTCAGGGTTGTGCAGTTACTCCTTGCGGTGCTAAAGCGGGTGGAGCCAGGTTCGAGGAGTGGCACATATTTCCCCTCCATAGCAAATAAGCTTGAGGTTGGAGTAGCGCTTCGGCCAGATCTTGGGGTGTTGCCTCTTTCTCGTGATCATCATGGAGGCGGAAGGGAGGGCAAGATGGAGTTTGTTTTTGTGCTTGAAGCCGTTGCTCCCGGGATCTTGGAGTACATGGCATGGTTTGTATTTCTGAAGTTGGGAACTGTGGCGGGGTTCATCATCAAAGATCGACGTCGACGTATGTTGATGCTATCCATGGCCAAGGGAGGCCCTTCACACCGGGCTGCGTGCCTAGCCTGAGATTTCACTTCCTTAAGTGGAAGATCTTGGATCTCAGTTTGGGGATCATCGTTGGTTTCACTCCAAGTGGTTTCGTCCCCGGAGGTGTTACTGGTGCCCATGTGTGGAGGCCGACCATGATTGGTGGCGCGGGATCTTGATTGCTTTTATGTTTGTCTTTTCGAGGGCATGTGTGCATAGTGAGAGGATCAGCTTATATTTTTCTTTTTATTCAGGGTCCTCCTCATAACACCGCTGAAGTAATGCATGCTTCGAGGCCCTTCGGGACTTTTCCCATTGAAAAAAATAGTTTCATTATTTACTCTTGCTACTACAAATATGTTGTCTAGTTCAACATGTAAACTTCAAGTGTAGCCCGAGCTACATGGCTCTTATTTCTTGTTACGAAATTCAAATTCAATATTTTGAAGTTTTCAAAAGAAACTAGAAAAAAAATTAGATGTAGCCAATGATGTAATCCATCAGTGAATAAACTCTCAGGATAGGCTACACAAAAATGAAAAATTCTGACAAATGTTGAAGGTTTCA
Organism: Lolium multiflorum; assembly: GCA_030979885.1. NCBI lineage: Eukaryota > Viridiplantae > Streptophyta > Magnoliopsida > Poales > Poaceae > Lolium > Lolium multiflorum. The sequence continues at coordinate 110,837,813 of CM061750.1, read as the reverse complement.
AAATATATACTATTAACCTTTTCAGATCCACGGATTTGTGAATTTAGCACAGTCAAAAATACTGAGTCTTTCTTACTGCTTTTATTCATAGTGAAAGATTATATCCTCATCTAATTCTAGAATTTTTTATCATAATTTTTCAAAATCATAAACTGTTATTTTTGAATTTTTGAAAAAAGGGGCTCGGTGTAGCCCAAGCTCCACAACGCCACACTCCATATAGTTGAACACTTCTTTTGTGGATCGAGATAGTGAGTCCATGTGAAACTATGTCGAAACTGAGCCATGAGTAACCCATGAAACACCGGTAGCTCCTGAATGGCTGGATTAGCACTTAATTAGTAGGTCATGCACCGATGCGCGGCAAACCTCTGGAACGGAACTCCTATGGTATGCGTAGTCGTTTTTCCCGTAACTAGCTTACTGGTGACCTGTACGGTGCTAGAACAGACGGGTCAATGATGTGCTGAAGACTACACAGCTTGATCCAAAGGTGAGTCGAAAGCTCCAGCCTAATAACATCGGAATTAGCCACCAGTCCACCACTTGCACATACGTCCTTGTAACGGACGCATTAGATTAGGCACCCGTCGCCGATGATGCCTGACGCAGGCGTTCTGCGCCCGTCAGCACAAAATACCTGCCTGCCTAACAAACTGCCGAGCCTTTTAAGGGCGAGGCCTGAAAGCTGTACTTCAGAGTGGCAAAACAGGATGTGTCTCGAGATCCTAAAATACCCTCAATTAATATTGTGTGCTCGCACCAAGACCTCGACCTTGCCAAGTCAGTTTGGTCCGTCAAATTCACAACAAGTGTACCAACACAAGGAATCAATCGCACGTTGTATACTATAGTTGCTGCTCACACTGGCTCTGTAACAATCTGATCACTCGTGTATATAATTGACATAAATGGATTCCCTCCATGATCACCTCTCTCGCTCTTGGAATGTTTAAACTAAGCTCGATTAGGTGGCACTTGGGGGCAGTAGTTTAAGCGAGCTTAATCCCTTGGAAAGTAGATTGCTTGTCCTGGAGTCCGTGTATACACGCGATGCGACTCTGCGCCGACTGAATATCGCATGGGTGGCTGGGCACTTCCGTGTCTAGCGTCAGTGGTCACAGTTCTCAGCCGTGCCTGTAGATGTCCCGGTGGTAGCACTATCTCCGTTTCTGTTTTTGGTAATAGGATCGTCTGCGTTCCGATGCTAACCGAAGGAGAGGGGAAGATGTGGCCGGAGGCACTCTGCACCAGATAAATTTTCTGACATGTAAAACCCTTGGGTCACACGGGCTGTGATGCAGAGGATCTCTGACAAGCTGCAATCGTTGATCCGTTTCTGCCGATCTGGTCTCCTTTCGCCCGTCGATACACGAGCCCCGATCGAAGCCAGGATTGGATAACAGTAATCTGTTTGGTAACCGCACCGCTGGTTACTGTGCCTGGACTAGTAGACTGCATTCTCCCATCTGATCTCCCTGGCCACGATATATACCCATGTCTTCTGCGGGAATTTATTTACCAGCTTGCCTGCCTGAAACATCCACCTCATCTACGAGCTGCTCCAGTGAGCTGTGTTGTGCGGGTGGAACCAAGCATTCCATCAGAATAGCCTGCGTTTTGAGAGGATCGAAATGCTGCACAGTGGTCTCTGCGTCGATCTTCAGATCCAAGCAGATTTTTTATTTCAAACAGCACTGGCTTTCGGGCGCTGTGAGATTCCTTTTACGGGTTCAGAAATCTGGCGATCTCGGACCAGCATATCTCTCGCTCTCAGTATTGTGCGCTGAACAGATTAGAATACGCTTTCACGGCACGAAGAACCGTGTTCATGCTGTTTTAACTGGGAGTAGTGAGATTGAGTGTGGGCACTACATCTCCAGGGCACAACAGGAACGTCTTCCTCGACGCAATGTCAGACTGACCAAGATTGAACGAAATCGTTCAATTTTCGTCTAAAAATCATACTCCTTAGCTGCCCAACTGTCTGACTCACACATCTTTTTCTAACACAACCGTTCCAGCAACAAAACTACACAAAGGAGCGCCCATACCACTGCTACGCTCATATCATTTTGTTCTGATCCATTAGTCGAACAATAAGATATTTTGATGTCATGCCTATCTTCGCCGGCCACTTTGGACTGTCCCCAGCGGCGTAATGGTGCGAGGATAAACACTAAGCCATACTCAGGAAATACAAGATCGCGAGAAATTTTGAGTTCCATCAGGTCATTTTCGATGAAATGGACATGTCGGCGTCGGGGGTTCAGATAATTAGGGGAATGGTCCGTGAGCGGGAAGGTCCGATAAGTTGGCCAATCCATTTCTCTACAAGGAAAGGTTCCTACATATCCGATCACAAATTATATATGCACCTTAATCACTAATCAGTCGCTATGCCTGCTGGTGGTGGACTTTAGCAACTTGCGCCCAAAATGAGTTTCAGGTTGGAGTCTCTTAGAGTTCATACTACACAAATTGATACAACGGCTTGGGAGAATACTGAAGCCAGAAATATCCCAGGTACTAATTTAAATACTCATAATTCCTTTGCTTTACTAGATGATGATGATATTATGAGTAGAGCTTTGGAGATGGGTGTTAGACCTGATTCTCTCTAGAGAAAGTTAATTACTTGAAAGATTTAGAAATTGCTAGACATGCTATTGTAGAGGTACAGGACAATCCTATTCCTACTGATGAAATATATGTCAGTCAGGTTCTCCTGCTTGGGTTTGGTACTGATCAAAGTGGTACAGATTTGGAAGATGATGATGGTTTCACTCCACTAATGTCTAGGAGGAAAAAGAAAGAAAGAAAATCAGCTTGCAACATTAGGAGAAGTGGATCACAATCAGGTGATGCCACTCTGGGAGCACAATTAAAATCATGTGCTGCCTTGGTGAAAGCTAACAGTGACCACCCTTTGAGTGGCATTGTGCCTAGAACCAGGAGAAGGAAAAAAGAAATTCAAAGTATCTATGATAGGTGCATCTTTGAATTGCAGAGGGGTTGGTAAAAAAGGCATGAGTTGTTTCCTTTCAGATTTATTGAAAGATCGGCAGTTGGACTTCATTGGTCTGCAAGAAACTATTAAGAAGGATTATTCTACTCCTTTTTTAGGAGGATTGATCCCAGAGGAGAGTTTGATTGGAAATGGATTTGTTCAGTTGGCAGAAGTGGTGGTATCCTGGGTGGTTTTAGGCTATCCAGGTTTACCATTTGTAATACTTGTGTTGGTAAATTCTATATCAAGGTAACTTTGACTGATTTGAAATTGGAGGTGAAATGGTGCTTGGTTATTGTGTATGGAGTAGCACAAGTTTGAGATAAAAAAGAATTCCTAGCAGAATTGGGGAATGTGTGCAGCAATCAATCTCTGCCACTTTTGATTGATGGAGATTTTAATTTGTTGAGATTTTCCTTTGAAACGAATAAAACAATGAGTCATAATAAGTGGTCTGATATTTTCAACTCCATCATTATTACTTATGCCCTTAGAGAGATTCATATGTCTGGTGGTCAATATACTTGGTCTAATAATCATGTTGACCCCACTCTGGAGAAACTTGATAGATTCTTGATGAGTAGATCATGGAAAGATATTTTCCCTCTAACTAGTGTCGACATGCTGGTGAGAGAGATATCTGATCACAACCCTTTGATTCTTGATACAATGAAAGCCAAGGCAAAAAAGAACAGAGAATTCAGATTTTGAAAAAAGATGGGTGAAGGAAGATGATTTCTTGGACAGGGTCAGTAGGAGCTGGTCGTAGTATGTGGTGGCCCATAATAATTTGGATAGGCTACATAAGAAATTGAAGAATGTCAAGAAAAGCCTAAAGGTGTGGGGAGCCAATTTGAGAGGTACTGATATTAAAAGAAAGAAAGAAATTTCTTTAGAGCTGGATGATTTAGAGAAAAAGGAGGAAAATGGAAACTTATCTCCAGATCAAAGAAAAAGGAAAGTTATGATTCAGCAAGAGTTACTAAAAATCCTTGATAATGAGGAATGTTTTTGGCGCCAGAGATCAAGAGAAAATTGGTTGTTGCATGGAGATAGTAACTCTGCCTTCTTCCATACAGCTTCTAATGGTTGTAAAACTAGCTTCTAATGGTTGTAAAACGAGAATGACTATTTTTTCCTTGAAAAAAAGGTGTTACTATTATCCAGGGTGATGATGCCTTACTAGATCATGCCACTTCCTTATACAAGAACCTTTTTGGTCTTGTTGCTGATACTGGCATCAGATTAAATAGTGAGATTTGGGTGAAAGGGGAGAAACTGAATAACTTAGATCAACTGGACATGGATAGAAGATTTCCTATGGAAGAGATCAAAGAAATTGTTGATCAGATGGAAAATAACAAAGTTGCTGGCCCTGATGGGATCCCAATTGAATTTTATCTACACTGTTGGGAGATTGTTAAGCATGATGTGATGACAGTGTTTGATGATTTGTTTGAACACAAAATTGATTAGGAGAGAATAGACTATGAGATTATTACTTTGATCCCAAAATCTGTGGAGGCTGATATGATTCAGAAGTTCAAACCTATTTGCTTACTCCAGGTTTTTTTCAAGATTGTGACTAAAGCCTTGACAGTCCGAGCAGCACCTGTCATGAATAAGTTGTTGCTTCCCTGCCAAATTGCTTTTGTTAAAGGAAGATATATCACAGATGGGGCGATGTTGCTGCAGGACATTCTTAAAGAAAGTAAAATCAGGTAGCAACAGGGGGTTGTTTTGAAAAACGATTTGAAAATCCTATGACAAAGTAAATTGGGAATTTCTGTTTGATTCCTGCAAACAAAAGGGTTTCAGTGACAACTGGATGATCTGGATCAGGAAGGTGGTTACAAGAGGGACACTTAGTGTAAAAGTGAATGATAAAGTGGGACCCTATTTTACTAGCTACAAGGGGGCGAGGCAGGGTGACCCTTTTGCTCAATTTCTGTTCAATATGGCATCAAACAACTTGGCAAAAAATGGTTCAATTAGCTCAACAAAATGGGTTGTTTACTGGTTTGGCTAGTAATTTGATACATAATGGGGTTGCAATGTTGCAATATGCTGGAGATACTATCCTGCTGATTTAGGCTGATTTGCAACATGCTAGAAATTCGAAACTGTTGTTGTATATCTTTGAATCTATGTCTGGCTTGAAAATCAATTTTCAAAAAAGTGAGGTGATGTTGATTAGGGAGGATGAAAATAAGGCACAATGTTTTGTTGAACTGCTCAATTGTCAAAGAGGCAGCTGGCCCATCAAATAACTAGGGACACATGTCTGTGCTAGAAGGACAACTGTAGCTGAGATGAGCTTCCTAGGGGTAAAGAATAAGAAAATGATGAGTGACTGGATTGGTAATTCCATGTCTATTGGTGGAAGACTGGTTAAAATTGATGCATGTCTGTCAGTACTGCAGTTTATCAGATATCTACGAGATTGCTGTGTAAAACAAATATAGAGCAAATGGACAAACCTATTAGATCCTTTTTCTAGGCTAATTGTGCTCATAAAAGGAAATACCATTTTGTGAGATGAAAATGGATTTGTAAACCAAAGAGAAAAGGGGGTCTAGGTGTAAAGGATTTGCTGAAATTTAACAGCAGCCCGATGTGCAAGTGGTGATGAAAGTTGGAGCATGACTTTGGTCCTTGGCAAGATTTTATGAAATTAAAATATCTCAAAGGTGCTGGTGTTTTTTACACCAAACGTAGGACTGGAGATTCCCCTCTATGGGCTGAATGCTATAGATTAAAATGTTGTATTTGTGTGGCAGAAGGATGCAGGTGGGGAATGGGGCTCTGACTAGTTTCTGGGGAGATTCCTGGTGCAACATTAGTCCTTTGAAAGATATGTTCCTTGACTTGTATTGTATTTGCAATGAACAAACAGTTACAGTTGCTGCTGCTATGGGCTGGATTTTTCCTTTCAGAAGATGGTTGACACCTGACTTGATTCTTCAGAGAGATGGCTTATTGTCTCCATTGAATCAAATTAACCTTAATCAGGAAAAAGATTAAGATCTGGCTATGGTTGATTTGGCACAATGCTATTGCTACCAAGGATAATCTACTGAGGCGTAACTGGACTGAAGTCCTTGATGTTAGTTTTGCAGAAAGAAGGAGTTCATCATTCACCTCTTATTTAACTGTGTAGCAGCCAAATTTTTCTGGAGTGCTGTTGCAAAGGCCATTGGCTCTCCTACTCGCCTTGGAAATTTTTTCCAATTTTTTTGGCGGTTTTCTCAGTTTGTTCCTGCCAACTGCAACACTCAGATTGCTGAGAAATAGAGCATGCTTTGAGAATAAGTGGATTCGCTCCCCTATTGAACTAATCAGTTATGTTGTTGTGTTCATGAACTACTGGGCATGGCTCCATGGTGAAAAATATGCTGCAGACATTTGTGCTGGCGCGGATAATCTCATGAGATTGGCCTCGACAGGTGAAAACGCTGAGAGAGGAAAATCTGCCCCTGATCCTCTGCTACGTCTAGAAGGCAAGAAGCCGGACGATGACAAGGAACCTGGTGACATCGTCTGAGGGTTCTGGGAAGTTGCTTGCTGATGCTAGAAAAACTGCTGGTTATCGTGCGATGTTTGTTTGTTGGCATGAGCTTGTTGGGAGATCGTTTGCATGTGTTGTAATTCATCTCTCCCGTCAGTTTCCTGTAATAAGTGTATACTTCCTGTTGGTTCATCTTAGCTTTATATCAGACGCTAGCATTAGGAGCGGCGTTTCCTTTTGTTGTTGGTAGTTGTAATAGCCTAAACATGGTTTCGTTATCTCTCTGGTAATAAAATTCAATCCCTCATTGGATCGTTTGGGAAAAAAAGTCGTTATGGGTCATACATTTGCTCGCATTACCCTCTTTGGTCCTACTATCTTAGCTTGACAGACGCCCAAAACAATCAAGATTGTTTTTTGAAACAAGTATCTAAAAATTTCATCAGCATCACTAGCCAGTCCCGGTCATGGCGTGTTCCCCACTTGATTAGCAATATTTTCTTTTGCCATCCTATGGAGCAACACTTTTTGAAGTCTCTTTCTCTTGCTTAATGTGTGTTTTGTACTTCTGTCCCTCTCGCCTAGACATCTTCTTTCAATCTCTCCGATATCGTCTTAGGCGAATCTTGTTCATCGCTGAGACATGCCATGTTGCCAAGCGTGCATGTAAGGTCATCTCTAACATGGAGCGACGCAAATCAGACGTTAAAATCGACCGTATGCATCTATTTGCGTTGACCGGCGTACATCGAAATAGTCGTCGGACCAAACTTGTCGATTTGTGTCGAGGGCAGCCCCAACGGCCCAACACAAATTGTCCGACAAGGCCGGCCACGTGCTCTATTTTTATAGTTCCACATCATATAGAAACGGCTAAGATTTTGAAACTCAAAGTAGTGCAATATTCTGAAACACATTTAACATAGAAAGTGCCAAAAAGATGGTCAAACAATTTTTTAAGCTAAACTACTTCTTCTTAGAAGGCTCCGTCTCGTGATCCTCACAGAGAAGCTCCTGCTCGTCACCTTTTCGGAAGAACTTGTGGCGTCTGATGCGTCCGAGCAGTTTGTGTCTCCCTCCGACGAGTAGTCGTTGGTGCCTTCCTTGTCGTCGGTGCACGTCGGCTGCGCCTTCGCCTTTGCCCGGGCCATTGCCTTCTTATTTGCCGCTACCGCCTCCTCCGCCTCCAACCGTGTCCACATGGCATCTTCATCCTCTTCCTCTTCCTCCTCCTCGTCCTGGCCGTCGTTGGCGACTGCGTCCCCTCCTCCTCATGGCTGTCATCGGCGACGGCGCCGCCCTCCTCCTACTGTCCGTCTATCGTTGGGGAGCTAGAGCTGCTCAGCATGGCAGTTCTATCCCAGCAGTGTCGCCATCCCGGTGGCTTCCCCTCGCTATCGGAGTCCGATGGCAAAGAGAGGTTATTCATGGCGCCGTCAGGTAGAGATGAATGGCAGCGGCCGGTCGGAGATCCAAATACACAGACATGGGGGTCTTATTGAGCTTGGATGAATGGCGGCGCAGAAATCAAAGAGAGCCGCGGTTGCTCTTCCGCGACGGTTTATGATATCGCGCTCCATTCCGACGTGCGTCGATCGACGCAGTTGCCACTCCGGCGGTTGTCCTTCCCAGCAGTTGATGTGCTTAAAGTCGTGCCGGCTGAGAAGGCGCATCAAGCCAGGCGGGCCTGTTCGAGAAGCGAGCAATCGCGTGGCGCGACCGCGTAGATGCAAACGTGCCGCATATTTAGGCCACGTTTGCGTTTGGACGGACGGGTCGGATACTATGCGTCGAACCGCTAAGTCTAGGTACATCATATTTTTCGATCGTGCGGTCGCAAACGATCGCTCAGCATCTATTTCCGTCGTCCCATTAAAGATGCTCTAATGGCTGAGGGGTTGGCAAAGTGATGTCTCGTCCGGTCGAATCGAGTTAGTGGTGTTGGTTGCACACAAAGCATGCACCTCATGCGTGATGTCCAGTCGATCAGCTTTCCATGGCTTGGAGACCGAGCCTCGCCGATGCAGCGGGACATCTGAAAGGCTCGTGTGTTGAAAGCAAATAGCGTCCGTGCACCATCAGCCGAGCTGTGGTGTACATGTGGGAAACAGAACGTGACATGCATGCATCGTTCCTCTGTCCATGGAAGTATGCATTATCATGCCCAGAGACGTCTCAGCTGACATGCATTGCAATATTGCACGCCGAGTCACGGCTTACATCGTCTGTACCGGGCTCGATTTCTTTCATGGAGCGTAAGCAGAAACTTGATCACCGTGAATTGTAGCCGGCACGATCTCCAGGCTCCAGTCCAGTGTAGCTACAGATCGAACCAGGCAGGCCCATTCATCCTCACTTAGTCACTTGAGAGTAAATGAACCGTTAATCGCTGTGAATGTCTGTGTGCGTGCCAAATACATACCATACGGAATAGTCTATAGTTAGTTACACATATTCACAACTCGTCGCCCAGAATTTGCAGCCATGCATGGGGGTCCGCATGACGCGCAAACATGCAGGGTAAGAAAAACAGACATCACATGTCGGCACGCACTAGCAAAGATGAATGCCCAGAAACACATACACATGACTGTCTATTAGATCTACTGTAGCAGCGCCAGAAAGCCATGCGGGAAGGAAGGAATGCGATGTTGTCCTTGGATCGCAACCTGGCCCTCTCATGCGCATGCACATGTTCGGCTCGTCTACAAGCTTGATCCGCTCGCTCGCTAGCTTACTAGTAAACGTCCAGAACGTACGTAGTCGGCAACGGTACGTCAGCTGATAAACGAGAAATCCCTCTCCATATTCGCCGCTGACACTGCAAAAGCGTAACCCGTATGCAGGACTTGGGGTCAAGGATATATCGGAGCAAGTCGGCATGACAGTGTCGGTAGGTCCAAGAGCTTGATTGGCTACTAGTAATATAGATCAATGCCTGTGGTAGACCCCTAAGCTTGGCATGAATGAATAATGCAACAACGCAAAACATGGGTGTGTGAGAGCGAGTTCATTGCCTGCATTGTCAAAATATCGACTTTGCTAGCACCTCACGGGATGTGGGAAATATCTCGCTGTGGTAGGGTCTCCAGATGGAGGTTCCTCATATCACCTGCTGGGTTTGGGATTTGAAGTAATTTGGTAATAGCCGGAGCAGGGAGAGTGGCTAAATAGAGGCCGAAGTAGCGTGTAGCTTTCTATTTGAAAAAATAAATGTTTTTTTTAATTGCGGGGCAAAAGCTTTGCCCCAACCATTTATGAAGAAGGAAGTGCCCGGTTTATTAATGGAAGAAACCGGGCGAAAACCATACAACAAACACCAACAACATGAGGCAACACAACCAGAAAGGGCAACACCTAAGACCAGCAACTCACGAAGCGACAACCCCACTCTAGCTAAGCAACCGCAGACTGATGACTACCCTAGGACCACGCAGCTGCCGTTAAGCAGTCGCGGGCGCCTTACCAATGGCGCCACCCTTCTTGCCTATGCTCCTAAGAGCCTTTTTCACCTTTTTGATTTTGCCGGTAGAAGCCTCCTCAGCTATGAGGCAAGCAATCGCCTCGCCAGATCCAGGGCTAGCTGCCTCCAAGCAAGCGAGCAAGCCACCAAGCTTTTTCACGAAGACCGCCTGTTCAATACGTGCCAACATAGCTTCACGGTCGAAGAGGGGCAACCGGATGGACGGACCTCCACTATCCACAGAGGAAGGCAACTCGCAGGACTCAGACGGAGATGGGGATGGCGCGATGTCCACCGCCAAAGGCTCCAAAAGGCCTAGCTCAACTGGAAGCACCACAGATGATTCCCCACAATGATCCTGCAACTCCAAAAAATAAATGTTTTGAAGTATAAAAAAATTGAAAAAAACCAAAGAGATTAACAATGATTTATACTATTAATCATGCACAATCTCAATATAAATTACTTTATATTCTAGGCTACATAAGAAATACAAAATCTAAAAAAAAATTATAATACTTCCTCTGATCCGTATTACTTGTTGCTAAAGTGAATGTATCTATAAATAAAGTATGTCTATATACATCTATATTAGCGTCAAGTAATATGAATGAGAGAGAGTATATAATTTGTCAGATTTTGACTTTATTGCGTACGGTAATACTTTTGTAGTTACGCGCATGAGTGTGGGTGTTTTCGGCACCGCCCGTTTTTCTTTGAGATTCGAAAAAATGAGAACACACCCACATCCTTACGTGTGTACAAAATATATTATCTTCTTGCGTAGTCTGGAGTACAAGGTGGCTCGCATTGAGATTTTGCATGTATTTCACATGCTGGGTTTGGGATATACATCCATACGTGTGTACAAAATCTATTATCTTCTTGTGTAGTCTGGAGTACAAGGTGGCTCGGGTAATACGGGTTCAGGGCTCAGGTTTTGGGTTTTGGGCTATTTGGGATTTATCCAGACCCGAAGCCGATATTTTGAGGACCCAAATTTTTGGCTTTTAATTTTTTAGCAAGAATTTCGGGTGTTATTTTCTGAAACCCAATTTTCCGAAAATCCAAACTACCCGACCCTAAAAATTTCTGGGCGGGCCAGCCTAAAATGAACGGCGCTGATGTGCCTCTGCGCTCCGCTTCAGCACTTACCCTCGTTTTCTATCAGCTAAACCTGGCCAGACGCTCTCACGGGTCACGACCATGGCTTTCTGTCAAATCGAGAGAAACGAGCGACTGGAAGGCAGCATACAAGGAAGGGGTCATGCATGTTGTTGGGCTGGGCTTTAGATGCAGCGGGTTACTTGTTTTTTCGCCAAAAATCTGGGCGGGCCATGGCCCGGTTTGGCCCCAACGAAGCTCCGCTAGTGCTCCCGGGACCCAATCCACGGTACAGTACTGTTCTGCGTCTTATAGTAGGTGATTCGTTTGATCCAAATGAAAGCGTGTGAGCCTAACTTTACGGTCGAGCTCTTCTTTTTAATCCTTCGCCCGCTCGTGCAACCACGTCTTTTGCGATATCACTTTCCATTTTCCTTTTTCCAGTTCAGTTGTAGAGCCGGCGATTGCTACGTCGTCCATTGGGCAAGCAAACGGTAGTGGAAGCCAAGTCAAAGGACGGCTATGGCCTATGGATGCAGTTGCGGTCACCTTTTGTAAACGTCCTCCAATGATTAGTGGTTTCTCTCTGAACCAAGTTGGAGAACGATGCCTAGCTTTTACACTTCTGAGTAAGAGAGACGGTAACGTAATTAACATCATCCCCGTCACCTAAGCTTTTCCTACTGTTATACTACATTCGTTTCAAGGAATAAGGTACTATCGTTTTACGTGTTTTTTGTTTGATCAAGAATTACTTCAAATAGATAAAGATTGTTTGTATAAAATTAGTATCATTAAAAGTGTTTTTCAATACGAATCCAACGGTACTACTTACATACAATATAATCAAGATTTAGTTGCTCAATTTTTATAGTCAAAGTTCGTCTTGAAATACGCATGCGCCTTATTGCTTGAAACAGAGGTAATACCTTTCAGATGTGGCTCCGTACCAGCCAAACTACACACTAATACCAGCCGTCCCCTTCACAATTTACTATACAACAAGGATGTTATTATGCCGTGGTCGGACTCAATTATTCGTGTGTGGATCCACCTCCAGCCAGGCGAGAACAATAACAGAACAAGGAATCTAAATTCAAGGATCAATGATGGTTCCTGAATGGCTAGATCAGAAGGGACATGCACGGAGACATCAGGATTCTGGAGCAGACTCGCATGATATTAGCTTCTTTCCGCAGGTTTACTGTTCTAACTAATGAGAATTGATGACAAGGCACAACTGGTGCTCTCCAGTACTTGATCCTAAAGTGACCCAACAGGCTAGGCCCTAGCTTCGCCAGTAAACGCATCATACATCGACACCATCATATTAGGCACACATCCTGATGCAGACGTCTTCTAATATAGGAAAATTAGTGAGAGGAACATGTAAACAACCATACCCAAAAGAGAATGAATACCCACAAAAAAAAGGAGAAGGCTGAAATGTCCAGGTGATAACCGGCGAAGCAATTGCACGTAAGCAGATGGCTGCCTAACAGCCTCAGAGAGCGACTCCACCTTGAGGCCGCCGTTTTAGGACGAACCCGGAAAGCTACACTTCAGAATAGCACAAATAGATACAACATGGCGTGCACTTTGAATGGAAGATAACTGTCAAAACCGATATTTTTCATGATTGAAGTACACCAGTAGAGCACATTTGAGAACACTGTTACAATTATCGACCCTCAAAACTATAGTTTTACTTTGCTTTTTTTTAAAATTTGGGGAGGAAACGCCAATCTGGCTCTACTAATGGTTTACAATGCACATGTATAACTTGGACGATTGTTTGCACACATGCTTGCATAAAACTTCAAATAATATTCAAGTACTATGGTAATAAAGTGCCCATTTTCGAAAAAATATTCAAGTACTATGAGAAAAACCGTGACAAAAAAGTAAAAAACATTAGTTGACCATTTCCATGTTTCTAAACGTAAACATATATGGCGTGTACATAGGTCTACCTTTAATTTATTTGGCGCCATGATCACTAACCATGCACATCGTAGTTGTATTGCTTAGTTAGTGTAGTTTGTTCTTGGAAATGTAAATATAATACTGGTGCAGCCAGCCTTGCCGAGTAGCGACAACCAACACATTCTGAAGCAGGTCCATAGCGATATCGGAGAGAAGTGGGATAGTGGGTCTCCTTGTCGATAGCCTCGACCATGCTTCAAAGGCACCCCCAGAACCCCATTCATCAGGATTCTTGAGGATGATGAGGATTACAAGATGGGAATCTAATTCATGAATGTTGGGGGGAATCCCCGACATGGAAAGAAATTAAGAATGTAGTCCCAAAGCACGGACTCGAGCGGTTTTTTAATGTCTAATTTGAAAAGGAGCGCCAGTTTCTTGCAATGGTGGGGCTTTCTTGGATAAATCCAAACAAATAAATAAGTTTCATGTATGCTCCTCTTTTTTATTAAATGCACTCTCGACGTGGGACACCAAGTTGTTCCTGTGTGGAAGCAATCTATTAGCCGTAGCCTTGGTGTTGATCTTTGTGATGTCATGGATTAGGCTTACAGAACTAAACTCTGAAATATCCTTCACACCATCTTTCTTTGGTAAAAGGGAAATCTTTTCCAAATTTAGCCAACGAAAGTTGTTTGCCTTCAAGACTTCATGATTACAAAGAGTTCAGCCAAGGTAACAACTCGTGTCTATGGGAGACACGTTGAACATACTAGAAAGTAGATCAACTACACAACTATCCATGTAATTGTTAGTAGGAACCGTTCTCCATTCATAGCCAAACAATTATAGACCCAGACATGCCCATGTATCACGAATTCAGAAGAAATTAAAACTTAAAGCAAGACTGGATAAAATGTTCAAACATATATGAGTCGTGATGATATCACGAATATTATGAACAACCGCATATAACACTGTATCCATCTACTATTCATACAGACTTTCCATGTATCATTATTCATAACTTGTCCAGATACACTAATATCCAACCCCAACAGATTTCTACACCAATAGACGAGCCATGCGAAGTCCTTCCATGGCATACATTTTCTGCCTTTGACCCAAGATAATATTCGAGATAAGTGTATTCAAGTCTTTTGGTTTGTAAGAGCTTTTTTATTACTTTTATCTATACCAAAATTTATCATTTCTTAACTAGTATGCTTCATATTACATTCAGCAAAATTGACCACAAATGTTGTTAAATATAAGACACACATTTTACTTATTGTACAACTATAGCATCACTTCAAATACACATTTACTAACTTTGAATGACATTTTACAATAAAAAAATACATTGTTGCCTCTTAGCTAGGCTTGAAACATCGCGTCTCAAACAGTTATTTTTTCAACCCGAATCCATGGGTTTGACCAAATGAAATAAAAAAACCCAAATCTTTAGAAATTAACTTAAATAGATATTAAGGGTATGTGTATGTGTATGTATATGCATCTAATTTAGTACCCTAAGTATGTTGGTTTAAAATATCTAGTCTAAACATATCTTGATCTAGGTTCTTGGGGTGTATGATTGTCTGTACAATACATAAGTAAACAGAAAATTCTGGAGTATATGGTGTGTCTATGAAGGGTTTGTATCTCTGCCATTGTTCATTTTGTTGATATGTTCTATTAGGAACATGGATATCCTTAAAACAACAATAGCACGAGCTGCTGGGTTTAGTAAACCTTTATGATGGACTTTGTTCTAACCCAGACAACAAGGAGCTCGTTGCTTGTCATTGAATAAAAGAAGAGATAGTGAACTTGTAGCATCCCCTCTTGCATACCAAGACATGTACTGGTGCGTGGACATTGTACAAAGACAAACATTCAAAGTGGTCGGCATTGCACTGAGCCTTGAATGACAACGAGAGACCAACAAGTTCACAAGGAGGAAACCTTTCCTTTTATTTTGAATTCCCCTGCCTTGGCATCCTTGGGGGTAGAGAGAATAATGACACTATAATTTCACCCTCCAACTTTTGGGGATTTACATCGAGGTATCCTAGACATCTTCCGCTTTACCATAGTATTTAATAGGAATATTTGCTTGGCCTTGTGCATTACATTCTTGTGGATCTTCTCCACCACACTAGAAAATCTTGGCGGTGTGTCATGGTGGAACCTTGAAAGGATGTCATCGAGGATCATGAATACATGTTGTGGAGGGATAAAACAAGCTTTGTCGCGGCAGTATTGCAGGATACGTTGTGGCTTACGTAGAAACAGGAGTCGTAGAAGTACTCCATGCTACATGTGAGAAAATTGTCGAAGTTGGCAACACATTGATCCTTTCCACAAAACTGGAAGAAGTATAACCTTTTTTATTTCCCCATTTTTTGTCATTGTGTGACTTTGCTATATGTAAGCTGGGCACACTTGATCAGCACAACAATGGTGATAGGGGAGAAACATGATATATTAGACGGAAGAAACTAGATACCAATGTCAATCCCTGGTCTTAGGGACCTATTGCTCAACTACCATGGGCATGAAGAAATGAATGGTTGGGGAGAAGTAAAGAAAGAAGCGGGGTGCTCTATGAAAATCGGTTTAACCAAAAACAGAGCAATTTTGGTTGTTGTTGTTGTAATCTATCTTGGTTGTGGGTAAATTAACTAGAACCTCCAAGCATGTTGCACCAAGTTGATATCATCAGGAGATCTCCTCTCTTTGGACATCCAACTAGCCCAATTGCTGATTCATTATTATTAACAAACTGTTATGTCATTAAAACATTAAATCACGTGTGTGTGTGTATCATGTACCCAATTGCCTTTCTTGTGTGACGTGTGTGTATGCAGATATCCTAAATGAGATTCAAAAACATGTCTAGTTAGTTTGGAATTCAATTCTTCCACGATTGATTGAATAGCTTCTAGGGGCAGATGTACTGTCAGGAATAAATTGAAGACATGGCTTAATACGATGAGAGCAAAGCATGAGCTGGCAGCTGGGTGAAAGGAATCCCGATATAGTTTGCGAAGACGTAAGGATGGCACACACTAGCTAGCTAGCATGAATTAATATATCGGTTTTGCTATATCTCAATCAACTGAGAATTACTTAAGTCTCAGTCACCCACAAAAATGCACTTGAGTTGCACTTTTCTGTTAAAAAAGTGCAATTGCACTTTTCTACCTGAAAAATGCAACTGATCCGAGTTGCACATTTTTTTGAACTGCAGTTGCACTTTTCTGAGGTGACTGAGACTTAAGAAAATCTCAGTTGACTGAGACATAGACACACCCTTAATATATTGTTATACTTTATTTTACGATCAATATGAGACGAGATCTTTATTAACCTCGAGATTAGAGCACCTCCTTATGCATTGAGATTGATCACGAGCCAAAATGAATAGAGGTCGTTATATGATAGTGGCCTAGTAGCGAGGGGCATCAGGGTGTTCTCCTCATAATCGGACTTCTTGATTATGAAGAGACCGCCGACTTACCAAATCTTGTCAAGGTAACCAGTCTTGTCGACGGAAGCAGCTGCGCTGAACAATGAACATAACAGAAAATAGATCGAACATCTCCATTAATTAACCATGTAATTAGTTGTAGGTTCCATTCTCCATTCATAGCCAAGCAGTTACAGACGATGCAGGCCCATATATACATCCTGAACTCGGAGTAAATGAGTTTGTTGTTAATGGCCGTCAATGATCATGCCAAATACAGCATATGAAGCTAGTTGCACGCGGTTGCAGAACTATACTGTATATGCTAGCTACAGCTCATCACCAAGCAAAGTTGCAGTCATTGCAAAAAAAGGCTGTTAGATCTAGCAGCAGAAAGCCATGCGGCAAGGGATGCGGTCGGCATCGTTGTCGTTCGTTGGATCGCAAGTTGCGTTTGGTCCTCACTCATCCACGCATGCATGCATGGCTCGTCTGATCCGCTCGCTTACCGGTAAACGGAGCGTACGGTACGGGGGCTAAATGCAAAAGCCTATATATGCTCCAAGGGAAGGGGTTCAAGTATAGGAGCAAGTTGGTAGAAGCATTTCCTGGCAGAGTGGCAGTGGGCCAAGAACACGAGTCGATTCTACTACTATTAGCACAGCCCGTGGTAGATCCCTAAGCTTGGTATAATTATGAATGAATAAAACAATAATGCAGTCGACCACGCATCACATGGGTACTATGTGTTAGATCCTTGTTGGTTTATTCAAGATCTTGGCAGCACCTCGCGAAGTAGAAGAAATATCTACCTCTTTAGAGCCTCATTGGATTGGAGAAATTTCATAAGAACTTTGCAGGATTCTAACCAAAGGAATTGAAGCCATCGAATTCTTATGGAATCCAATCCTATGGATCATTGGATTTCATAGGATACCATCGAAATTTGGAGGATGCTAACCACAGGAATTGAAGCCCTCGAATTCCTAATGAATCTTAAAATGAGCTCAGACCTCATTTATTTTTTCTTTGAGAAGTCTAATGCATTTGCACTATCTCTCTCTATGCTCTCTCCCCATTCCAGAAAAATGATGTGTTTGCGCACCATTCAAAGGCACCCTTATAAAGCTCTTGTTTTAAGTTCTTGTAGGAATTTACCCAGTACATGGCATCTCAATTCTGTTATTTTCTATTCCTATGTTTCAAAAATCTTGGAAACAAATATTCCAGCTGTACGTACTGGGATTTCATGTGCCCTTGGAAACGTCCGGCCGGTGGTTAATTAAGCTTGATGAATTCATTCATTCGCTCATCGATCTCGCTTGACCGCCACGAGCTGTTCATTCCGTCCTGCCAATGCGAGCAGCGGTACGCAGGGTGTGTGGTCACGCCCTATTCATTCTCACCCCACGGCTCCTATCTCGAAAGCCTCTCTCGCTCTCACCTGTGGTCACGACGCAGTTCTATTCACGCATGGTCTCAAACAGATATAAAAGCTAACGTCGAAAAAGAAGCGTACATAACCACACGGCTCGCGCAAGGGGAGATGGACGTGTGAGATTTGCGAAAGCCTGGAGGTCACTTTCTGTTCAGTCTAGCTGTACAATGCTGCTGCGTCGTCCATTCGGCAAACGGTTGTGGAAGCCAAGTCAAAGGGAAGCTCCGGCCTCCGAGGATGGATGAAACAGGAGAATGCCTTTCTAACGTCCTCATCCAACGATTATTCATTTCTCTCCCGGAAACAAGTTGAGAGGACGTCCTGTTCACAGGAGCTTTGGTGCCGGCACTGCCCATAACCTTGCCCCTGTGGCTCCGTACCAGCCAAACCACAGATCAGCTGTCCTATTTACCCTCGGTATATCATTACTGTTTGGAGTACAATGATTCGTTCTTTGCTCCATCTATGTCTAGCCATAATGTTAGTATTATACTCCCTCTTTCCCCGCTCTCGTGCAATGATTCGTTCTTTGCTCCATCTAAGTCTAGCCATAATGATAGTATTATACTCTTGTGTCTTGTCGTTGAAACCCTATCATGCATGTCATGTTAGCAAATCTATTGTGGCACAACAATCAATAAGAAGATACGGTATCATAGCACGTAAAACTATAAAACTTAATGGCAAATGCATCATGTACATAAATTTTGCATTAGGATTCTAATCCCTCCGGTTCATATTAATTGACTTTAATATGGATGTATCTAGACACATTTTAGTTCTAGATACATCCATATTGAAGTCAATTAATATGGATCGGAGGGAGTACAAAATATTAAATATGATAGAATTATGATAGTACCTTATGATACTACTCCCTCCTTTCCAAATTAGGATGCCTATAATTTTTAATCAAACTAGAACTTTTTAATATTTGAGCAACTATTTCAAAAACAATATCAACATCTACAATTTTAAATGCACATAATATGAAAATGTATTTCATGATGGTTCTAAAAACATTAATTTGGGACTATAAATGTTGACACGTATTTCTCTATGGTTGGTTAAACTTTGAGAAGTTTTACTTTATCTAAATATTATAGGCATCCTATTTTGGGATAGAGGGAGTATGCATTATAGGAGTTGTACCATAAACTAGTATCATAGGCATGATACTAGTTTGTGATACTTTCCATTATGACTATCTAAGGACTTTCACAATGCATTGGCTCTTAGCATATTATTCTAGGTAAGATGCACCACTGCTCAAATGCATTGTTTGTTGAGAATTATATCTCATTTAATGATTTTTGGTACATGCATGCCCTCTAATTGGGTTGAGATTGTATTTTATCTATGATTCCGTGCAATTGTTGTTTATTAGCATCTGGCTTTCTATTGGTTAAAGAAAATCAATCAATGACCTAAGGCTGCAACAATTTTTCATGTCCTTATCCAAACAAAAAGTGACCCA
Source organism: Lolium multiflorum (assembly GCA_030979885.1). NCBI lineage: Eukaryota > Viridiplantae > Streptophyta > Magnoliopsida > Poales > Poaceae > Lolium > Lolium multiflorum. The sequence continues at coordinate 110,818,412 of CM061750.1, read as the reverse complement.
ACAACATAGCCTAACTTCGATAATGAACCGAACGCCAATCGATTAGAGCTAGGTTCGCTTCACGTCATGCACAGAATACGGAACGGTCCAGTAGTAAACAATCAACACATCATATTAGGTACACATCACTAAGGGATGCATCAGGCTAGGTAGCGAGTTGTCTTTTCCTTGACCATTCCAGTCCCTCCCGCTAGTGGCAGAAACCACTCCGTTCCTTCCGAAAACCCTCTATGGAAATTAGGCTGACAGGAGAAGAAGCGAAAGCGCTAGATCCCGCCACTGCACCCCTCGTTGCATGCACAGCCAGCTGGGCTGCTAAGAAGCTGGCCAAGCCGAAGAAACTCGCCAAGGATCTAACGTTGCAGGAGCGTTGGGTCGAGTCAAAGAAACACGCAGGCCGGAGAGAGGCCACGAGAAATCAGGCGGCCGCTGCAAAGCTCAAAGACTAGTGATGGAAGAAAAAAAAAGACCGCATCCTCGCCGTTCGGGCCTAGGCCAGGGCGACTTGCTTGCGCAGAAATCCACCTAGCAGCCGTCATTAGTTTGCTTGTTGAATGTTAATTTCAAAAAAAAAATACTTAAGTTAGCACTAATAGAGTAGCAAAGGTCGCTCAGTTAGTCATTAAACCCACTCAATCAGCGTTCATGTCATGTAAGCATATTCTAGAAGGAGTGTCGGTTTTTGCACGAAACCATTCATGAACTTCATAAAAAAATGGATAATGTGCTACTTAAAATTAATTTCGAAAAATCCTATGATAAAATTGAATTTATTTCCTTGCAACAAGTGATGCGTACGAAAGGTTTCGATCCAAAATGGTGTAAATCGGATTAATGAGTTTGTTAGTCGAGGTAGTGTTGGTATTGAAGTCAATGATGACATAGTCCACTATTTCTAAACATGCAAAGGTTTAAGGAAAAGTGATCCTTTATCACCTATCTTGTTTAATATCATCGTTGATATGTTAGCAATTTTGATTGGGTCAGATAGATGGCCTTGTACTACACTAGTTAAAGGGGGATGTCCATACTATAATACGTCGATGATACAACTAGTTTTATGGAGCATGCATGATATCCAGAAAGCTCTCAATATGAAGCTAATCATGAGCATTTTTAAAATCTGTCGGTTTTAAAAGTTATTTTTCAAAAGCGTGAAGTTTTTTGTTTTGCAGAAGCAAAGGAGAGTAGGAGACTCAAGAGGATTATAGAAATATTTTTGGACGTGAAATTGGTTCTTTCCACGTTGGATACTTTGGCATTCCTATTTATTTTAGAAGGATAAAAAAAATGGTGAATGAAAACCAACGGAAGATCGTCATGAGAGGAAGCTCTCTTGTTGGATTGGCAAACTTCTCTCTTATGGAGACCGCTTGATCCTCATAAACTTGGTTTTAACTAGCCTGCCGATGTTTGCACTATCCTTCTTTGAAATACCCATAGGGGTAAGAAAAAGACTAGATTTCTTTAGACCATGATTCTTATGGCGGAGTGATGGCCATAAGAAGAAGTATGAGCTTTCTAGTTGAAATGTTACATGTCGTCCAAACGATCAAGGGGGTTTGGTGGTGGAGGTTTTAGAGTTAAAGAACCAATTTTATTGAGTAAATGGATTTTTAACTCCTCGCCTAACACGGAGTTTTGCAGGAGTTGGTTCAAAATAAATATCTTCACTCAAAATCTTTGTCTCAACTGAAGGCAAAAGATAGCCTCTAAATCTCCCTTTTGGAAAGGTCTCATGAAAGTTAAAAATGATTTCTTTGAACCTGGTTCCTTCAAAATTGGTAATGGCGAGAAGAGTAGGTTCTGGAAGAATTCATGGTTGGATTCTCCTGAATGCACTAAGAACAAAAACAACTGATTTTATCATCAATGCTTTAGCATTATTTCTTTGTTGTGTTCACTCAGCTTGCTAACCAGGCCCGGCGCTGAGGCGGTGCAACCGGTGCGGCCGCACCGGGCCTCCGATCGTATGCACAGATCGATAAAGAAAGGAAAGGCATTGACTCTGTCCGGCCGGGTCGCCTGGAAACTTACTTAGGCCATCTCCAGCGGCGCGACGCATTTCAGACGTCGAAACGGACGCGTCGTGTCCGTTGGCGTCGGCCGAAATGGTCGAAATCGTCCGGGCGTCCGTTTGCGTCGGGGGGTGGCTCCAGCAGCGCGACGCATTTTTTTTTTCATTCATGCAACCATAATTCACATTAATAAAAAACATAAAAAAGCCATAAAAGCGTGCTAAAAGTTGCTGCTGCCTACTGGTCGTCGCGACGAGGTTAATGAACTCCGGCGTCGCCATGGAAACTCGTACGCCGGCGGTGGAGGAGGTACCGCGCATAGGCAGGAGGCGTGGCCAGGGATCCCACGCCGGAGCAGCAGGCGGAGCGCGGTCGTTGGAACGCGTCGGCGTTGTCGGAGAGTCGCCGGCCTCCCTTGCGCGAGCGCCGACTCCCGCTGGATTGCGAGCCCCTTCCACAAAGCGAGCTCGTTGAGCTCGTCCCGCGCGTTGTTGGCCGGTGCCATGGCAATGGCCTCATCCTCGGAAAGGTCCGGCGGCTGGGTCTCGGATCCCACGCCGGCCCGCGTCGTCGTGGTCGTAGTCGACCATGTCGACGTCCTCGTCCGCGTCCTCCTGGTCGTTCTCTTCTTCTTCGCGGCGATCTCTCGGAAGTCCACGTCGCCGAGGTAGCCGCGGCGGCGCGCGTCGAACTCCCACGTCCCGAATGAAATCCAGTTGTAGGAGTTCAGCGCGTACGCCGATCCTCCGCGATCCGGCGGCAAGATCGCGGCGGCGGCGCACCCGTCCCGCCGCTCTCGGCCCTCGCGCGGCACGGGGACCGGCACGCGCCGAGTTCGTACCAGCCCCTCCCCAAGTTCGCGTCCGGCCATGGCACGGCCGGTATTCCTCCCATAGCTGCCGCGCGAGGTCAACGCGGACGTACCGGCCGACCCGTGCCTTCTTGCCGGAACGCGAGCCGCTAGCCTCCTGGTCGTTATTCGTCTTGCGGAACGGCCAGCATTTCTTTCCCATGGCGTCGGTGGGGTGGATACTATGGGATTTGGCAATGGTTTGGTCGTGGAAAACCGGCAGCGTCCATTTAAAAGGTTCCACGCCATATCGCCTTCAATGGCACAGGTAACGTCTACTAGCTACGCACGCCGGAAGCCGAGGCACGCCATTAACACGGCCCTACAAAGGGCTGCAGCGCCGTAATGCCGCGGAAGACGGCGTTGTGCCGCTGCCGCGGGCCTGCGACCGAGCGGACACTTTGCGCGTCGCGCGCCGCAGAGATGCAACCTGGCGCATATTTGGGCCAGGTTTTCGCGACGCTGTCACTTTTGCCGCCCTTGGAGGTGGTGCACGACGATTTTCGGTCACGGACACAAACGGTCGCTCGGCGTCCGTTTGCGTCAGCCTGAGATGCCCTTACGCATCGTCTTTCTGGACCTCCTCGGCTCCTCCTTCACTTTTCCATTCCCCAACCCCAAATCCTCAATCATCGGCATGGCATCGACGATGGGGCGGTTCTGGCTCATCGAGATTTCTAGCCGTTTTGGAGGAATTAATGGAGGAGGAGATCATGTTTCATTGATTCCCAAGAAATCTCTCCCGAATTTGCAACGGTCAGTACAATCCCCTTCTATATATTCTTCCAGATTAGTTTGTTCTTGGTCATTCCTGCCGATCTCCACTTCTCATTTCTTATTCCCCAATTCTCAAGTGCTTGAGCAAGGCAGAAGATTGAAGAAAGGGGAAAATCAGGAGGGGAATCGCTGAATCGGTAACAGAACGCAGCTGGGCAGGGGCCGGAAGGCGGCGGCGGCAGCAGCAAGGGCCAGCATGGTGCATGTGCATTCAGAGTTGAGCATCATCTTGGCTCCAGGTGCATTCGTTTCAACTTTTAATTGCATGTCCTAATTCATTTTGTGTAGTGCCAACATGTCATCGAGAAAGTATATGTCAGGTCATGAAAAGCGAAAAAAGAGAAAGCGAGTAGATGAGCTAATAGAATCCCAAAAGGGTGCCATTGAGAAATTTATTAGGAAAAATGCAAGTTCTGCTAGTAATTCTCAAGAACTAGCTCTAGCAATTGTCGAACATCCCAATGAAAATTTAGATGCGAACAATGCTAGTGGTCATGAAAATTCAGGTGAAGATGATAATGCTGCGAGTGACAATGAAAATTCCGACCGCAGTGACCATGAACCAGAGCAACAACATTTTACCATGAATATTTAGATCCAGCAAATTGGGATAACTTACATGATAAATTAAGGGATATGTTAGTGGAGAAGGGACCTATAAGAGAAGAAAACCTTGTTTTTCGTTTACATGATTCTGGTAGGCATTTTTCATATTCTTATTATTCTAAAAAAAACTAAGCAATGGAGAAGTTCATGATCGATAATGGCTAGTATATTCAAAGCGTGTCGACAAGGGCGCATAGCAAGGGATGGAGTGGGAGATTGGAGACACCTTAGTGAGACGATAAAAGATCATGAAAATAGTGTTGAGCATATTAGTAATATGAGCAATTGAAATGAGTTGAGAATTAGACTAGGAAACAACCAAACCATTGATAGAGATTTGCAAAAGATATTCGCAAAGGAGAAAGAACGCTTGAAACAAGTTTTGCGAAGAATAATTGATGTTGTAAAATATCTTGGAAAACGAAATTTGGCATTTCGGGGATCTAATGAGAAGCTTTACGATGACAATAATGGAAATTTATTAGCGACTGTTGAGATGATTGCCGAGTTTTACTTGGTAATGCAAGATCATCTTAGACGCATTGAAAATAATGAAATTCATCATCATTACCTTAGCCATTCAATTCAAAACGAGTTGATCTCTCTTTTAGCATCAACTGTTACAAGTTCTATTATAAAAATTGTTAAAGAGGCCAAGTATTTTTCCATTATCCTTGATTGTACTCGAGATGTGAGTCACGAGGAGCAAATGACTCTACTTGTTCGATGTGTTAATTTGTCAAATAAAAAGATTAAAATTGAAGAGTTCTTTCTAGGGTTCCTTAAGGTAGATGATGCATCCGAGTTGGGTCTTTTTAATGAATTGCTTGCTGCGATGAACTCTTTTGGTCTTAATATTGATGATGTGAGAGGACAAGGTTACAATATTGGTTCAAACATGAAAGGGAAAAATCAAGGGGTACAAAAACGATTACTTGGTATTAATCCAAGAGCATTATATATGCCATGTGCTTGTCATAGTCTTAATCTCACACTTTGTGACATGGCGAATTCATGTAGTAAAGCAATTACATTCTTTGGCATTGTCCAACGAATATATGTACTGTTTTCAAGTTCAACTAAAAGATGGAAAGTTCTCCTTGACCATCTTCCAAGTTTCGCTCTAAAATCTCTGTCTAATACTCACTGGGAGAGTAGGATTAAAAGTATCAAGGCTATTAGATTTCAAGCTCCTCAACTAAGGTCAGCTTTATTAGAATTATCTAAATCTGGTGATGATGCCATGGCGAGAAGCAATGCTAAAACTTTATATGATGTGATTGGTACTTTTGAGTTTTTACTTAGTATGGTTATTTGGCATGATATTTTGTTTTACGTAAATATGGCGAGCAAAACATTGCAATCCCCATACATGTGCATTGACTCAACCTTGAAACAGATTGAGGGCATAATGAATTTTTTTGGCAAGTACAGGCTTTTCAACTAGTTTGATTATTGCCAAAGAACTTGCAAATGATATGAAAATACAACCATCATTTCCAATAAAACGACGTGTTACTAGAAAAAACATTTTGATGAAAGTGATGATGATGCTAACAATGAAGAGATCCTAGCTGCAGAAAAAGCTTTCCAAGTTGATTTCTTGTATGTTATGGTGGACATGGCAAATACTTCATTGAAAAATAGATTTGAGGAACTTGGAGTTTTCAAAGAAATATTTGCTTTTATGCTTAGCTCATCAAATCTGAAGTCACTGGATGATGTTGAGATACAAAAATGTTGCAAAAAATTTGCTAAAACTTTCTCTCGTAAATATCCAATCTCTCATAAAGATGTATTTGATGTTGACTCTGATGATCTTTTTTCTGAATTAAGAATGTTGCAAATGACCTTACCAGATGAACCTATGTGTGCTGCGGAGATGTTTGAGTTTGTTAGAAGTATAAATTGTTTTCCAAACATTGTTGTTGCTTATAGAATTTTATTTACCATACCTGTGACAGTAGCTTCGGCTGAAAGAAGCTTTTCAAAACTAAAATTGTTAAAAAAATTATCCAAGATCAACAATTTCACAAGAGAGTTTGAATGGTCTAGCTACTATATGCATTGAGAAGGGCCTATTGGACCAGATTAATGTTGATAATATTATGTGACTTTGCCTCAACAAATTTTAGAAAAAAAGGGTTTACATAATTAGTGCACTTGTCTATTTTGCAAGTTAATACATGATCAGAGTACAAGCTGGAGTGTCGGCAGGAGACCTGGAGTGCAAGAACAAGTATGAGCTGGAGCGCGAGCTAGAATTTGAGCTGAAATGCAATAAGATCGTGAGTAGAGGCCAAGATTGTATTAAATGGTTAAATTTCTATGAAATAAAATATCAGAAATCATCTCTGTTGCTTGTGTATGGAGGGCCTTTTTTTTTGTCTTGCACCAGGGCCCTGGCATGTTAGGGCCGGCCCTGTTGCTAACAAAAGGTCTTGCTTTTGGACATATTTTCTATCTTTGTCCATGTTTATCGTTAGGTATTTATTCTTACATTTAGCAAAATTGACTACACATCATTAAATATAAGACACACATTTACTTATTATACAACTATAGCATCGCTTAAAATACACTTGCACTAAGTTCAAATGACAATTTGCAAAAAAGGTACATTGTTGTTTTTAGTGAGGCTTGGAACATTGCATCTTAAGAAACTATCATTTGAACATGATCCCACGAGTATGACCAAAATGAATACAAAAATCCAAGTCTTTAGAATTAACTTAAATAGATATTAAGTGTATGTGTATCGGTCCGCATCAATTTTAGTACCTTGAGTATGCTGGTTTATAGCTCTAAAAATACCTAGTCTAACACATATCATGATCTAGGTTATTGGAGTGTATGATTGTCTATGCAATACGAAAATAAATAGAAAATTCTAGAGTGGTTGATGTGTCTACGAGGGGTTTGTTCTTGAAACTTTGGTGTTGTTCATTTCGTTGATCTTTCTGTTAGGAACATGAACATCCTTAGAACAATAAGATCATGGGCTGCTGGATTTAGTATATCTCTAAGCTTGATTTTGTTCTATCCCCGAAAACAAGGAGCTTGTTCCTTTTCAGGGTACGAGACCAGACAGTGAACTTATCGTACCCCTCTTGCATAACAAGAGATGTACGGGTGTAGGAGAAACACACTCAACTGAAACAACATCTCCGCACTAAACCTTTCATGACAACGAGAGACCAACAATTCAGTGCCGCAAGGAGGAAACACTTCTCTTTATTTCGGATTGCCATGTGATCGCTCTATGTTCTATCAACGTCTAAACCATGATTTTCAATAATTATATTGTGATCATTGCCTTATGCTTTGTTGCTTAGGTGAATAACCTAACGATAGCCTTTATAGCCCTAACAATGCCCGAAAATTGCTTTAAGAGTTTCCCAAATATATTAAGATGAGTAAACAATGAGACCACGATAAAAATTACACCTGATGATAAAAATAAGGAAACATGGAAATAGTAAGGAAGATGCAGTAGGAACCATGTAACCAAGTACATACTAGCATTGCTTTCCCCAACAATACAACAATGCATCACATCATTCTTATTCAGAAACCATAAAAGAATAACTTGATATTGTTGGCTTTGGCGGAATGAGAGCACTATAGCATTTTAACTGCGAAGATATAATGGATGCAGCCCCTCGTAACTCTAGGAAAAAATCACACATACCTCCACCGGCTAAAAAAAACATAATGGAGAAATACAGGTAAAATATATTAACTTGTTGAACACCTTATGATCATTTTTATTCGGATGCGATTTAGATGAATAATCCTAACTAACCATGCACATTGTCGCTAAACTAGGTCTAGAGCACCACTACATGATACAAATATTGGATCGTCATGTTCCAATCTTTACACCTCCCGTGCACGGAGAAAGAGAGAGGAATGTATTGGTGTTTTTCGCTTTCTTGTATTTACGCATGGGCTACAACGACATGGTTATGCGCAACCCTTTGTTTGACCGTCATTCCTTGCCTCCGGGGTTTATTCCTTTTCATCACAACTAGGGGTTCCCGCTGAAATTGAAGTTGTTGTAACCTATCATGGTTGTGGACTTGTGGGTAAGTGAATCTCCAAGCATGTTGCTCCAAGTTGATATCTTCGGGAGTTCTCATCTCTTTAGACATCCAACTAGCCCGATTCCCGATTGATTATTGTTAACAAAATTTTATGTCATAAAAACTTCAAATCACATGTGCTGAGTATCACGTACCGTGATTATGATGAGACCTTCCACTTACCAAATCTTGTCAAGGTAACCAGTCTTGCCAAGAGAGGTGCGCTGAACATGACAGAAAATAGATCGATTCAGAGCCAAACAGTTACCGTTATCCATTCGTAGGTAAATCGATCGATTCAGACTTTCTTGTACTTATGTAGGTTCCGTTCTCCATTCGTAGCCAAACAGTTACCGGCCAGGCCCATGCGGCCTGAACTCAGAGTAAATGAATTTGTTGTTAATGGCCGTGAATGTTGTGTGGATGCCAAATGCAGCATATATTCAGCTAATGGCATGCGGTTGCAGAAGTATACAGATCATCACCCAACAAAGTTGCAGTGATGCGTGCATATGCATTGGCCCGGGGTCCACGGGACATGCACGAAACGAAAAACAGACGCCACATGCCGGCACTGGCAAATGGCAAAGATGAACGCACGGAAACGCACAAGAAAGTCTGTTAGATCTAGCAGCAGAAACTCAGAAAGCCATGCGGCAGGGGATGCGACGTCGTCGTTGTCGTTCGATGGATCATACGGTACGGGGGCTATATGCAAAAGCGTATAAGGATTGGAGTAAGTTGGTAGAAGTGTTTCCTGGCAGTGGGCCGAGAACTCGATCGTCGACGCTATGATTAACACAGCCAGCCGGCGGTAGACCCCTAAGCTTGGTATGAATGAATAAAACAATAATCGCATCACATGGGTATGTGTTAGAGGTTTGTTGGTTGCATTATTCAAGATCTTGGCAGCAACTCAAGAAGAAGAAGAATAAATATCTACCTCTTCGGGGCCTCGTTGGATTGGAGAAACTTCATAAGAATTTTCAAGGATTCTAAACCACGGGCATTTTTCCTATGGAAGCCCTTTTCAGATCATATAGGATTGAAGCCATCCAATTCCTATCAAATCCAGTCCTATGACATCCATTCCATGGAAATCTCAACATGGGCTCAAACCTCATTTATTTTGCCTTTGAAAAGTCCAATGCACTTATTCTCTCTCTCTCTCCCCTCATTCCTGAAAAAATCAAAAATCATGTGTTTGTTTAGTGCGCACCATATGAAGACACCTCTTATAAAACTCATGTGTTTTAAAATTCTATACATGGCATCTCAATCCGGTATTGTTTTCTATTCCTATGTATTGATCCAAAGAGGCACTGAATAGGGTCTTACGTACTGGAATTTCATGTACCGTTGAAGACAGCTGGAGATGCAAGTCGGTCATTATTAAGATACCTTCTACCCTCTTTAGTGCAAAAAAAAACTAAATTTTCTAATATTTTTTTAAATAATAATGTCATAAAAAAGTTAGTTTATTTTTTGAAACTAAAGTGGTTAAAAGATACCCTAATATTAACGCACTCGCCTCGAGGGCTAATTAGGCTTGATGAATTCATTCATTCTCTAGCCAATCTCACATGGCCACACCACGAGTCGTTCATTCCTTCCGGCCTTCTCTCTCTCTCTCATTCCTGAAAAACATCCTATGTTGGTTTCCTACGCACCATCCAAAGACACCCCTGATAAAACTTCAGCGCTTTAAAATCAGTACATGGCATCTCAAACTTGTGTTTTTTCTATTCCTACGTTTTGAAAATCCTAGGATCCAAAGAGGTTCTTCAGGGAGCCGGAGGTTGTTGCCCGGGCCGGCAGTATATACTGGGATTTCATCTACCCTTGGAAACGGACTGTCGGGGGCTAATTGTTTAAGCTTGACGACGATGAATTCATTCATTTCTCGCATGACCGTCACGAGTCGTCCGCAGGGTGTGTGGTCACGCCCAGTTCATTCTCCCACACGGATCCCAGCTCGAAACCAACCTCTCTAGCTCTGAAGTGTGGTCACGATGCAGTTCTGTTCACGCATGGTCCCAAACAGAGTAAAAGCTAGCGTTGAAAAAGAACCGTACTCCATACATAACATAACCACCACACAGATCCCTACACACAGGGGCTACTCCATGGGAACTTGTTCTATTCCTTGACCCGCTCGTGCAAGGGGCGACGGACGTGTGATTTCCCACCAGCTTCGCCAAAGGCTGGAGGACCCTTTCCTTTCAGTCTAGCTATACATTGCTGCTGCGTCGTCCATTCGGCACACGGTAGTGGAAGCCAAGTCAAAAGGGGAGCTCCTCCGTGGATGGATGGATGCAGCTCGAGATGATTTTTAAATTGATTATTCATCTCTCTCCCGAAAACGAAGTTTGGGAGAAAACAGAATGGTGTCAGCTACGTCCTGGACTCCTGGTCACAGAGCTTTGGCGCCGCCCCTGCCGTAACCTTTATCATCATGTACAGGTCCATCATATCCTATGCCTGACAAGCATGACTGAGGTTCGCATCACAATCATCATCAACATAGGACTGTCACATGAAAAACATAGCAATAGAACTCTACAAAATTATGTGTCCATAAAAAATTGGTTTTCACAAATAATTACCCAATATATACCTCCATTTTGTTCGACGGCTTTGACTCCCCAAAATGTTTGCCACCTGACTCATCAAAAAAACAACTCTCCATATCGGATTCACCATAATAGTCATACAACTTTTCAAGTCCAGATATTTCCTGCAAAAATTAATGACAACAAGTACATGTACCTCATTACTATTTCCCAGATTTTATTGGTAATCTCATTGTTGTTTTCCTCGAACGCAGCCTCACAAATATCTCTCTCATAATCATCGTCAATGTTCATCTACATATTCAATGGTAACATGACAATGTTAAAACATGTACATTCTGCATTTGCTTTCCATGACAAAAGTTGAATATATCAAAGCCACTCACGTTAATATTTGCTTCCCTCCCATGCTCTGAGCTCATGGAATTATCTGACCTTGAACCAACAAAAATATTCTCACTCGCTGACAAAGATTAATCACCAAGCCATGTTCTAGAATTATCTGACTCGTCTCCATGAACTTCAATTCCATGAACCTTCTCTACCTCACAAACACCAGCCTCGTCTCATCTATTTCCTAGCTACAACAAAAATCACAATTTTAGTACATCCACATGAAATTCTAACGGAAGTTAAAATGATCCAACACAAGGTGAATGATCATATACGTACCAACTACTCGATGCGCCGGAGGTGTAAACCTACCCCCACCGCAAGGGTCGATCGATGCGTTCGAGGAGGAAGAAGATAGGCCACGCTCAAGGGAAAGAGGATTCGGCCCTAACCCTAGCCTCGCCGAGACTTATCTGGTTAGAGCGATCAACGGCGACGGCGGAGACGGCCGGCGTGACGGCGGCAGATCCCACCCGGGAGGAAGAGGAACCCTACCCCCCACCATCTCGGTTGATGCGTCGGGCTCGCACTAGGGTTCCAAGGAGGAGTAAAGTGCTCACGGCGATCGCGGCAACAAAAGGGCACATGCACGACGGCGGAGACGGCCGGCGCGCCGGCGGCAGATCCCTCCCGAGAGGAAGATCAACCCTACCCCCACCAGCTCGTTCATGCGTTGGCTTACGCTAGGGTTTCCGATGAGGGAGGAGTACAACGTCTCCTCGCGATGATCGCGGCAACAGAAGGCACATGCACGACGATCGAAGAGTTTTAGGCGGATTAGATCTTAAGTGCTCACGTGATCTCTTTTTTTCAAACGGGACATATATATACCGTATCCATACATACGGGTATACACGGGCTGTATATGGGTTCGGGCGGGCCCAACTCTGTAAAAAAACTTAATATGACCCCTCAACTTTTGGGGGTTGAACATACTTTGTATCCCACGTCTATGTACAGTTATATCACCTAGTCTAGCGGTAGTGCCCTGGTTTATAGGATCACACAATGTGTGTCCACTTATATGTTGTACCTCTCCACCATGTGTGGTATTGAGTTAATCATAATTCTATCTTACAATTTGGTATCAGAGCCTTGCGCTCCCCTCTTCCCCATGGCCGAAACTTCCTCCACCTCAACATCGGCGACCGCGCCGGTGACCTCCTCCACCTCTATTCCAAACCTAGACAGCGATCCCCGTACGCCCCTCCCCTCCTAGACTTTCATCCCCAGAGCTCCTCCTACGCCCCACCACTCGGATCGCTTCAACTTTGATGGCTTCTCCGATTCCCTTCCCCTGATCCACAACCCCAATTCCATGCCGGCCATCGCCTTTCCCTCTCAGATCCGTCACCCTACCTATTCCCACCCAATTCTCGACGTCAACATCAATACCTACGTCAAATTTCAGGTCAATTCGGCCGGCGCAAACTTCTCCAAATGGCGTCAAATCTTCAAGTTTCTTCTCACCATGTACAGCATGATGGATCATGTCACCGAGGGCACTGCCCCTCGGAATCCAGATGACGCTCGGCGGGCCGTCGACATCCACCTCAGCCTCTGGTTCATGGCCACGCTGACGGACGATCTTCATCGCCTTTTTCAGGGCGACAGCACGACGTGCTCCACCTGGACCCGACTGCACCGCTTCTTCCTCAACAACTCCACCTCGCGCTACCTCTACCTCAACAAGGCCTTCCGCAACACACCGCGCGGTGACATGTCCGTGGCCACGTACGCCAGCAAGTTGCAGTCCATTGCCGATGATATGGACGCCATCGGGTGCCCCGTCGACGACCGTGATCTCGCCTGCCAGTTCGTCGACGGCCTCGGCGCCAAGTACAAAACGTAGGCAGCGATCCTCAAGAACGACCTGCCGTCGTTTGCCGATTGCTGCTCACGCATCCAGTTGGAGGAATTCTCTGACGACACCGCCCCTGCCCAGGTGTACGCCGCCCACGGCGGCGGCACGGGCAGTGCTCCGCACGGTGGCGGCTGCGGCAGCAGCAGCTCCAGCGCACCTCGCTTCCAGGGTGTGAACCCCAATTACCGTGGCAACAATCCCATCCCTGGCTACCACCCAGGAGGTGGGAATGGTGGCCAACAGCACCACGCCTGGCGATGGCAAGTTCGTGGCTCCCCAAGTGGACACGACAGTTTTTCGCCGGCTGCCGGGCGTGGCAACGACTACGGGGGGCGCGGTCGTGGCTCCGCGACTCAGGAACCCTGGGTGGGGTATTTCGCGCCTGTCGGCGCGCCATTCCCGCCCGCTCGCCATGGTCACCCGCTTGGACTGCACCCAATGCTGCGGGGGTCCTTGGCTCTCGGCCCGGTCATCACACGCAGGCCTACCCTGCCATGTACTCTGGGCCTCCTCCGGCAGCTGCACTGACATCGATTGCACCACCGTACACATTCGACTAAAGCGCCATGATCCACAACGCCATGTCCAATGGGCAGCATTCGATGCAGCAACCGGAGTGGATCATGGATTCCGGCGCCTCTTCACACATCACTGGTAAGACGGGTAACCTCGCTGACAAAGGATTAACTTGTCAATGCCTACAGATTGTAGACTAGGGTTTTGCTAGAAGTAGAGGGCAAGTAGATCTCGAAGGTTCAGGCGAAAAGTACTCGACGATTATGAAAACTAGGGTTATGTTGACAATAGATTCGATCCTTTTTTGTCCCTCGACTCCCCTTATATAGGAGGCGGAGCCGAGGGTTTCGTAGTACACAAGTTACAGAGTTCGGAAGGGTTTCGTACCCAACCCGTAAGATTACAAATCTCTATCTTTCCTAATACAAACTATCTTTTCTTAACACTAAATGGGCTTCCAAGTCTTCTTATTCTTCGAGTCCTGGGCTTTGATTAAACCCCGGGTACCATCTTTGGCAGGCCCATTGGGGATGCCTATGTCAAGCCCCCGAGATTTTCTTGAATCGAAGAATCAGGGAAAATCTCCATTTTACTCATTACATAATCTTTCGATATGCAAACACTATTTTGTACAGGGATAACGGTAATTGGGGCTAGTTCATCTGACGGATCAGGTACTAGTTAAGCTCTAGTGGCAATCCGCAAAACCTACTTCAAAATCACGTCCCTGGACATGATCTCGGGATACTGGTGTAAACTTCGACAGGTGCCGCTTAAGGTCTTACCATTCGTCGAGTCCCAGTCATATTTTATCGGGTACCTAACGCGTCGTTAGGATTTTTATTCGTATCTGTTGATACGGAAAATAGTAGCAATCCACCGTCAGAGACGGTGCACGCCGCTCAGAACGGATCTGGGGTCTTACCTTCGCAAAGTTTTGCGGCATTCAGAGATTTATTCGCGACTTTTAGCGCTCTGAGAATATTTTGTCGAGTGCTTTTCGGCTGCTAGAATAGCACATTTTATCGAGTCGTATTTGATGACTTATTTTGTCCTCCCGATGGGAGTATATGTAGAGTTATCTGTGTAACTCGAAATATACTCACTCTACTTCTTTCTTTTAATGAAAATTCATCGGGCACGCAACGTTCCCGATGGGAGTAGCCCCGAGGCTACAGCCAAGGACTTGTGCTTGGGTGTAGGCTCCACAGATTAGTATCATTTGCCGCTATATTTTTAATCCTTCTTGATATTTTTCTATTTATCGGTGCGCGACCAGCGCCCGATGGGAGTAGCCCCAGAGGCTATGAACAAGTGCTTGCATTTGGTTATAGGCTCTCGTCAATTCTATCTTGTCATACTCGAAATTTTCTTTTTTCCAAAGTAGCCCCGAGCGTTTGGGCAAAAACTTGTATTCGATCAAAGGCTCCCGAAATAATCTTGCGTTGTCGATAAACTTTCCAAGCTTCATAGTCGAGCTTTTCTTTTACCTTGATGACGTCGTTGCTGATGATAACCACGATTTCTGTTTTGGAAATATGCGATAACCGCTTCTCTCACTGCCTTGTGGGTCCTTGATGACCCACAAGTATAGGGGATCGCAACAGTCTTCGAGGGAAGTATTACCCAATTTATTGATTCGACACAAGGGGAGACAAAGAATACTTGTAAGCCTTAACAAATTGTCAATTCAGCACACTGAAACAGACTTGCTCGCGAGAGTTTATCAGCAGTTTTATGGCAGTGGAAATAGCGAAATAATAGCAGCGGTGAAATAAAGAACAGAGTGATTATAGTAAACAACAGATTAAAATACTGTAGGCACGGGACGGATTTAACGGGCGTTGCATGGATGAGAGAAACTCATGTAACAATCAAAGCACGGGCATTTGCAGATAATAATAAAACAGTATCCAAGTACTAATCAATCAATAGGCATGTGTTCCATATTTAGTCGTACGTGCTCGCAATGAGAAACTTGCACAACATCTTCTGTCCTACCAGCCGGTGGCAGCCGGGCCTCTAGGGAAACTGGATATTAAGGTACTCCTTTTAATAGAGTACCGGAGCAAAGCATTAACACTCCGTGAACACATGTGATCCTCACATCACTACCATCCCCTCCGTTGTCCCGATTCCACTTCGGGGCCATTGGTCCGGACTGACATGTATATTATGTAAGATCATAAACAACGAATATCTTCATGAATCAATAA
The DNA here is from genome assembly GCA_030979885.1 of Lolium multiflorum. NCBI lineage: Eukaryota > Viridiplantae > Streptophyta > Magnoliopsida > Poales > Poaceae > Lolium > Lolium multiflorum. Next base: position 110,802,514 of record CM061750.1, on the reverse strand, counting down.
CATGTTCAGATCTGAGATCATGGCACTCGGGCCCTAGTGACAAGCATTAAGCATAACAAGTTGCAACAATATCATAAAAGTGACATCTACGGATACTAGGCACTATGCCCTAACAATCTTATGACTATTACATGACCAATCTCATCCAATCCCTACCATCCCCTTCAGCCTACAGCGGAATTACTCACACATGGATGGGGAAACATTCTGGTTGATGGAGAGGCGGCGATGTGAAGATCTCTCCCCCCGTCCCCGGAGTGCCGAACGGAGACTGGCTCCCGCGACGGAGTTTCGCGATGTGGCGGCTCTGGAGGGTTTCTCGACTTCTCCCCGTGCGTTTCAGGTCGAAACCAATAAGTAGTCCGAGGGGGGGCGGAGGCCGGCCGAGGGGGCCACACCATAGGGCCGCGCGGCCCCCCGGGCCGCGCCGCCATGGTGTGGGGCCTCGGCCTCCACCTCCTTTGCCCTTCTTGTCAATATTTTGGTAAAATAGAATTCGAAGATTTTCCCGAAAGTTGGATTTTCGCACAAAACGAGACACCAGAGCAATTCCAAAAGTTAGTCCGTGTTAGTTGTATCCAAAATACACAAATTAGAGGCAAAACAATAGCAAAAGTGTTCGGGAAAGTAGATACGTTTTGGACGTATCAACTCCCCCCAAGCTTAGCTTATTGCTTGTCCTCAAGCAATTCAGTTAACAACTGAGCGATAAAAGAACTTTCACGAACACATTTGCTCATATGATGTATATATTCTCATGCTATGGCTAATACTTAAGCAGTTCATAATAAGATACATGCAAATAGGATCATCCAACAGCTATGTCAATCATGGAGAGGTACCAACAATTAATAATAAGCATCATGAATCATGTATATAAGCAGGATTGCAATGTTCATAAGAGAATATGATAAAGTGGTATCTCGCTTGCCTGTATTTGATCGGCAAAACATAAATGCCAAGGCACCTCTTGAGTTCATAGAAGGACTAGAAGTAGTGCTTGTCAAAGATAAAAGCATCAAAGTTATACCACAATCAATCATATTTTGAGACAAGCATATTATACTAAGAATGACAGTTGTGCTCTCAAGATAGTGCTCAAAGAAATAATGGAGACACAACATAAAAGTAAAAGATTGACCCTTCAGAGGAAGCAGGATTAACATGCGCTAGAGCTTTTCATTTGTAAAGCAGGAGTAAAATTATTTTGAGAGGTGTTTGTTGTTGTCAACGAATGGTAATGGGTACACTAACTACCTCATCAACCGGACTCACAAGAGCGGCTCCCATTTATTTATTTTTGGTTGGCACTCCTTCCAACCTTTCTTTCACAAACCATGGCTAACCGAATCCTCGGGTGCCTGCCAACAATCACATACCATGAAGGAGTGCCTTTTATTTAAGTTTTATTATGATGATGACACTCCCCCAACCTTTGCTTACACAAGCCATGGCTAACCGAATCCTTCGGGTGCCGTCCAACAATCACAAACCATGGAGGAGTGTCTATTTAAGTTAATTAATTTGGGACTGGGAATCCCATTGCCAGCTCTTTTTGCAAAATTATTGGATAAGCGGATATGCCACTAGTCCATATGAGAGTCCGTCAAAAGTAAATGACAAGGTTGAAAGCTAAACACCACATACTTCCTCATGAGCTATGAAACATTAACACAAATTGAGAAGCATTTTGAAGGTTTTAAAGGTAGCGCATGAGAATTTACTTGGAATGGTTTGAAATGCCATGCATAGGTATTTATGGTGGACACTTTTGGAACAACTTGGTTTTCAGGTGTTTGGAAGCACGAGCGGCGTTCCCACTACAAGTGAAGGCTAGCAAAAGACTAGGGAGCGACAAATCAAGAGAGCAAAACTGTCATAATCATGCTTGCGGCAAAATAAATTAACGGAGGCATAAAAGTGATACAAGAACTCAAGCAATATAAATCATCGAGGCTTAATTGACTTTTGTTCAGTCATATGCATGCGTGAGCATGTGCCAAGTCGATATAAATGAATTATTCAGAGGAGGATACCTCAATGTCATACTTACTTATGAATAAAACAATGCAAGCGAACATCCATGACATGCTACTCATATTAATAAATTGGAACTAAACATGAGAGATCATGAACTACTAGACTTTCTCAAATAACATATACCTCACATGAACCAACTAAGCATGCTCATATGGATGAGTATATGTACAAAAATGAAAACAAATAGAGTTCATACCAGCCTCTCACCACAATCCAATTGTTGTAGATCGTCATTATTGCTTTTCACTTGTGTAGCTTGGGTAATATGAAATGAAAACCACGCTCCAGCCACCGAAGACCATTGAACTCATGATGAACTTTACAAACCAAAGAAGAACAGCAAATATTTTTGGTGTTTTCGAATTAGAAACAAGAACGAAAGAAAACAAGCAAACAAAGCAAAATCTTTTGGGTTTTCTTATAGCAAACTAACGATAGCAAATAAAGCAAACTAAGAGCGAGGAACCAAATAAATAAATAGTGAAGAGAAACAACAGAAATATTTTTGGTCTTTTTGTGTTTTAGGAAAGAAACAAAGTGAAAACAAAAGAATGCAAACTAACAGAAACACAGAAAAGCAGGATGACAGAAATCTGCCAAATCCTGACAGCAGTACAGAAATCGAAAATAACAAAAATCTTCCATTGCTCAGACCAAAAAGTGTTCAACTAATGAAAGTTAGATAACAACCTGGGGAACATGCTCAAAAATTGGCAACTCAAAATAACGTTCTGGCTGTGCGTACGAATTTTTTTGGTAACAGCCCAGAATCTGTTTTTGGACAGCACTTCCCCAAATCTCCTCTCTCATTAGAAAACCACTCTAAGAGACTAAACAAGTATGTACAAGTATCCAGCAACTATAATATGCAAAGAATGAGTGATGCCGGTATACCTCCCCCCAAGCTTAGGCTTTTGGCCTAAGTGGAGTTCATTCCCACGGGGTAATTTTTGTAATTTTTAGAGAACTTCGAAAAATGCACATTTCTGGGTGTTAAATTAATTATTACTGCGCAGGAAAATGATTTCCAAAATCTTAAACAACTAAAGCATATTGCAAAACAAAAGTGCTACAGCAAGTAAAATAGGTGGAAGGAGAGAGAAAGAAAGAAGTGTTGTTTAGCTCTTTTATGCAATAAAATATACTTGTTAACAAGGTTGATCAAGTCTTGCTACCAAATAAATTTTATATGACATAAGAAGAAATAAACCTCAAATCAATCATGTTACCTTATATTGAATTGATATGGATCCAATCACAAGAGTTTGATATTCTTCTTTAGGCTCATATATAGGACAATCAATGGATCCCACTTTGATAGTTTTCACATTAAAAATTGTATTGACTCCACATACTTTATCAATCCTTTTGGGAAAATAAACAGTGTGTTCCTTATCATCAACATTGAAAGTAACCATGCCTTTATTGCAATCAATAACAGCCCCTGCAGTATTAAGAAAGGGTCTTCCAAGAATAATGGACATATTATCATCTTCGCATTTCCACACAACAAAATCAGTTAATATCAAGCAATGTGAGTAACTTGAACAGGAACATTTTCACATAAACCAACGGAATAGCAGATTTATCAGCCATTTGCAAAGATATATCAGTTGGTATCAATTTATCTAAATCAAGTCTCTTATAAAGAGAAAAAGGCATCACACTCACACCTGCTCCCAAATCACATAGAGCAGTTCTAACATAATTATTCTTGATGGAACAAGGAATAGTCGGTATACCTGGGTCTCCAAGCTTCTTTGGAATCTTACCATTGAAGGAGTAATTAGCAAGCATAGTTGAAATTTCCTCATTGGGGATTTTCCTTTTGTTAGTAACAATATCTTTCATATACTTTGAATAAGGAGGCAATTTAATAGCATCGGTCAAAGGGATTTGCAGAAATAAAGGTTTCATCCAATCACAAAATTTATTATAATGTTCCTCCTCCTTTGATTTTAGTTTCTTAGCAGGAAAAGGCATTTGCTTTTGAACCCAAGGTTCTCTTTCATTACCATGTTTCTTAGTAATAAAGTCTTCTTTAGTGTACTTTTTATTTTTAGCATGCTTTTCAGGTTCTTTTTCAATTTCTTCTTTATCAGAGTATCATTCTTATCATTATCTTCCTCATGTTCATTACCACTTTCAGTTCAGCATCGAAATAGAAATACTATTAGGATCATTAACAGGTTTAGAGGATTCTACAACATTCTTATGTTTCTTTTTCTTTTTCTTAGATGGAGCACTAGTTTTAGTTAATTGAGAATCTTGTTCAACTCTTTTGGGATGCCCTTCAGGATATAGAGGATCCTGGGTAGAAACACCACCTCTAGTTGTTACTTCACAAGCATGTTTTTCTTTAGAATTATTTCCCAACAAGTCATTTTGCACTTTAGTAAGTTGATCAATTTGAGTTTGAACCATTTGAAAATGTTTAACAAGTATCTTAACATCATTGGAGGTTCTCTCCACAATACCATGCAATTCACTAATAGCTCGGGAATTTTCCATTAAATGATTCTCTACTCTCATATTAAAGTTTTCTTGCTTAACAATATAATTATCAAATTCATCTAAGCATTGAGCAGGAGATTTTGAATACGGAATATCTTCCATAGTAAAGTGTTGAAGCGAGTGTACCTCAATCATGGATGAAGGGGGAATCGTCTCACATATATCTTCTATAGGAGGTAAATTCTTCACATCTTCAGGTTTAATACCCTTCTCTTTAAGAGACTTCTTGGCTTCCCTCATATCTTCATCATTCAATTTAATCATACCCCTCTTCTTCACTATCGGTGTCGGGGTTGGTTCAGGTGTAGACCAATCATCATGATTCCGGCCTATTTTAGCCAATAATTCAGCGTCGTCTGGAGTTCTTTTCCTGAAAACACAACCAGCACAACTATCCAGGTATGCCCTAGACTCAATAGTTAGTCCACTATAAAATATATCAAGTAAATCATGCTTTTCCAAATCATGGTCAGGCTGAGCTCTAATAAGAGAACAAAATCTAGCCCAAGCCTCAGGCAATTTCTCTCCATCTTCCTGGTCAAAATTATAAATTCTCTGCAAAGCCATGTTGAGCACTAGCAGAAAGTATTTTCGAAAGAAAACATCACGCAAGTCGGTTGGACTTTTAATAGAACCAGGAGGCAAATTATTATACCAAGTTTTAGCATCATCCTTTAATGAGAAAGGAAAAATTTTAGCGACAAAATAAGTACGCATCTTGACATCATCAGAAAACACGCCACTAAGAGTAGATAACTCAGTCAAGTGTTCAACAGCACTTTCTTTTTCAGTACCACAAAAGGGTGTTTTCTCAACAATAGCTATATGAGATAGATCAAGAGAAAAATCATAATCTTTATCCCTAATGTTTATAGGAGATGTGGCAAATTTAGGATCGGAGATGGTGTATATCTAACAGCATGTTCTGCAAGCAACTTTTTAATTTTTCTTGCATCGGTAGTAGCCTTGCATTTTTCAATAAAATCATTATCAAGCTCTACATAATCTTCATCAAGATCATCACTAGAATATTCAACAGACTCAGGTGAATTAACAGTGTAGCAGCATTAGGAGTTTCAGTATTTTCAATTTGTCTAGACTTAGCAATTGTAGCATCTAGAAAAGATCCCAATGAACCACTATCATCAAGCACAGCAGAAACATTATCAATATTATGAGAATTTTCAGATTCAGCAGTACCAGCACGCGAAGCATGTGGCGGTGAAACAAGTTTATCAATCACGAGGTGAATCAAGAGCAGAGAGGTACTCAGAGTTGTACCTTTTCTTGTAGTGGATGGTAATATGGCGATCTTAGTATCGCGAGGTTTACCCATAATGGAGAATTTGCAGCGAACAATATCAATCCAAGTGAACTTCCAAATAAAGCTATGCTCCCCGGCAACGGCGGAAAATAGTCTTGATGACCCACAAGTATAGGGGATCGCAAGTCTTCGAGGGAAGTATTACCCAATTTATTGATTCGACACACAAGGAGACAAATAATACTTGTAAGCCTTAACAATGAGTTGTCAATTCAGCGCACTGAAACGACTTGCTCGCGAGAGTTTATCAGAGGTGTTTTATGGCGTGGAAATAGCGAAATAATAGCAGCGGTGAAATAAAGACAGGTAGTGATTATAGTAAACAGGATTAAAATACGTAGGCAGGACGGATTTAACGCGTTGCATGGATGAGAGAAACTCATGTAACAATCAAAGCATGGGCATTTGCAGATAATAATAAAACAGTATCCAAGTACTAATCAATCAATAGGCATGTGTTCCATATTTAGTCGTACGTGCTCGCAATGAGAAACTTGCACAACATCTTCCCTACCAATGGCAGCCGGGCCTCTAGGGAAACTACTGGATATTAAGGTACTCCTTTTAATAGAGTACCGGAGCAAAGCATTAACACTCCATGAACACATGTGATCCTCACATCACTACCATCCCCTCCGGTTGTCCCGATTTCTGTCACTTGGGCCATTGGTTCCGGACACGACATGTGTATACAGCTTGCAGTAAGATCATAAACAACGAATATCTTCATGAATCAATAACATGTTCAGATCTGAGATCATGGCACTCGGGCCCTAGTGACAAGCATTAAGCATAACAAGTTGCAACAATATCATAAAAGTGACATCTACGGATACTAGGCACTATGCCCTAACAATCTTATGACTATTACATGACCAATCTCATCCAATCCCTACCATCCCCTTCAGCCTACAGCGGGGAATTACTCACACATGGATGGGGGAAACATTGCTGGTTGATGGAGAGGCGTTGGCGGTGATGGCGGTGAAGATCTCCTCCAATTCCCCGTCCGGCGGAGTGCCGAACGAGACTGGCCCCGCGACGGAGTTTCGCGATGTGGCGCTCTCTGGAGGGTTTCGGCGACCTCTCCCCGTGCGTTTTCAGTCGAAACCAATAAGTAGTCGAAGGGCGTCGGAGGCCGGCCGAGGGGCCACACCATAGGCCGCGCGGGCCCCCCGGGCGCGCCATATGGTGTGGGGCCCTCGGGCCCACCTCCTTTGCCCTTCGGCTCCGTCAATATTTTGGTAAAATAGGACCATCTGAAGAAATTCCGAAGATTTTCCCGAAAGTTGGATTTCTGCACAAAAACGAGACAATTGCTGAAAACAGCGTTAGTCCGTGTTAGTTGTATCCAAAATACACAAATTAGAGGCAAAACAATAGCAAAAGTGTTCGGGAAAGTAGATACGTTTTGGACGTATCCAGTAACCATTATCTTGACACGTCGTTCTAGTGGGGGACACACGTCCTCCGCTTTTTCTGGCGCACGTACCGTAACTTCTCAATGTTAAAATACTGTTTTACCCTCGTCTCCACGTGGTTATCACATCGGCTTCATCGTTACTCAGCCTGCTGATGTGGTTTACCTCGCATCCATCAAACAATTTCTCCAGCTCATTGTACACCTCTTTGTATGCTATCATACTTTCTTGACTGCATCACATTGGTTCATAACTTGTGCCACCAATTGTGAGTCGCCGAAGATTTTCAATCGGGTTGCACCACAAGCTTTCGCCATCTTCATCCCGTGTATGAGAGGCTTATTCTGCTTCGTTGTTAGACACATTTGGAAACGTCATCCTTAAGACATATTTCAACTTGTCGCCTTGGTGATACCAATATCACGCCTGCTCCAACACCTTCCAACCTTTTGGATCCGTCGAAGTTCATGGTCCAAGTTCTCGATAAATGGAGGCCCCGTGTTTTGTAGCTCCATCCACTCTGCAATGAAACGGTAAAACCTGCGATTTTATTGCCTTTCTTTTTCATATGTGATGTCCCGAGGGAAAGTTCTATTCCCCAAAGGAGACACGACCCGTAGCTTCTGGGTTGTTCAATATGTTTGACAAGGAGCTTCATTGACCACTATTATCGGGTGCGCCGAAAAATAGTGTCGCATTTTTCTTGCTGTCGTGAATACTCCATACGCCGCTCGATATTGCGGGTACCGTTGTTTTGAAGGTGACAATACTCACCGATGAAATATACTGGCCTCGAACTCCATGAAGCTTGCCTTCTTCTTCTCTTTCGACTACTAGGGCTGTGCTGACCACCGAGGTGTGGCTGCAATGTATAAGAGTAAAGGTTCTTTCTCTTTAGGCGCCACCAGATTGGTGGTGTCGAAATTGTCCGCTTGAGGTTCTCGAAAGCCCTATCGCTTCCTCGTTCCATTGAAATTTTTCCCCCTGTTTGATCAATGCGTAGAACGGCAATGCTTTTTCTCCTAGCCTGGCGACGAATCTGCAAAGCTGCGACTCGCCCGTTAACGTTGTATTTCTTTCAACTTTGTTGGCTTTCTCATAGTAACGATGGCCTGGATTTTTTGGATTAGCTTCAATCCCCTTGCTGATACTAAAAACCGAGAAGTTCTCCCGGAACTCCAAAAGAGCATTTTGTCGGGTTCAGCTTGAGGCAAAACTTGTCGAGGTTGTCGAAGGTTTCCTTCAAATCTTCGATCGAGTCGACCCTTTTTTGATGTTATCACGACATCGTCGATGTAGACTTGCACATTTTTCCCAATGTGTTGCTAGACATTTCTGCATCATCCGCCGATATGTTGCTCCCGTTTTCAAACCAAAGGGCATTGTTTTGTAAAAACACGCCGTAAGGTGTTATGAACGCTGTCTTGGCTTCATCTTCTTCCTTTAATCTGATCTGGTTATAACCGAGTATGCGTCCAAAAAGGAAAGACGTTCACATCCTGCCGTGGAGTCGATGATTTGATCGATCCTTGGGAGGGGAAAGTGATCCTTAGGACAATGTTTATTGACACACGTAAAGTCGACACACATGTGAAGGACTTTTGTGTGTTTCTTCACCATCATCGGGTTAGATACCCACGTGGCTTCTGTAGATATTTCTTTGATAAAACCAGCATCTTTGAGTCTGTCTATTTTCGATAACATAGCTTTGCGGTTGGTTAGAAACGCCGCAAAGGTTGCTTGATTGGTCTTGCGAGAGGATCTAAATTGAGGTGGTGCTCGGCAAGTTCCTGGGTACTCCTGGCATGTCAGCTGGACACCATGTGAAGATTTTCCGGTGCTCACGGAGGAACTCGACGAGCGCGCTTTCTATGCGACATCCATGTTTGCTGCAATGGATGTCGTTTTCTTTGGGTCTGTCGGGTGACCTCTTTTGAATCCTTGGTTGTGTTGAAAGTTGGCTCCTTAGAAGATCTCCCTACCTCTGGCAGCACATCATAATCAGTGAACCTTGGCGCCGCATATTCTGCTTGCATCCCGAAAGTTTCTCATAGTCGATGAAAATCCTTGTCGCATTTATCGGATAACGCGAAGCTTCCCTTGATTGTAATGGGTCCCTTGGGTCCGGGCAACCTCCACAATAGATACGTATAATGTGGTACCGCCATAAACCTAGCGTATGCTGGTCGTCCCAACAAAGCGTGATACGACGGAAATCCACCACTTCGAACTCCAAATTCTCTATCCTGTAGTTTTCTCGGGTTCCAAACTGAACGTCGAGGTTGATCTTGCCCAATGGGTAACTTGGCTTCTCGGTGTAATCCCATGGAAACGTGTGTCGTTGGTTTCAAGTTTGCCGGGATATGTTCATCTTCCTCAATGTATCTGCATACATAAGGTTTAAGCTGTTGCCGCCATCTATGAAAACTCTCGACACGTCAAAACCAGCGATTACTGCGGGTAAGATGAGTGCTGATTGTCCTGGTCGAGGAAGTTGCTGCGGATGGTCCGCGATTGTGAAGCCGATGTCTTGCCCTGACCAATTTAAGTACTCGATTGGTGGAGGCATCTTCTCGCCATGAACACTTGTCGGAGATTACCTTCTGCGTTGGATGGCCTAGCTTTCGAATCATCGAGACCGCACCGTTAGAATTAGGATCAACATATGGAGGTGGGTGTGGTGCTGCCGCTATTCTGTGCCGATTTTCGTCCGTAATTGCGAGAGGAGGTGGAAGGTGGATCTCGCTCCTTGGCCCCTGGGGGTTTTCGTTCATGGCTTGGGCATTTGCAATTCCTGCGGCTCGCAACATTGCTGAAAATTCGGCAGTTTTCTGGAGATGTCTTGACTGCCTTTTTTCCATTGTTGTCGAGATAAAAATGCATTTGACACGGACCGTTCATCATCTCTTCGGGTGTCACGTAAGGTCTTTGAAACCTTGGTCCACTATTTTGCCTGTTGCCGCGAGAATCTCCTCTATTGTCACCTTGTTGCTCATTAGTCCTTTGATAGTCATCTCGACTATTCCCTCCAGGATTTCCTCGAAATCCAGCCGATATATGGCCAGAGCGTCGTTGTTGTAAAACTGGCGAGAAAATCGCCTTCTATTTTGATAATTTCGACCACGATCTTCTTCTAGCGATCTGTGTCGCTTGTTGTATATTGCATCTTCTCCATCTGCCCACTTATTAGCTATATCCATTAGTGCTGATATTGTCTTAGGTTAGTTCTCCCTAAGTCCTCGACGAAATCTCCCCGCCGAATTCCTGCTACGGACGCATCTATTGCTCTCTCATCAGATATATCCTCTGCCGAGTTTTTTATAATGTTCCACCGCTGTATATATTTCCTCATCGACTCGTCATGTTTCTGTCGACACGCCCTCAACTCTTCCAATGACGCAGGTTTCTTGTGGATCGGAAATTTTTCACGAAGATATCCTCAAAGTTATCCCACTGTCGATGGAACTTGGGGGAGTTTCTTTATCCAAGATCTCGCGGCACCGCTCAAGTGAACTTGGATACTTTGCATGGTTGTTGCTCTGGTTCCTCCTACCAGCTTTACCATCTCTAGATAATCAACGAGCCAATCTTCGGGATCCTGCAAACCGTCGAATTTCTTGAAATTTTCGGGTAACTTGAATCCTTTTGGGACTCGAGTTTTCGAACCCTTCTTGTAAAACACGGGAGCCCACACATATCTTCGTAGGCAACCTGGTGAGTGCTGACGCTCCTTCTTTCTTGTCGCGTCCGTCCACCCTTACTTGGACTGTTGTGTCTCTTGCTCCACTTGTTCTTGGTGGGTCTTGAACCTGCGGTGGGTCGTGGACTATTTTGCCTAGGATTTTCTTCGGGAGGCGTTGTTGCGAACGCTGTTCCCATAACTCCACTCCCGCCATTGCCATATTAAACAATGCTTCTCTCGGGTCTCCGGGGGTGGTCTGACGCGAGGATGTAAGCTTGCGTTGCCATGTATCTCTTCGTTTCGGGATGATATTTCCCCTTGTATCAATCGACATAAAGGACATGTCGAGGTTTTGAATTATGTTTCCTCTCTCTGCTTCGGGTGTTTTGCAGGAGACATTGCTCTCCTCCGAGCTTCTTGTGGTTGTCTCCGAAGTTCCTGATTGTCGACTTCTCTCGTCGCGCGCTTGATGCGGAAGGCGCTCTTTTCTCCTATTCGGGGATGCTGTCTGTTTTTCCAACTCTCGCTTACTCGAGCAAGTCTATATTGATATGCTTGTAGTTCTTGTACAGTAGCAGTGTTGGTCATTGGTTCTGAACCATCCATGGCTCTTGCAGCCCTATCCCACGCTGCTTGCGGGAGTTGTACTCTTTCTCGGGGTGAGGACCCGACGTATTTAGTGCCTAGGCCTTTTGAGATCGCGGGATCGATGTAAGGATTTCCCAAATCATCGAAAGCCTCTGACGTTTCTGGTTCTGATCGGCCTGCCTCTTCTATCGCATAGATCCGATGATATTTTGCATATTGATTTTTGTCAGATTGGTGACACCATCATATAGAGTGGTGAAGACCTTTCCGATGGCAGCAGATTTGTCGATGAAGTTGAGGGTCGACGCTGTCGGAGTCGCTGCTTATAAAGGAGTCCGCAGACGACTCGAAGGATGTGTTGTGAAGATCTTGGCGAGCTTTCCACTTGCCTTGCTGTCGACGAAGCGTGGCGACGAAAACTCCTCATCACTCGATGAAAAGTTAGAAACGACCGCTGAAAATTTCGACGAGATCGGAACTTCGAGACGGTGGGATCCTTCTTTGTTGACGCCAAATCGGAATTCCCCGAACGTCATGACGATAGGTTCCTCCATATAGGCACATGCATCCATACGGGAGGGCGGGTGAGGAATAAAATCGACTAAATCAGTTTTTCCTGGTTACCTCGATCCATCGCATTGCTTGCCACCGACAAAGTCGACGATCTTGAACGTGCCATCGAGATCAGCTCCTTGCAACCTCTAATTCCCACGACGGCGCCAATTGACAAAGGATTAACTTGTCAATGCCTACAGATTGTAGACTAGGGTTTTGCTAGAAGTAGAGGGCAAGTAGATCTCGAAGGTTCAGGCGAAAAGTACTCGACGATTATGAAGGGTTATGTTGACAATAGATTCGATCCTTTCTTTGTCCCTCGACTCCCCTTATATAGGAGGCGGAGCCGAGGGTTTCGTAGTACACAAGTTACAGAGTTCGGGAGGGTTTTGTACCCAACCCGTAGATTACAAATCTCTATCTTTCCTAATACAAACTATCTTTTCTTAACACTAAATGGGCTTCCAAGTCTTCTTATTCTTCGAGTCCTGGGCTTTGATTAAACCCTGGGTACCATCTTTGGCAGGCCCATTGGGGATGCCTATGTCACTCGCCAACTCTCGTTCCATCTTAGGTCATAATAACTCACAGCATATAATTGTTGGCAATGGGTCAAAACTTCCAATTCTTGCCATTGGTGCCGTACAAATTTCATCCCTACCTCTCTACTTAAAAGATGTCCTAGTCTCACCTGATATAGTCAAAAATCTTATCTTTCTCCACAAATTTACCCGTGATAACTTTGTCTCCATTGAATTTGACCCCTATGGTTTTTCCGTGAAGGACGTAGCAACCAAGACCCTCCTACTCCGCTCTAATAGTGATGGCGACCTGTACCCGTTCTTCGGCGCCAAGAACTCCACTCCACCGACCGCCTTCATCACCTCCTCTGGCGACCTTTGGCATCAACGGCTCGGCCACCCCAGCAAACAATCATTGTCACATTTGCCTTTAGATTTCCTCCAATGTAATAATGATGTACCAAGTCGTTCACCCCTATGCGAGGCGTGTCAGTTAGGACGCCAACCTCGCCTCCCCTTCCCTACATCAACCTCCACTACCACTGCCGCATTCCAGCTCATACACTGCGACTTGTGGACATCTCCTGTACTTAATTTCTCAGGTTACAAATATTACCTAGTTGTACTAGATGATTTTAATCACTACTCTTGGACCTTTCCCTTGCGTAATAAATCAGACACATGTGCCACTCTTCAGAGATTCATCACCTTTGTGCGCACTCAATTTCATGTTACTATACAATGTATGCAATGTGACAATGGTGGAGAGTTCTTGACGACTGACTTGTGTGATTTCTTTTCCTCCCATGGCATCTCATTTCTCCTATCCTGTCCCCCATACCTCTCCCCAAAACGGCAAAGCTGAACGCCTCCTCCGTACCACCAATGACATCATCCGTACACTCCTCATCCATGCCAAACTCCCTCCACCTTTTTGGGCTGAAGCTCTCCACACCGCCACACATCTTCTCAACCTGCGCCCCTCGCGAGCCATCCATAACCACACCCCTTATTTCTATCTCCATGGTGTGTCACCTAGCTACGATCACTTGCACGTTTTTGGGTATCTATGCTACCCCAACCTATATGCCACAACCGACCACAAGCTTTCCCCTCGCTCGTCTCGGTGCGTTTTCCTAGGCTATCCACGTGAACACAAGGGGTACCGGTGCCTAGATCTCTCCTCACGTCGGGGCATCATTGTTTCTAGACATGTTGTATTTGATGAATCCACTTTTCCTTATTTTTCAGCTGGTTGCAGTGTTCCTGCCGCAGACGATCCCGTGCCAGACAACCCTGATCCTCCTCGTACTGCCACCCGAATCGGCCCCGGGATCCCCACCCAACCCACCTCGTCCCGCTCGCCAGATACGCCTTCCTCCACTCCTAACCAGTCGCCTGGCACCGCTGTCCCACCGCCCACCCAGCATGCCCCCTCTGGTCCCAACACCACCGCTACGGCGTGGCCCACACGTACCCACCAATCCCCAATCACCACTCCTCCTCCCCTGGACCACACACCACAGCCCACCTGCCACCCACCTGCGCCCACCCGCCAACCACCCGACAGGATCTTCTCCTGACACCTCTCCAGCTACATCCGATCGGTCGGCCACCATCTCACCTCCCTCCACTCAGCTCGCGCCATGTCACCAACCTCTCCCGCCCAAAAGCATCCCCGTACAGCCACCCAGGAAGCCCCACGCTATGCGCACCCGAGGAAAGGATGGGTAATTTATGCCCAAACAACATTTTTCCATCCATTCTTCCTCCATACCCATTTCCCCTCTCCCAGCCACCTATAAATCTGCCTTAAAAGACCCAAATTGGCACAATGCAATGCTTGATGAGTTTAATGCCCTAATGCGGAATGACACTTAGTTTTTGGTTTCTCGTCCTGCATGTGTAAATGTTGTGACTGGCAAATGGATTTTTCACCACAAATTTAATCCGGATAGCTCCCTTCCTCGCTACAAGGCTCGCTGGATGTGGATTATAATGAGACTTTCAGTCCAGTTGTGAAGCCAGCCACCATCCGTCTTGTGCTCAGCATTGCCACCACACAGTCATGGCCCATTCATCAGATGGATCTCAAAAATGCATTTTTGCATGGAGACCTCAAGGAGACAGTCTATTGTGAGCAACCCTCCGGATTTCATGACTCTCGTCATCCCACTCATGTGTGTCATCTCCGTAAGTCTCTGTATGGTCTCAAACAAGCCCCACGCACTTGGTTTCATCGTTTCACCACCTTCATCACATCCATTGGCTTTGTCTCCTCCAAGTGTGACTCATCATAGTTCATACTTCACCATGGCTCTTCCATTGCATATTTGCTCTTATACGATTGATGACATTATATTGACTGCCAAAACTACCACCCTGTTGCACACCATCATATCTTCACTCAACCACGAATTTTCCATGACTGGCTTGGGTGACATCCACCATTTCCTCGGTGTTAATGTGCATCGGACACATGATGGTCTCTTTCTTTCCCAACAGCAGTACGCTCTCAAAATTTTGGAACGGGCCAACATGCTTCAATGCAACCCCATTGTCACACCCATTGACACCAAAGGCAAAGCATCCGCTCATGATGGTTCTCGTGTGACCGATCCTACTCTCTACCGCAGCCTCGCCAGGGCCCTCCAATACCTCACACTCACCCGTCCCGACATTTCCTATGTCGTAAAGCAAGTGTGCCTTTTCATGCATGATCCTAGAGAGTCTCATATGCAGCTGGTGAAAAGAATCTTGCGTTACATCAAAGGGACATCGCACTTTGGCTTGCATCTTTACCGGGCCTCCTCATATGATCTCATTGCTTACTCCGACGCAGATTGGGCCGGATGCCCGGACACACGCAAGTCAACCTCAGGCTTTTATGTGTTCCTTGGCAGCAACTTGATCTCGTGGTCATCTCGCCGTCAGCACATTGTGTCTCCCTCAAGCGCTGAAGCTGAGTACCGAGCGGTTGCAAATTGCATTGCTGAGTCATGTTGGCTGCGCCAGCTTTTGTGTGAGCTTCATCACCCTCCTGCCCGAGCCACCGTGGTCTATTGTGACAACATCGGCGCCATGTACATGTCCTCCAATCCAGTACAACATCAAAGGACCAAGCATGTGGAAATTGACCTCCATTTCGTCCGAGGTAAGGTGGCTCTTGGCGAGGCCCATGTGCTCCATGTTCCTACCAGCTCCAAATTTGCTGATATATTTACCAAGGGCTTGCCAACCAGTGTGTTCCAAGATTTCAGATTCAGTCTTAACGTCGCCGACGGCATCGTTCCGACTGCGGGGGGCTGTTGAACACACTTTGTATCCCACGTCTATGTTACAGTTGTATCACCTAGTCTAGCGGTAGTGCCCTGGTTTATAGGATCACACGATGTGTGTCCACTTATATGTTGTACCTCTCCAACATGCGTGGTATTCAGTTAATCATAATTCTATCTTACAATTGGAGCAGCCCTCTCCAAACAGATATAAAAAGCTAACGTCGAAAAAGAAGCGTACATAACCACACTGCTCGCGCAAGGGGCGATGGACGTGTGAGATTTGCGAAAGGCTGGAGGTCACTTTTTGTTCAGCCTAGCTGTACAATGCCGCTGCGTCGTCCATTCGGCAAACGGTAGTGGAAGCCAAGTCAAAGGGAAGCTCCGGCCTCCGTGGATGGATGAAGCAGGAGATGCCTTTTTAACGTCCTCATCCAATGATTATTCATTTCTCTCCCGGAAACAAGTTGAGAGGACGTCCTGTTCACAGGAGCTTTGGTGCCGGCACTGCCCCTAACCTTGCCCCTGTGGCTCCGTACAAGCCAAACCACAGATCAGCTGTCCTATTTACCATTTATTATTTACCCTCAGTATTTCATTATTGTTTGGACTGATAGTACAATGATTCGTTCCTTGATCCACCGACATAAGGCTACAACAATTTTTCATGTCCTTATCTAAACAAAAAGTGACCCAACAGCATAGCCTAATTTCGATAATGAACCGAACGCCAATCTATTAGAGCAAAGGTTCGCTTGCACGTCCATGCACAGAATACGGAACGGTCCAGTGGTGAACAATCAACACTTCATATTAGGTACACATCACTAACGGATGCATCGGGTCAGATAGCGCGTGTCTTTCCCTTGACCATTCGGGTCCCTTCCGCTACCACTCCGTTCCTTCCAAAAATCCTCTATGCAAATTTGGCCGATGGGAGACGAAGTGAAAGCGCTGAATCCCGCCACCAAACCCCTCGCTGCGTACACCGCCATCCGCGCCGCTAAGAAGCTGGCCAAGCCGAAGAAACTCGCCAAGGATCTAACATTGCAGGAGCATCGGGTCGAGTCGAAGAAGCACACAGGCCGGAGAGAGGCCATGAGAAATCAGGCAGCCGCTGCAAAGCTCGAAGACTAGCGATGGAAGAAAAAAACGACCGCATCCTCGCCGTGCGGGCCTAGGCTAGGGCGACATTCTTGCGCAGAAATCCACCTAGCAGCCGTCATTAGTTTGCTTGTTGAATGTTAATTTCAAAAAAAAATACTTAAGGTAGCACTAATAGAGTAGCAAAGGTCGCTCAGTTAATCATTAAACCCACTCAATCAGCGTTCATGTCATGTAATCATATTCTAGAAGGAGTGTCGGTTTTTACACGAAACCATTCATGAACTTCATAAAAAGAAAATGGATAATGTGCTACTTAAAATTGATTTCGAAAAAAACCTATGATAAAATTAAATTTCTTTCCTTGCAACAAGTGATGCGTTAGGTTCTAAATCTCCCTTTTGGAAAGGTTTCATGAAAGTTAAAATGATTTCTTTGAACCTGGTTCCTTCAAAATTGGTAATGGCGAGAACATTAGGTTCTGGAAGAATTCATTCTCTCCTGAATGCACTAAGAACCAAAAACAACTGATTTTATCATCAGTGCTTTAGCATTATTACTTCGTTGTGTTCACTCAGCTCGCTAACAAAAGGCCTTGCTTTTGACGTAATTTCTATCTTTGGCCATGTTTATTGTTAGGTATTTATTATTACATTTAGCAAAATTGACTACACAATAAGACACACATTTTACTTATTATACAACTATAGCATCGCTTAAAATACCCTTGCACTAAGTTCAAATGACAATTTGCAAAAAAGATACATTGTTGTTTTTTGTGAGGCTTGGAACATTGCATCTTAAGAAACTATCATTTGAACATGATCCCACGAGTATGACCAAAATAAATACAAAAATCCAAGTCTCTACAATTAACTTGAATAGATATTAAGTGTATGTGTATCGGTCCGCGTCAATTTTAGTACCTTGAGTATGCTGGTTTATAGCTCTAAAAATACCTAGTCTAACACATATCGTGATCTAGGTTATTGGAGTGTATGATTGTCTATGCAATACGAAAATAAATAGAAAATTCTAGAGTGGTTGATGTGTCTACGAGGGTTTTTTTTTTTTTGAAATAGTGTCTGCGAGGGGTTTGTTCTTGAAACTTTGGTACTGTTCATTTGGTTGATCTTTCTGTTAGGAACATGAACATCCTTAGAACAATAAGAGCATGGGCTGCTGGATTTAGTATATCTCTAAGCTTGATTTTGTTCTATCCCCGAAAACAAGGAGCTTGTTCCTTTTCAGGGTACGAGACCAGACATTGAACTTATCGTACCCCTCTTGCATAACAAGAGATGTACGGGTGTAGGAGAAACACACTCGACGGAAACAACATCTCCGCACTAAACCTTTCGTGACAACGAGAGACCAACAATTCAGTGCCGCAAGGAGGAAACACTTCTCTTTATTTTGGATTGCCCTGTGATCGCTCTATGTTCTATCGACGTCTGAACCATGATTTTCAATAATTATATTGTGATCATTGCCTTATGCTTTGTTGCTTAGGTGAATAACCTAATGATAGTCTTCATAGCCCTAACAATGCCCCAGAAAATTGCTTTAAGAGTTTCCCAAATATATTAAGATGAGGAAACAATGAGACCACGATAAAAATTATGTGAGATTAACTGAATTACACCTGATGATAAAAATAAGGAAACATGGAAATAGTAAGGAAGATGCAGTAGGAAGCATGTAACCAAGTACATACTAGCATTGCTTTCCCCAACAATACAACAATGCAGCACATCATTCTTATTCAGAAACCATAAAAGAATAACTTGATATTGTTGGCTTTGGTGGAATGAGAGCACAATAGCAGTTTAATTGATGGATGCAGCCCCTTGTAACTCTAGGAAAAAATCACACATGCCTCCACCGGCTCAAACTAAAAAAAACATAATAGAGAAATACAGCTAAAATATATTAACTTGTTGAACAACCTATGATCACTGTTAGTAGGATTAGATTTAGATGAAACATCCTAACTAAGCAGGTACATTGTCGCTAAACTAGGTCTAGAGCACCACTACATGATACAAATATAGGATCGTCATGTTCCAA
Source organism: Lolium multiflorum (assembly GCA_030979885.1). Lineage (NCBI taxonomy): Eukaryota > Viridiplantae > Streptophyta > Magnoliopsida > Poales > Poaceae > Lolium > Lolium multiflorum. Next base: position 110,783,417 of record CM061750.1, on the reverse strand, counting down.
TCTTTACACCTCCCATGCACAGAGAAAGAGAGAGAGGAATACATTGGTGTTTTTCACTTTCTTTTATTTACGCATGGGCTACAACGACATGGTTATGCGCAACCATTTGTTTGACTGTCATTCCTTGCCTCCGGGGTTTATTCCTTTCCATTACAACTAGGAGTTAGGGCAGAAATTGAAGTTGTTGTTGTACCCTATCATGGTTGTGGGTAAGTGAAGCTGCAAGCATGTTGCTCCAAGTTGATATCTTCGAGAGTGCTCATCTCTTTAGACATCCAACAAGCCCGATTCCCTATTGATTATTATTGACAAATTTTTATGTCATAAGAACTTCAAATCACACGTGCTGAGTATCACGTACCCCGATTATGATGAGACCTTCCACTTACCAAAGCTTGTCAAGGTAACCAGTCTTGCCGACTGACCGAGAGAGGTGCGCTGAACATGACAGAAAATAGATCGAGCTACTCGATTAACCATGTCATTATCTGTAGGTTCCTTTATCCATTCGTAGCCAAACAGTTACCGGCCAGGCAGGCCCATGCGGCCTGAACTCAGAGTAAATGAATTTGTTGTTAATGGCCGTGAATGTTGTGTGGATGCCAAATGCAGCATATGCAGCTAATGGCATGCGGTGGCAGAAGTATACAGATCATCACCCAACAAAGTTGCAGTGATGCCTGCACACGCATTGGCCCGGGGTCCACGGGACATGCACGAAACAAAAAACAGACGCCACATGCCGGCACTGGCAAGTGGCAAAGATGAACGCACGGAAACGCACAAGAAAGTTTGTTAGGCCATGCACTATGTGGGTTCGGTTCAATGAAAAATGTGTCAGGTATTGAGTTCGCTTCAATTTTTCTACTATGTGGAGTCGCTTTTGTTTGGGCCCACACTGACAACATGCATGCACCTTTTTCTGCATGTAAACAGCATCTTCATCCTATCTCCTCTGTGACATATGGGGCAGGTCTTGCTAATTCTGACACAAATTTGGTATGAGCCGAACCAATATGTTGGTTCGCTTCTTTTTTCTGACGCATTGAATCAATGCTCCACTATGTGTTGAATCGATTCAAAGACCTCCATGGTTCGCTTTTGCACTACATAGTGCATGGTCTTAGATGTAGCACCAGAAACTCAGAAAGCCATGCGGCAGGGGATGCGACGTCGTCGTTGTCGTTCGATGGATCGTACGGTACAGGGGCTATATGCAAAAGCGTATAAGGATTGGAGTAAGTTGGTAGAAGTGTTTCCTGGCAGTGGGCCGATCGTCGACGCTATGATTAACACAGCCAGCCGGCGGTAGACCCCTAAGCTTGGTATGAATGAATAAAACAATAATCGCATCACATGGGTATGTGCCTATGTGGTAAAAGGTTTGTTGGTTGCATTATTCAAGATCTTGGCAGCAACTCAAGAAGAAGAAGAATAATATCTACCTCTTCGGGGCCTCGTTGGATTGGAGAAACTTCATAAGAATTTTGAAGGATTCTAAACCACGGGCATTTTTCCTATGGAAGCCCTTTTCAGATCATATAGGATTGAAGCCATCCAATTCCTATGGAATCCATTCCTATGACATCCATTCCATGAAAATCTCAACATGGGCTCAAACCTCATTTATTTTGCCTTTGAAAAGTCCAGTGCACTTATTTTCTCTCTCTCTCTCTCTCTCTCTCTCTCTCTCCCTCCCTCCCTCCCTCCCTTTCTCCCCCTCTCTCTCTCTCTTGGACGATTTTACCCTTCCACCAGATTAGATATTACTGCCAATGCCACCGCTAAGTCACCTTACGCTTCGGCAGCGCAATGAGCCGGACGGCCGCGATCTCGGGATGCTCAATCGATCGTAACCTGGCTTCTCTCCCGCGTCATCTTTCGTTGGTGTAGGCGCCCTTGCGTCGCTGTCGGCCGTGCCACGCGATCAAAGATCTGTACCTTGGGTCGTCAAGAACCAGAATCCCAAGGTTTTCGCCAAGCCGTTCCCATGACGGATCACAGCAGTTGCGCCAGCCTCCTCCACTAGCCGCCGCCGGACCAACACGCTCGACAGCCGAAGAAGACGGCTGGGAGAAGATCGGGATCGGGATTGAGACTTCTGCACTGTCTACAAGGCCGACGCCGGCACCTATCCAGATGGTCTCCTTGCGCGGCCTGTCGGGGCGCTGAAGTGACCGGCAAAACCACCGCCTTCGTGCTATTGTCCTACGTCGCCCGCATACGACCGGTCCTCAGAGAGGTGGATGCTGTCGTGGGACGCCCCAAGTCCTACCATCGCGAAGTTCTGTTGCTGATCAATTCGTGCGCAAGTCGGGGTGACCATGATCTGCTAGGTTTATACTAATTAACTCTCTTTCGTCCACGATCTCCTCTGTTCCCAGCCGGATGCGATCTGCTATTTCTTCCCGTTGTTGTCCGGCAAAGGGCAGTGATCGTGTGTCGGTGTTTTTCAGCGCCTACTCTCGCACGCGTGCAATAACCTCACGCTGGTGAGGGCTGCCCGGGATTATGTTGGAAACACGTGCTCAAGGAGTACATGGTGCAGCTTGTACCTCCTGTCCTCCTCCAGCTAACTCATGATGGTTGGCACGCGTCCATGATGACCAAAGCTGGTGGTTGATTGACCATACTGAATTACTGATTGTTGAAATATTGGGCCAACTTTACATACTAGATTTCAGATTTTCCTATAAATCTCAAAGCCCACTTGGCCTTGTGAGTTTGATTCAAGTTGGTGGCACACCAGTGAGTGGAAGAGGGAAGTTTACCACAAAAGTTGGAGAAAGTTAGACCACCTTATAAGGTGGGTTGTTTCACCACTAGTAAGTGAGTGAGAATAGGAGTGCTACCGCGCTCCTCCTCCTCCTCGCTGTCTCGACACCACGCGCCGCTTGGTGAGTGGATTGAGCCTCGAGCCGAGACTTTCCTTACTTTTTGCAGCGCGCCGACGTCCTTGGGATCCTGTACGGGAGAGGGCGAATTAGGTTTTTGGGAAGCGCTCTGCGCGACTGCTCAAGCTCTTCATCACGGGTCGCCTTCCGTCCAAGTTGGGCGGTGCTGCCTTCCGTCGTCTTCAACGCCGTCTACTTCGACCCGCGTCCATGTCGTCAACAATGTTGTCATAAACAACGTTACGCCGCGACATCATCGCTACACCTCCACCGCTCCACCAGATCGGTATGTGCGACATATCTCGATCCGTTTAGCGATGGATGCTTTACCGTTTGTGCTGCTACTCATGTTGATTAATGCATCTAGTATGTTCGAGTTTCACATGGTAGTAGTTGCTGTCATCATGTTGTATATTCTAGAATTAATCATGGAAATTGTGCCTAATTATCTTTGATGAATTCTGTGAGGAACATGGTATTATTCATGAGAGGACGCCTCCCTATTCGCCCCAATCAAACGGGGTTGCCGAGAGGAAAACCGCACGCTGACTGACTTGGTGAATTCCATGTTAGCCAATGCTGGTTTATCAAAGGCATGGTGGGGGAGGCTTTGTTGACTTCATGTCATGTCCTGAATAGAGTTCCTAACAAGAATAAAGATAAAACCCCTTACGAGGAGTGGTCTGGGAGAAAACCATCACTTTCGTATTTGCGCACATGGGGATGTATGGCGAAAGTCAATATTCCAATTACTAAGAAGCACAAACTCGGACCAAAGACAGTGGATTGTATCTTTCTAGGTTATGCTCCGCGGTGTAGGCTATAGATTTTTAGTAGTTCAATCTGAAGTACCTGATATGCATGTTGATACTATTATGGAATCTCGTGATGCAACATTCTTTGAGAATATGTTTCCTATGAAAGATATGCATAGCATTGCTAGAATTTCTACTGAGATAGTTCCTGAATCTAGTACATCTAATGAGTATTTTGAACAATCACATGAGATTGTTATTGAGAAGGATGACAATGAAGCTCCTAAACGGAGCAAGAGACGGAGGATTGAAAAATCCTTTAGTGATGATTTCATTGTGTACCTTGTGGATGATACTCCCACGTCCATTGCAGAGGCATATGCATCTCCAGATGCAGATGACTGGAAAGAAGCTGTCCATAATGAGATGGACTCGATTCTTTCTAATGGAACTTGGGAGCTATCAGAACGACCCCATGGATGCAAGCCTGTGGGCTGCAAATGGGTGTTCAAGAAGAAGCTTAGACTGATGGTACTATTGAAAAGTACGCGGCTTGTAGCGAAAGGCTACACACAGAGAGAAGGCGAAGATTACTTCGACACCTATTCACTGTCGCTAGACTTACCACCATTCGAGTACTACTATCCATGGCTGCCTCCTATGGTCTTATCGTTCATCAAATGGACGTAAAGACAGCTTTCCTTAATGGAGAGTTGGAAGAGGAAATCTATATGGATCAGCCTGATGGGTTTGTAGTAAAAGGTGAAGAAAGAAAGGTGTGCAAGTTGTTGAAATCTTTATATGGCCTGAAACAAGCACCTAAGCAATGGCATGAGAAGTTTGACAGAACTTTGACTTCTGTAGGCTTTGTTGTCAATGAGGCTGACAAGTGCGTTTACTATCGCCATGGTGGGGGCAAAGGTGTTATATATGTTTGTATGTGGATGATATTCTGATCTTTGGTACAAACAAGAAAGTAATACACGAGGTCAAGTCTTTCTTGTCAAAGAGCTTTGATATGAAAGATCTGGGAGAAGCTGATGTGATTCTGAACATCAAGCTGATTAAGAACGAGAGTGGGATTACTCTAACGCAATCCCATTATGTTGAGAAGATCTTGAGCCGGTTCGGCTATTTGATAGCAAGCCTTCTTCAACACCTTATGATCCCAGTGTGACATTACGCAAGAACCGGAGAATCGCCATAGATCAATTGAGATATTCTCGCATCGTTGGCTCACTCATGTACTTAGCGAGCGCGACTAGACCCGACATCTCTTTTGCTGTTAGCAAGTTGAGTAGGTTCATGTCAAACCCGGTACTGATCATTGGCATGCACTTGATAGGGTCATGCGCTACCTATGTGGTACAATGAGTTATGGGATTCACTATTCAGGGCACCCAGCTGTGCTTGAAGGATATAGTGATTCGAATTGGATCTCAGATGTAGCTGATCTGTACGCCACAAGTGGGTATGTATTTACCTTTGGAGGTGGCGCAGTGTCATGGAGATCTTGCAAGCAAACCATATTGACGAGGTCAACTATGGAAGCAGAACCTGCTTTAGACACAACCACTGTTGAATCGAATGGTTGCGTGAGCTCTTGATGGACTTGCCCGTGGTTGAAAAACCTGTTCCGCAATCCTTTTGAATTGTGACAATCAAAGTGTAATTGTCAAAGTGAACAATTCTAAGGATAACGCGAAGTCATCAAGACACGTCAAGAGACGTTTGAAGTCTGTCAGGAAATTGCGAAACTCCGGAGTAATAACTGTTACATATATTCAAACAGACAAAAACCTGGCAGATCCCTTACAAAGGGACTATCACGTAATGTGATAGAAAGTGCATCGAGGGAGATGGGTTTGAGACCCGTTGATGTTACACCATAGTGGTAACCCAACCTTTGTGATCGGAGATCCCGTGAATTAGGACCTGGGAAGAACAAACTAGTGGTTTAATTGAGGAGAGTATTATGTAACCCTCTCTATGTGAAGATGCACAACTCTCAATTGTTGTAAGGCAGGTTGGCGACAAGCCTTAATGTGTTTATGTTGGCTATTATAGCAAAGATGCTGTCCTACAGAGCATTCTATGAGTCCGATTGTTAAACGTCGCAATCTATGAGATTTGGGTGATCTCTAGTAAACTCATGAAGTATGACGCATATGCTTCACCCGCGGGGTAGGCTACTGGCAGCCATGTACTGGTTATGACTTTGAGTGAAACCCTGTTCACGCAAAACTTGCAATTCAAGGCTTAGTCCATTGTTCAAGTGTGAATGGATGTAGCTTAAGGTTCTAGGAGGAAGTTCAACTTAACAGTCTCCGCTGAAACACTGGTATATAAACAAGCAGCGAGTATTGGTAAATCTCTAAATGGGGATTTGAGATCTGGTGGGGGATTGTTGAAATATTGGGCCCACTTTTAGTGGCCCATACTAGATTTCAGATTTTCCCTATAAATCTCAAAGCCCACTTAGTGGCAGCCTTGTGAGTTTGAGCCCAAGTTGGTGGCAGCTCACTAGTGAGTGGCAAGAGGTGGGAAGTTTAGTCCCACATGGAAAGTTGGGAGCAAGTTAGACCACCTTATAAGGTGGGTTGTTTCACCACTAGTAATTGAGTGAGAATAGGAGTGCTACACGCGCGGTCCTCCCTCCTCGTCGCTCTGTCTCGACTCGACTCGACTCGACGTCACGACGCGTCGCGCTCGTGGTGGGTGGATTGAGCTCGAGCCGAGACTTTCCTTACTTTTTGCAGCTCAGAAAACGAACAGAGTCCTAGACGGACGCGTCACGCTTAGTCGGTTCGGTCGCTCCGGATCGTGGGCTATCTGTAACCGACTCGAAACGTGCGACGTGGGCGTGGCCCACGTTGCCTAGGGTTTCCCGAGCCTATATAATCTCTTGCCCGGCTACCGCAGAACACACCGAATACACGAGTTAGGGTTTCCACCTCTCTCGCTTGCGCCGCCATCGTAGCCTACTCCATCCCGCGCCGACGTGCATCGACGAACGGGAGAGCAGGTCTCCGAACCGCTCGTCCTTGCGATCCCGTACGGGAGAGGGCGAATTAGGTTTTTGTGAAGCGCTCTGCGCGATCTCGCTCTTCATCACGGGTCGCCGTCCAAGTCGAGCGGTGCTGCCTTCCGTCGTCTTCAACGCGTCTACTTCGACCCGTCGTCCATGTCGTCAACAATGTTGTCATAAACAACGTTACGCGCGACATCATCTGCTACACCTCCACCGCTTCTCCACTCGATCGGTACGTGCGACATATCTCGATCTGTTTAGCGATGGATGCTTTACCGTTGTGCTGTGCTGCTACTCATGTTGATTAATGCATCTAGTATGTTCGAGTTTCACATGGTAGTAGTTGTTGTCATCATGTTGTATATTCAGGAATTAATCATGGAAATTGTGCCTAATTATCCAACATTCCAAAAACCTAATTGTAGGCAATTTCCGAGTTAACAATGGCTGGTTTTGTTGATGCACTGAGGCCGGATAAGTTTACCGGTGTGCACTTTAAGAGGTGGCAGGTTAAGGCCACGGGCTTACTCATTCGAAAGTGTTCGAAGTTAGTAATGGTTTACCTGAAGGAACTATATCTGACCAAGATCAGAACAAGTTCAAGGAAAACAATACTCTCTTCGTCGGATGTGTTCTGAGTATTCTTGCTGATCGTCTGTGTGATGTGTACATGCACATAACAGATGGTAAAGAGCTTTGGGATGCACTGAATGCTAAATTCGGTGCAACCGATGCAGGCAGTGAACTGTACATCATGGAGAGCTTCCATGACATCAGGATGGTGAACAACCGTTCTGTAGTCGAACAAGCTCATGAGATACAGTGCATTGCGAAAGAGCTTGAACTCCTTAAGTGTGCCTTACCTGATAAGTTTGTGGCTGGATGCATTATTGCTAAGTTGCCCCTTCATGGAGGAACTTTGCCACAACTCTCAAACACAAGAGACAAGAGATATCAGTTGAAAATCTGATAGCGTCTCTTGATGTTGAGGAGAAAGCTCGGGCTAAGGATACTACTGAGAAAGGAGAGAGTCAGTCTAGCGCCAACATGGTGCAGAAGAAACCCTACAAAAAGAACAAAGGGAACAACAAGCCCTCCTTCAATAAGCCTATGAAGACTACAACCCTCAAGAAGAAGAAGATGATAAACAAAGGATCTGAGCTGCTTTACCTGTGGAGAGACTGGCCACTTTTCTAAGGACTGTCCAGAGAGGACAAACCGCAAGAAAAAGGCGAGGCAAGTCAACACGGTGACCGCTAGCAATGCTGATGGGTACGGTAATCTCTTTATTGTTCTTTCGGTATTTCAATCTCCATGTTGGTGGATTGATACGGGTGCTAATGTTCATGTGTGTGCGACATATCCATGTTCACTTACCAGGTCGCCCGGGATTCTTCCGTCTTGATGGGGAATGGGTCACATGCTTCTGTTCGTGGTGTTGGCACGGTAGATCTGAAGTTCACTTCTGGAAAGATCGTGCAGCTGAGGAACGTGCAGCATGTCCCTACTATGAACAAGAATCTCGTTAGCGGCTCCCTTCTATGCAGAGATGGGTTTAAGGTTGTCTTAGAGTCGAATAAAGTAGTTGTTTCCAAGTTTGGACAATTTATTGGTAAAGGCTATGAGTGCGGAGGCTTGTTCCGCTTTTCGCTTTCTGATTTCAGTAATAAGTCTGTGAACCATATTTGTGGCAATGTTAGTGATGATACCAGTGTTTGGCATTCTCGTTTATGTCACATTAATTTTGGTTTAATGTCTCGGCTATCCAGTTTAAGTTTAATTCCGAATTTCACCATTGTCAAAGATTCTAAGTGCCATAGTTGTGTGCAATCAAAAGCAACCTCGAAAGCCTCACAAGGCGGCCGAGGAGAGAAACTTGGCACCTCTAGAACTCATACATTCTGATCTATGCGAGATGAATGGTGTGTTGACAAAAGGTGGAAAGAGATATTTCATGACATTGATGTTGGAGATATGCCCAAGAGGCAATAATAAAGTGGTTATTATAATATCTTTGTGTTTATGATAAATGTTTATATACCATGCTATAATTGTATTAACCGAAACATTGATACATGTGTGTTATGTAAACAACAAGGAGTCCCTAGTAAGCCTCTTGTATAACTAGCTTGTTGATTAATAGATGATCATGGTTTCGTGATCATGAACATTGGATGTTATTAATAACAAGGTTATGTCATTAGTTGAATGATATAATGGACACACACCCAAATGAGCGTAGCATAAGATCAAGTCATTAAGTTCATTTGCTATAAGCTTTCAATACATAGTTGTCTTAATCCTTCGACCATGAGATCATGTAAATCACTTACACCAAGGGTACTTTGATTACATCAAACGTCATTGCGTAAATGGGTGACAATAAAGGTGGGATTAAGTATTTGGAAAGTGTGAGTTGAGGCATATGGATCAAAGTGGGATTTGTCCATCCTGATGACGGATAGATATACTCTGGGCCCTCTCGGTGGAATGTCATCCGATTAGCTTGCAAGCATATGAATAGTTCATAAGAGATCACATACCACGGTACGAGTAAAGAGTACTTGTCGGTAACGAGGTTGAACAAGGTATGGAGATACCGATGATCAAACCTCGGACAAGTAAAATATCGCGAGACAAAGGGAATTGGCATCGTATGTAAATGGTTCAATCGATCACTAAGTCATCGTTGAATATGTGGGAGCCATTATGGATCTCCAGATCCCGCTATTGGTTATTGCTCGGAGAGGAGTCTCGACCATGTCCGCATAGTTCGCGAACCGTAGGGTGACGCGCTTAAGGTTCGATGTCGCATAAGTAGATTTGAGTATGGTATGGAGACGAAGTTTGTTCGGAGTCTCGGATGTGATCCAGGATGTCACGAGGAGGTCCGGAAGAGTCCGGAGAATAAGATTCATATAAGGGAAGTTGATTTCTTGGTTTTCGGAAATGTTCGGGATTTCCGGTGTTGACTGGAAGGTTCTAGAAGGTTCCGGAAGGGTCCACCATGGGGCCCACGACCCGGGAGGCCCACCGTGGGCCGAGGGGATGCTCCCTGGCCTAATGGGCCAGGGGCACTTGGCCCCAAGGCCCGCCGGCCAACCCCCTAGGGTTTTGGGGGGAATTGGGGGAAAGCCCTCTTGGCCGCGCCCCCCCAACCCTAGATGGGAAGGGGGCCACCTTGGCCGGCCAGCCCCCTATATAAAGGGGGGGGTGGCCGGCCACACCATCCCACAATTGCCTCCTCCTCGCCGCCTCTCCCTCCACCATACGCCGTCCGGCTTAGGCGAAGCCTGCAGCTTTCTTCCTCCACCACCACCACCACGCCGTCGTGCTGCTGGACGTTGGAGGAGATCTACCACACCTCCGCTGCCCGCTGGAACGGGAGAGGAAGGAGCTTCATCGACACCGTACGCGCGACCGAGTACGGAAGTGCGCCGGATTGCAGCACCGGGGACGATCGTCTACACCAACAACGAGATTAATCTCGTAGGCTTTGGAATCTTCGAGGGTTAGTCTCATCTCCACCTCGTTTCTTAGATCTAGTAGATTGGATCTTGGATGTTCCATAGATTAGATCTGTTGGTTTTATTCGCTTTGCGGTAGGAATTTTTTTGTTTTCTTTGCAACGAACCCCATCAGTGGTATCGAGCCACGTCTATGCATAGATCTGTTGCACGAGTAGAACACAATGGTTTGTGGGCGGTGATGCTTTTGTTGCTTTAGTTTGTGTACTTTGCTTCTTGCGGGATGGTGGGATGAAGCGGCCCGGGCTAACTTTACATGACCGCGTCTCATGAGACTTGCTCCACGCTTGACATGCAACTTGTATTGCATAAGTGGCTTTGCGGGTGTCTGTCTCTCCCACCATAGTGAAGATTGTAATTTGCACTTCTATTGTCAACACTAGTATCACCGTTGTGGTTCATGTTCGTAGGTAGATTGGATCTTACTCGAAAACCCTAAACCACGTAAAAGATGCAAACCAAATTAGAGGCGTCTAACTTGTTTTTGCAGGGTTTGGTGATGTGATATGGCCATAATGTGATGTTGATTATATTCGATGTATGAGATGTTCATTGATGTATTATGGCAACCGGCAGGAGCCTAATGGTTGTCTTTAATTTTTGTTAAAGACCTGCGTGTCTATTCATCATGTAATAGCTTTATTCCAAGTAGTTGTTATAGTAGCTATAAATGATGGACAACCATGAAGCGGCGCCACTGACCTTGACGCCATGCTGGTGATGATGGAGATCATGTCCGTGCTTTGGAGATGGAGATCAAAAGCACAAGAAGAAAGGCCATATCATATCACACATTATGAATTGCATGTGATGTTAATCCTTTTATGCATCTTATTTTGCTTAGATCGCGACGGTAGCATTATAAGATGATCCCTCTCACTAAATATCAAGATAATAAAGTGTTCATCCTTAGTATGCACCGTTGCTAAGACTTGTCGTTTCGAAGCATCTCGTGATGATCGGGTGTGATAGACTCTACATGTGCATACAACGGGTGCAAGCCAGATTTGCACACGCGGATACTAAGGTTGCCTTGACGAGCCTAGCATGTACAGACATGGTCTCGGAACACGGGATACCGAAAGGTAGAGCATGAGTCATATGAATGATATGATGAACACTTTGAGTGTTCGCCTTTGAAACTACATCTTTTCTCGTGAAGATCGGACTTGGTGTAGTGGATTTGGTTCGTGTAATCACTAAGACAATGCGAGGGATGTTGTTTTGAGTGGGAGTTCACCTAGTTAATTTAAGAATTAAAACTGAACTCATTTTATCATAAACTTAGTCTAAACTCTTTGCAAATATGTTGTAGATCATGGCGCCCCCTCCATCAATTTTAACAGTTCCTAGAGAAAGAAAAGCTTAAGGGCAATGGTAGCAACTTCACTGACTGGTCCGTCATGTGAGGATTTTCCTCACTGGCGTGAGCATGCAATTTGTGCTCGAAGCACCGCTAGGTCCCCCACCACCTCCTGCAGTGTCCGAGGACATAAAGAATGTTTATGAGACTCGGGTAACTCGGTACTCCGAAATTCAGTGTGCCATCTTGTGCAGCTTTAGAGGCAGAGCTCCAAAAGCGTTTTGAGCACCACGACCCATGTGAGATGATGCGTGAGCTCAAACTTATCTTTGAGACTCATGCAGCCGTGGAGAGCTATGAGGCCTCGAAACAGTTCTTTAACTGCATGATGGAAGAGGGCAGCTCCGTTAGTGAGCACATGTTCGCCATGTCCGGACATGCGAAGAAGCTCAGTGACTTGGGGATTGTGATCCCTAACAAGCTGGGTATTCATCGTGTCCTCCAATCACTGCCACCAAGTTACAAGAACTTCGTGATGAACTACAACATGCAGAACATGAACAAAGAGTTACCTGAACTCTTCTCCATGCTGAAGTCTGCTGAAGTAGAAATTAAGAAGGAGAACCAAGTGTTGATGGTCAACAAGACCACCAGTTTCAAGAAGCAGGGCAAGCCTAACAAGGGCAACTTCAAGAAGGGCGGCAAGAAAGTTGCGGCCCCTGAGAAGCCTAAGGCTGGTCCTAAGCCTGAGACGTGTGCTACTACGCAGGGGAAGGGGCACTGGAAGCGGAACTGCACCAAATACTTGGCCGATCTGAAGAGCGGCCATGCCAAAAAGAAAGGTATATTTGATATACATGTTATAGATGTCTATCTTACTGGTTCTCGTAGTAGTGCCTGGGTATTTGATACTGGTTCGGTTGCTCACATTTGTAACTCGAAACAGGAACTGCGGAATAAACGAAGCCTGGCAAGGGACGAGGTGACGATGCGCGTTGGAAATGGATCCAAGGTCGATGTGATCGCCGTCGGCACGCTCCCCTACATCTACCTTCGGGATTAGTTTTAAACCTCAATAATTGTTATTTGGTACCTGCGTTGAGCATGAACATTATATCTGGATCTTGTTTGATGCAAGACGGTTATTCGTTTAAGTCTGAGAATAATGGTTGTTCGATTTATATGAGTAATGTCTTTTATGGCCATGCACCTGAGATGAATGGTTTATTCTTGTTAAATCTCGATAGTAGTGATACACATGTTCATAACATTGATGCTAAGCGAATTAAATTGAATGATAATTCTACTTATATGTGGCACTGTCGTCTTGGTCATATTGGAGTGAAGCGCATGAAGAAACTCCATTCCGATGGACTTCTTGAGTCACTTGACTTTGAGTCACTTGACAGATGCGAAGCATGTCTAATGGGAAAAATGACTAAGACTCCATTTTCTGGTACAATGGAGCGAGCTACAGACTTATTGGAAATCATACATACCGATGTGTGCGGACCAATGAGTGTAGCATCGCGCGGTGGTTATCGTTATGTTCTAACCTTCACGGATGATCTGAGTAGATATGGGTATATTTACTTTATGAAACACAAGTCCGAGACTTTTGAGAAGTTCAAGGAATTCCAAAGTGAAGTAGAAAATCAACGTAACAAGAAGATTAAGTTTCTGCGTTCTGATCGCGGAGGCGAATATCTGAGTTATGAGTTTGGCATGCATTTAAAGAAATGCGGAATACTTTCACAGTTGACACCGCCGGGAACACCACAGCGTAATGGTGTGTCCGAACGTCGTAATCGAACTCTCTTAGATATGGTTCGTTCTATGATGTCTCTTACCGATTTGCCATTATCGTTTTGGGGCTATGCTTTAGAGACAGCCGCATTCACTTTAAATAGGGCACCATCTAAATCCGTTGAAACGACACCGTATGAATTATGGTTTGGAAAGAAACCTAAGCTGTCGTTCCTTAAAGTTTGGGGTTGCGATGCTTATGTAAAGAAGTTACAACCTGACAAGCTAGAACCCAAAGCGGAGAAATGCGTCTTCATAGGATACCCTAAAGAAACAATTGGGTATACTTTCTATCACAGATCCGAAGGCAAAATCTTTGTTGCCAAGAACGGATCCTTTCTTGAGAAGGAGTTTCTCACTAAAGAAGTGACTGGAAGAAAAGTAGAACTCGACGAGGTTGATGAACCTTCTCTCATAGATCAGAGTAGCGCAGTGCCGGAAGAAGTTCCTGTGCAGCCTACACCGATAGGAGAGGAAGCAAATGATGATGATCATGAAACTTCGAACGAGGAAGCTACTGAACCTCGCAGATCGACGAGGGAACGTACCACTCCTGATTGGTATGATCCCTGTCTAAATGTCATGATTGTGGACAACAATGATGAGGACCCTGCGACGTATGAAGAAGCGATGATGAGCCCGATTCCAACAAATGGCAAGAAGCCATGAAATCCGAAATGGGATCCATGTATGATAACAAAGTATGGACTTTGGTAGACTTACCTGATAGCCGCAAGGCTGTCGAGAATAAATGGATCTTCAAGAGAAAAACAGATGCGATGGTAATATTACTGTCTATAAAGCTCGACTTGTCGCAAAGGGTTTCCGACAAATTCAAGGAGTTGACTACGATGAGACTTTCTCACCTGTAGCGAAGCTAAAGTCTGTGAGGATTTTGTTAGCAATAGCTGCATTTTTCGATTATGAGATTTGGCAGATGGATGTCAAAACGGCGTTCCTTAATGGTGACATTGAGGAAGAGTTGTATATGGTACAACCCAAAGGTTTTGTCGATCCTAAAAATGCTGACAAGGTATGCAAACTTCAGCGTTCCATTTATGGACTGAAGCAAGCATCCCGGAGTTGGAACCTACGCTTTGATAGAGTGATCAAAGATTTTGGTTTTATACGGACTCATGGTGAGGCCTGTATTTACAAGAAAGTGAGTGGGAGCTCTGTAGCGTTCCTGATATTATATGTAGATGACATATTATTGATTGGGAATGATATAGAACTTTTAAGCAGCATTAAAGGTTATTTGAATAAGTCTTTTTCAATGAAAGACCTTGGTGAAGCAGCATACATTTTAGGCATCAAGATTTATAGAGATAGATCAAGACGCCTAATAGGCCTTTCACAAAGTACATATCTGGACAAGATTCTAAAGAAGTTTAGAATGGATGAAAGCAAGAAAGGGTTCTTGCCTATGTTGCCAGGTAAGGTCTTGAGTAAGACTCAAGGTCCGGCTACGGCAGATGAAAGAGAGAGGATGAGCAAAATCCCCTATGCTTCGGCAGTAGGCTCTATCATGTACGCCATGCTGTGTACTAGACCGGATATCGCACATGTTGTTAGTTTGACCAGCAGATATCAAAGTGATCCAGGGATGGAACACTGGACAGCGGTCAAGAATATCCTGAAGTACTTGAAAAGGACTAAGGATATGTTTCTTTGTTATGGCGGTGACCAAGAGCTCGTTGTAACCAGTTACACCGATGCAAGTTGGAACACCGACCTGATGACTCTAAGTCTCAGTCTGGGTACGTGTTTATATTGAATGGTGCGGCAGTAAGCTGGAGCAGTTCCAAGCAATGCACGGTGGCGAAATCTTCAACAGAATCTGAATATATAGCGGCTTCAGAGGCTTCATCGGAAGCGGTATGGATGAAGAGGTTCATTGTTGAGCTTGGTGTGGTTCCTAGTGCATTGGACCCGCTAGTCATTTATTGTGACAACACGGGTGCCATCGCCAATGCAAAGGAACCAAGGTCACACAAGAAGCTGAAGCATATCAAGCTGCGTTTTCATTCGATTCGCGAGTACATCGAAGATGGTGAAGTAGAGATTTGCAAAGTACACACGGATGAATGTTGCAGATCCGTTGACTAAAGCTCTCCCAAGGGCAAAGCATGACCAACACCAGAATGCCATGGGTGTTAGGTACCTTACAATGTAATCTAGATTATTGACTCTAGTGCAAGTGGGAGACTGTTGGAGATATGCCCAAGAGGCAATAATAAAGTGGTTATTATAATATCTTTGTGTTTATGATAAATGTTTATATACCATGCTATAATTGTATTAACCGAAACATTGATACATGTGTGTTATGTAAACAACAAGGAGTCCCTAGTAAGCCTCTTGTATAACTAGCTTGTTGATTAATAGATGATCATGGTTTCGTGATCATGAACATTGGATGTTATTAATAACAAGGTTATGTCATTAGTTGAATGATATAATGGACACACACCCAAATGAGCGTAACATAAGATCAAGTCATTAAGTTCATTTGCTATAAGCTTTCAATACATAGTTGTCTTAATCCTTCGACCATGAGATCATGTAAATCACTTACACCGAAAGGGTACTTTGATTACATCAAACGTCATTGCGTAAATGGGTGACAATAAAGGTGGGATTAAGTATTTGGAAAGTGTGAGTTGAGGCATATGGATCAACAGTGGGATTTGTCCATCCTGATGACGGATAGATATACTCTGGGCCCTCTCGGTGGAATGTCATCTGATTAGCTTGCAAGCATATGAATAGTTCATAAGAGATCACATACCACGGTACGAGTAAAGAGTACTTGTCGGTAACGAGGTTGAACAAGGTATGGAGATACCGATGATCAAACCTCGGACAAGTAAAATATCGCGAGACAAAGGGAATTGGCATCGTATGTAAATGGTTCAATCGATCACTAAGTCATCGTTGAATATGTGGGAGCCATTATGGATCTCCAGATCCCGCTATTGGTTATTGCTCGGAGAGGAGTCTCGACCATGTCTGCATAGTTCGCGAACCGTAGGGTGACGCGCTTAAGGTTCGATGTCGCATAAGTAGATTTGAGTATGGTATGGAGACGAAGTTTGTTCGGAGTCTCGGATGTGATCCAGGATGTCACGAGGAGGTCCGGAAGAGTCCGGAGAATAAGATTCATATAAGGGAAGTTGATTTGGGTTTTCGGAAATGTTCGGGATTGTTCCTGTTGACTGGAAGGTTCTAGAAGGTTCCGGAAGGGTCCACCATGGGGCCCACGACCCGGGAGGCCCACCGTGGGCCGAGGGGATGCTCCCTGGCCTAATGGGCCAGGGGCACTTGGCCCCCAAGGCCCAGGCCGGTCAACCCCTAGGGTTTGGGATCAACTTGGAGGGAAAGCCCTCTCCCCCTTGGCCGCCCCAACCCTAGATGGGAAGGGGGCCACCTTGGCCGGCCAGCCCCCTATATAAAGGGGAGGGTGGCCGGCCACACCATCCCACAATTGCCTCCTCCTCTGGCCGCCTCTCCCTCCACCATACGCCGTCTCCGAAGCCCTGTTTTCTTCCTCCACCACCACCACCACGCCGTCGTGCTGCTGGACGTTGGAGGAGATCTACCACACCTCCGCTGCCCGCTGGAACGGGAGAGGAAGGAGCTTCATCGACACCGTACGCGCGACCGAGTACGGAAGTGCTGCCGGATTGCAGCACCGGGGACGATCGTCTACACCAACAACGAGATTAATCTCGTAGGCTTTGGAATCTTCGAGGGTTAGTCTCATCTCCACCTCGTTGCTTAGATCTAGTAGATTGGATCTTGGGTGTTCCATAGATTAGATCTGTTGGTTTTATTCGCTTTGCGGTAGGAAAGAGATATTTCATGACATTGATTGATGATGCGACTAGATTTTGCTATGTTTATTTGTTGCGAACTAAAGATGAAGCTTTAGACTACTTTAAAATTTATAAGGCCGAAGTTGAAAATCAATTAGAGAGAAAGATCAAGCGTCTTAGGTCGGATCGTGGTGGAGTATTTTCCTAAAATCTTTGATGAATTCTGTGAGGAACATGGTATTATTCATGAGAGGACGCCTCCCTATTCGCCCCAATCAAACGGGGTTGCCGAGAGGAAAAACCGCACGCTGACTGACTTGGTGAATTCCATGTTAGCCACTGCTGGTTTATCAAAGGCATGGTGGGGGGAGGCTTTGTTGACTTCATGTCATGTCCTGAATAGAGTTCCTAACAAGAATAAAGATAAAACCCCTTACGAGGAGTGGTCTGGGAGAAAACCATCACTTTCGTATTTGCGCACATGGGGATGTTTGGCGAAAGTCAATATTCCAATTACTAAGAAGCGCAAACTCGGACCAAAGACAGTGGATTGTATCTTTCTAGGTTATGCTCCGCGGAGTGTAGGCTATAGATTTTTAGTAGTTCAATCTGAAGTACCTGATATGCATGTTGATACTATTATGGAATCTCGTGATGCAACATTCTTTGAGAATATGTTTCCTATGAAAGATATGCATAGCATTGCTAGAATTTCTACTGAGATAGTTCCTGAATCTAGTACATCTAATGAGTATTTTGAACAATCACATGAGATTGTTATTGAGAAGGATGACAATGAAGCTCCTAAACGGAGCAAGAGACGGAGGATTGAAAAATCCTTTGGTGATGATTTCATTGTGTACCTTGTGGATGATACTCCCACGTCCATTGCAGAGGCATATGCATCTCCAGATGCAGATGACTGGAAAGAAGCTGTCCATAATGAGATGGACTCGATTCTTTCTAATGGAACTTGGGAGCTATCAGAACGACCCCATGGATGCAAGCCTGTGGGCTGCAAATGGGTGTTCAAGAAGAAGCTAAGACCTGATGGTACTATTGAAAAGTACAAGGCGCGGCTTGTAGCGAAAGGCTACACACAGAGAGAAGGCGAAGATTACTTCGACACCTATTCACCTGTCGCTAGACTTACCACCATTCGAGTACTACTATCCATGGCTGCCTCCTATGGTCTTATCGTTCATCAAATGGACGTAAAGACAGCTTTCCTTAATGGAGAGTTGGAAGAGGAAATCTATATGGATCAGCCTGATGGGTTTGTAGTAAAAGGTGAAGAAAGAAAGGTGTGCAAGTTGCTGAAATCTTTATATGGCCTGAAACAAGCACCTAAGCAATGGCATGAGAAGTTTGACAGAACTTTGACTTCTGTAGGCTTTGTTGTCAATGAGGCTGACAAGTGCGTTTACTATCGCCATGGTGGGGGCGAAGGTGTTATATTATGTTTGTATGTGGATGATATTCTGATCTTTGGTACAAACATGAAAGTAATACACGAGGTCAAGTCTTTCTTGTCAAAGAGCTTTGATATGAAAGATCTGGGAGAAGCTGATGTGATTCTGAACATCAAGCTGATTAAGAACGAGAGTGGGATTACTCTAACGCAATCCCATTATGTTGAGAAGATCTTGAGCCGGTTCGGCTATATTGATAGCAAGCCTTCTTCAACACCTTATGATCCCAGTGTGACATTACGCAAGAACCGGAGAATCGCCATAGATCAATTGAGATATTCTCAGATCGTTGGCTCACTCATGTACTTAGCGAGCGCGACTAGACCCGACATCTCTTTTGCTGTTAGCAAGTTGAGTAGGTTCATGTCAAACCCGGGTACTGATCATTGGCATGCACTTGATAGGGTCATGCGCTACCTATGTGGTACAATGAGTTATGGGATTCACTATTCAGGGCACCCAGCTGTGCTTGAAGGATATAGTGATTCGAATTGGATCTCAGATGTAGCTGATCTGTACGCCACAAGTGGGTATGTATTTACCTTTGGAGGTGGCGCAGTGTCATGGAGATCTTGCAAGCAAACCATATTGACGAGGTCAACTATGGAAGCAGAACTTACTGCTTTAGACACAACCACTGTTGAATCAGAATGGTTGCGTGAGCTCTTGATGGACTTGCCTGTGGTTGAAAAACCTGTTCCGGCAATCCTTTTGAATTGTGACAATCAAACTGTAATTGTCAAAGTGAACAATTCTAAGGATAACGCGAAGTCATCAAGACACGTCAAGAGACGTTTGAAGTCTGTCAGGAAATTGCGAAACTCCGGAGTAATAACTGTTACATATATTCAAACAGACAAAAACCTGGCAGATCCCTTTACAAAGGGACTATCACGTAATGTGATAGAAAGTGCATCGAGGGAGATGGGTTTGAGACCCGTTGATGTTACACCATAGTGGTAACCCAACCTTTGTGATCGGAGATCCCGTGAATTAGGACCTGGGAAGAACAAACTAGTGGTTTAATTGAGGAGAGTATTATGTAACCCTCTCTATGTGAAGATGCACAACTCTCAATTGCTGTAAGGCAGGTTGGCGACAAGCCTTAATGTGTTTATGTTGGCTATTATAGCAAAGATGCTGTCCTACAGAGCATTCTTGAAATAACACACCTATATGAGTCCGATTGTTAAACGTCGCAATCTATGAGATTTGGGTGATCTCTAGTAAACTCATGAAGAGACCACGAAGTATGACGCATATGCTTCACCCGCGGGGTAGGCTACTGGCAGCCATGTACTGGTTATGACTTTGAGTGAAACCCTGTTCACGCAAAACTTGCAATTCAAGGCTTAGTCCATTGTTCAAGTGTGAATGGATGTAGCTTAAGGTTCTAGGTGGAAGTTCAACTTAACAGTCTCCGCTGAAACACTGGTATATAAACAAGCAGCGAGTATTGGTAAATCTCTAAATGGGGATTTGAGATCTGGTGGGGGATTGTTGAAATATTGGGCCCACTTTTAGTGGCCCATACTAGATTTCAGATTTTCCCTATAAATCTCAAAGCCCACTTAGTGGCAGCCTTGTGAGTTTGAGCCCAAGTTGGTGGCAGCTCACTAGTGAGTGGTGATACGTCTCCAACGTATCGATAATTTCTTATGTTCCATGCTACTTTATTGATGATACCTACATGTTTTATGCACATTATATGTCGTATTTACGCATTTTCTAGAACTAACCTATTAACAAGATGCCGAAGAGCCGTTGGTTTTCTGTTTTTGGTTTCAGAAATCCTAGTAACGAAATATTCTCGGAATTGGACGAAATCACCGCCCAGGGTCCTATTTTTGCACGAAGCTTCCAAGACCGAAGGGAGTCAACGAGGTGGCCAGTGAGTGGCGGCGCGCCAGGCCCGGCCGCGCGGCCATGTCCCCCGGGCCCTCGTGCCGCTCTCTTGACCTGCCCTTTCGCCTACAAATAGCCTCCGTCGCGAAACCCCCAGACCGAGAGCCACGATACGGAAAACCTTCCAGAGCCGCCGCCGCGAATCCCATCTCGGGGATTCAGGAGATCGCCGCCCCTGCCGGAGAGGAGATTCATCTCCGGAGGACTCTTCATCGCCATGATCGCCTCGGAGTGATGAGTGAGTAGTTCACCCCTGGACTATGGGTCCATAGCAGTAGCTAGATGGTCGTCTTCTCCTTATGTGCTTCATTGTTGGATCTTGTGAGCTGCCTAACATGATCAAGATCATCTATCCGTAATACTATATGTTGTGTTTGTCGGGATCCGATGGATAGAGAATACTATGTTATGGTGATTATCAATCTATTGTTTATGTGTTGTTTATGATCTTGCATGCTCTCCGTTATTAGTAGAGGCTCTGGCCAAGTTTTTGCTCTTAACTCCAAGAGGGAGTATTTATGCTCGATAGTGGGTTCATGCCTTCATTGACACTGGGACAGTGACAGAAAGTTCTAAGGTTGTGATGTGTTGTTGCCACTAGGGATAAAACATTGATTCTATGTCTAAGGATGTAGTTGTCGATTACATTACGCACCATACTTAATGCAATTGTTTGTTGCTTTGCAACTTAATACTGAATGGGGTTCGGATGATAACCTGAAGGTGGACTTTTTAGGCATAGATGCAGTTGGATGGCGGTCTATGTACTTTGTCGTAATGCCCGGATTAAATCTCACTATATTTATCATATCATGTACATGCATTGTTATGCCCTTCTCTATTTGTCAATTGCCCGACTGTAATTTGTTCACCCAACATGCTTTTATCTTATGGGAGAGACACCTCTAGTGAACTGTGGACCCCGGTCCTATTCTTTACATCGCATACAATCTACTGCAATACTTGTTTAATGTTTTCTTGCAAACAATCATCTTCCACACAATACGGTTAATCCTTTGTTACAGCAAGCCGGTGAGATTGACAACCTCACTGTTTCGTTGGGGCAAAGTACTTGGGTTGTGTTGTGCAGTTCCGCGTTGGCGCCGAATCCCTGTTGTTGCGCCGCATCACATTTCGCCACCATCAACCTTCAACGTGCTTCTTGGCTCCTGGTCCGATTAAACCTTGGTTTCTTTCTCGAGGGAAAACTTGCCGCCGTGCGCATCATACCTTCCTCTTGGGGTCCCCAACGGACGTGTACATCTACGCGCATCAAGCACTTTTTCGGCGCCGTTGCGGGGACCTGAAGAAAAGTTGCACCCAGAGATTTCTAACTCCCACGTCAACTACACGCCAAACTTTTTGGCGCCCTGGGAGATCAAGACACGCTACAAGGGGAGTCTCCACTTCTCAATCTCTTTACTTTGTTTTTGTCTTGCTTTATTTTATTTACTACTTTGTTTGCTGCACCTAAACAAAACACAAAAAAATTAGTTGCTAGTTTTACTTTATTTATTGTCTTGCTCTCTATATCAAAAACACACAAAAATTAGTTACTTGCATTTACTTTATCTAGTTTGTTTTATTTACCGTTGCTAAAATGAATACCCCTGAAAATACTAAGTTGTGTGACTTCACAAACGCAAATAATAATGATTTCCTATGCACACCTATTGCTCCACCTGCTACTACAGCAGAATTCTTTGAAATTAAACCTGCTTTACTGAACCTTGTCATGAGAGATCAATTTTCTGGTGTTAGTTCTGATGATGCTGCTGCCCATCTTAATAATTTTGTTGAACTTTGTGAAATGCAAAAGTATAAGGATGTAGATGGTGATATTATTAAATTGAAAGTGTTTCCTTTCTCATTAAGAGGAAGAGCTAAAGATTGGTTGCTATCTTTGCCTAAGAATAGTATTGATTCATGGACTAAATGTAAGGATGCTTTTATTGGTAGATATTATCCTCCCGCTAAAATTATATCTTTGAGAAGTAGCATAATGAATTTTAAGCAATTAGATACTGAACATGTTGCTCAAGCATGGGAGAGAATGAAAACTTTGATAAAGAATTGCCCAACCCATGGACTGACTACTTGGATGATCATCCAAACCTTCTATGCAGGACTAAATTTTTCTTCGCGGAATTTATTGGATTCAGCTGCTGGAGGTACCTTTATGTCCATCACTTTGGGGGCGGCTACAAAACTTCTTGATGATATGATGATAAATTACTCTGAATGGCACACGGAAAGAGCTCCACAAGGTAAGAAGGTAAATTCTGTTGAAGAAACCTCTTCCTTGAGTGATAAGATTGATGTGATTATGTCTATGCTTGTGAATGGTAGATCTAATGTTGATCCTAATAATGTTCCTTTAGCTTCATTGGTTGCTCAAGAAGAAAATGTTGATGTGAATTTCATTAAAAATAATAATTTCAACAACAATGCTTATAGGAACAACTCTGGTAATAACTATAGGCCATATCCTGCTAATGGTAATGGTTATGGTAATTCTTATGGGAATTCTTACAACAATAATAGGAGTGTACCCTCTGGTCTTGAAGCTATGCTTAAAGAATTTATTAGTACACAAACTGCTTTTAACAAATCTGTTGAGGAAAAGCTTGATAAAATTGATATTATTGCCTCTAGAGTTGATAGACTTGCCTCTGATGTTAATCTTTTAAAATTGAAAGTTATGCCTAATAATGATATTGATAATAAGATTACTAATACAGCAAATGCCATCCAAGTTAGAATTAATGAGAATATAAGATTAATGGCTGAATTGCGTGCTGGGATAGAGAAGAAAATGAAAAACTAGCTAAAGAGAATAATGTAGCTAAAGTTTGGACTATTACCACCACTAGTAATGCTAATTCTTCACATGTTGCTGCACCTCCTACTATCAATGGTAAGATAATTGGTGTTGGCAATATTTCTACTCCTAGTGCAAAGCGTACAAAACTGCCTGAAATTGCTAAAGCTGTTGCTCGTGATAAAACTGCTGAAATTTTTTCCAACCTTGGGAACAATGATCCCATTGCTGTAGCTCATAATGATTTAGATTTTGATGATTGCCACATCTCTGAAGTTATAAAGTTCTTACAAAAACTTGCTAGAAGTCCTAATGCTAGTGCTATAAATTTAGCCTTTACAAAACATATTACAAATGCTCTCATAAAAGCTAGAGAAGAGAAACTAAAACTTGAAACTTCTATTCCTAGAAAGTTAGAAGATGGTTGGGAGCCCATCATTAAAATGAAATTCAATGACTTTGAATGTAATGCTTTATGTGATCTTGGTGCAAGTATTTCTGTTATGCCTAAAAAGATTTATGATATGCTTGACTTGCCACCATTGAAGAATTGTTATTTGGATGTTAATCTTGCTGATAATGTTAAAAAGAAACTTTTGGGGAGGATTGATAATGTGCGCATTACGGTTAACAATAACCTTGTCCCCGTTGATTTTGTTGTTTTGGATATCGAATGCAATGCATCTTGTCCTATTGTGTTGGGAAGACCTTTTCTTCGAACTGTTGGTGCTGTTATTGATATGAGGGAAGGTAATATTAAATATCAATTTCCTCTCAAGAAAGGTAGGGAACACTTCCCTAGAAAGAGAATGAAGTTGCCTTTTGATTCTATTATTAGAACAAGTTATGATGTTGATGCTTCTACTCTCGATGTTACTTGATTTGCACTTTCTGCGCCTGAAAGCGTTAAAGAAAAGCGCTTATGGGAGACAACCCATGTTTTTACTACAGCAATTTTTGTTTTATTTGAGTCTTGGAAGTTGTTTACTACTGTAGCAACCTCTCCTTATCATGTTTTTGTGCCAAGTAAAGTTTCTATGTTATAGTTGATGTTATATTTGGGATCGCTGCGCAGAAACAGCATTGCTGTCTGTCATGAATCTGGGCACAAGTCTCTGTAGAAAATTCGAAAAAATCTGCCAATTTACGAGCGTGATCCTCAGATATGTACGCAACTTTCATTAGTTTTGAGTTTTTCCATCTGAGCAAGTCTGGTGCCACTTTAAAATTCGTCTTTACGGACTGTTCTTTTTGACAGATTCTGTCTTTTATTTCGCATTGCCTCTTTTGCTATGTTGGATGAATTTCTTTGATCCATTAATGTCCAGTAGCTTTATGCAATGTCCAGAAGTGTAAAGAATGATTGTGTCACCTCTGAATGTGTGAATTATTAATTGTGCACTAACCCTCTAATGAGTTTGCTTGAAGTTTGGTGTGAAGGAAGTTTTCAAGGGTCAAGAGAGGAGTATGATATACTATGATCAAGAGGAGTGAAAGCTCTAAGCTTGGGGATGCCCCGTGGTTCATCCCTGCATATTTTAAGAAGACTCAAGCGTCTAAGCTTGGGGATGCCCAAGGCATCCCCTTCTTCATCAACAACATCATCAGGTTCCTCCCCTGAAACTATATTTTTATTCATCACATCTTGTGTTCTTTACTTGGAGCGTCGGTTTGTTTTTGTTTTTGTTTTTGTTTGAATAAAATGGATCCTAGCATTCACTTTGTGGGAGAGAGACACGCTCCGCTGTTGCATATGGACAAATATGTCCTTAGGCTTTACTCATAATGTTCTTGGCGAAGTTTCTTCTTCGTTAAATTGTTATATGGTTGGAATTGGAAAATGCTACATGTAGTAATTCTAAAATGTCTTGGATAATGTGATACTTGGCAATTGTTGTGCTCATGTTTAAGCTCTTGCATCATATACTTTGCACCCATTAATGAAGAAATACATAGAGCTTGCTAAAATTTGGTTTGCATATTTGGTCTCTCTAAGGTCTAGATAATATCTAGTATTGAGTTTTGAACAACAAGGAAGACGGTGTAGAGTCTTATAATGTTTACAATATGTCTTTTATGTGAGTTTTGCTGCACCGTTTCATCCTTGAGTTTGCTTCAAATAACCTTGCTAGCCTAAACCTTGTATCGAGAGGGAATACTTCTCATGCATCCAAAATCCTTGAGCCAACTACTATGCCATTTGTGTCCACCATACCTACCTACTACATGGTATTTCTCCGCCATTCCAAAGTAAATTGCTTGAGTGCTACCTTTAAAATTCCATCATTCACCTTTGCAATATATAGCTCATGGGACAAAATAGCCTTAAAAACTATCGTAGTATTGAATATGTACTTATGCACTTTATCTTTTATTAAGTTGCTTGTTGTGCGATAACCATGCTTCTGGGGACGCCATCAACTATTCTTTGTTGAATATCATGTGAGTTGCTATGCATGTCCGTCTTGTCTGAAGGATCTATCACCTTAATGATTGGAGCATGCAAATTGTTAGAGAAGAACATTGGGCCGCTAACTAAAGTCATGAATCATGGTTGAAGTTTCAGTTTTGGACATATATCCTCAATCTCATATGAGAATAATAATTGTTGCTACATGCTTATGCATTAAAGAGGAGTCCATTATCTGTTGTCCATGTTGTCCCGGTATGGATGTCTAAGTTGAGAATAATCAAAAGCGAGAAATCCAAAATGCGAGCTTTCTCCTTAGACCTTTGTACAGGCGGCATGGAGGTACCCCTTTGTGACACTTGGTTGAAACATGGCATTGCAAAGATCCGGTAGTCCAAGCTAAGTAGGACAAGGTGCGGGCACTATTAGTATACTATGCATGAGGCTTGCAACTTGTAAGATATAATTTACATAACTCATATGCTTTATTACTACCGTTGACAAAATTGTTTCATGTTTTCAAAATAAAAGCTCTAGCACAAATATAGCAATCGATGCTTTCCTCTTTGAAGGACCTTTCTTTTACTTTTATTGTTGAGTCAGTTTACCTATCTCTCTCCACCTTAAGAAGCAAACACTTGTGTGAACTGTGCATTGATTCCTACATACTTGCATATTGCGCTTGTTATATTACTTTATGTTGACAATATCCATGAGATACACATGTTATAAGTTGAAAGCAACCACTGAAACTTAATCTTCCTTTGTGTTGCTTCAATACCTTTACTTTGATTTATTGCTTTACGAGTTAACTCTTATGCAAGACTTATTTATGCTTGTCTTGAAGTACTATTCATGAAAAGTCTTTGCTTTATGATTCATTTGTTTACTCATGTCATTACCATTGTTTTGATCGCTGCATTCATTACATATGTTTACAAATAGTATGATCAAGATTATGATGGCATGTCACTTCAGAAATTATCTTTGTTATCGTTTTACCTGCTCGGGACGAGCAGAACTAAGCTTGGGGATGCTGATACGTCTCCAACGTATCGATAATTTCTTATGTTCCATGCTACTTTATTGATGATACCTACATGTTTTATGCACATTATATGTCGTATTTACGCATTTTCGGAACTAACCTATTAACAAGATGCCGAAGAGCCAGTTTGTTTTCTGCTGTTTTGGTTTCAGAAATCCTAGTAACGAAATATTCTCGAATTGGACGAAATCACCGCCCAGGGTCCTATTTTTGCACGAAGCTTCCGGAAGACCGAAGGGAGTCGAAGTGGGGCCACGAGGTGGCCGGGTGACAGGCGGCGCGGCCCGGCCCCGGCCGCGCGGCCCCGTCCCCGGCCCCTCGTGCCGCCTCTTGACCTCCCTTTCGCCTACAAATAGCCTCCGTCGCGACCCCCCCAGAGCCACGATCGAAACCTTCCAGACGCCGCCGCCGCGAATCCCATCTCGGGGGATTCGAGATCGCCTCCGGCACCGAGAGGGGATTCATCTCCCGGAGGACTCTTCATCGCCATGATCGCCTCCGAGTGATGAGTGAGTAGTTCACCCCTGGACTATGGGTCCATAGCGTAGCTAGATGGTCGTCTTCTCCTTATGTGCTTCATTGTTGGATCTTGTGAGCTGCCTAACATGATCAAGATCATCTATCTGTAATACTATATGTTGTGTTTGTCGGGATCCGATGGATAGAGAATACTATGTTATGGTGATTATCAATCTATTGTTTATGTGTTGTTTATGATCTTGCATGCTCTCCGTTATTAGTAGAGGCTCTGGCCAAGTTTTTGCTCTTAACTCCAAGAGGGAGTATTTATGCTCGATAGTGGGTTCATGCCTTCATTGACACTGGGACGTGACAGAAAGTTCTAAGGTTGTGATGTCTGTTGCCACTAGGGATAAAACATTGATTCTATGTCTAAGGATGTAGTTGTCGATTACATTACGCACCATACTTAATGCAATTGTCTGTTGCTTTGCAACTTAATAATGGGGTTCGGATGATAACCTGAAGGTGGACTTTTTAGGCATAGATGCAGTTGGATGGCGGTCTATGTACTTTGTCTAAATGCCCGGATTAAATCTCACTATATTTATCATATCATGAACATGCATTGTTATGCCCTTCTCTATTTGTCAATTGCCCGACTGTAATTTGTTCACCCAACATGCTTTTATCTTATGGGAGAGACACCTCTAGTGAACTGTGGACCCCGGTCCTATTCTTTACATCGCATACAATCTTGCAATACTTGTTTTCGTTTTCTTGCAAACAATCATCTTCCACACAATACGGTTAATCCTTTGTTACGCAAGCCGGTGAGATTGACAACCTCATTTCGTTGGGGCAAAGTACTTGGGTTGTGTTGTGCAGGTTCCACGTTGGCGCGGAATCCCTGTTGTTGTGCCGCATCACATTTCGCCACCATCAACCTTCAACGTGCTTCTTGGCTCCTACGGTCCGATTAAACCTTGGTTTCTTTCGAGGGAAAACTGCGCATCATACCTTCCTCTTGGGGTTCCCAACGGATGTGTACATCTACGCGCATCAAGTGGCAAGAGGTGGGAAGTTTAGTCCCACATGGAAAGTTGGGAGCAAGTTAGACCACCTTATAAGGTGGGTTGTTTCACCACTAGTAAGTGAGTGAGAATAGGAGTGCTACACGCGCGGTCCTCCTCCTCCTCGCTCGCTCGCTCGTCTCGTCTCGACTCGACTCGACTCGACACGTCACGACGCGACGCGCGCCGCGCTCGTGGTGAGTGGATTGAGCCTCGAGCCGAGACTTTCCTTACTTTTTGCTCAGAAACGAACAGAGTCCTAGACGGACGCGTCACAGTTAGTCGGTTCGGGTCGCTCCCGGATCGTGGGCTATCTGTAACCGACTCGAAACGTTGTGCGACGTGGGCGTGGCCCACGTTGCCTAGGGTTTCCCGAGCCTATATAATCTCTTGCCCGGCTACCGCAGAAACACACCGAATACACGAGTTAGGGTTTCCACCTCTCTCGCTTGCGCCGCCATCGTAGCCTACTCCATCCCGCGCCGACGTGCATCGGCGAACGGGAGAGCAGGTCTCCGGAACCGCTCGTCCTTGCGATCCGTACGGGAGAGGGCGGGTAGGTTCTTGGAAGCTCTGGGCGGCTGCTCAAGCTCTTCATCACGGGTCGCCTTCCGTCCAAGTCGGGTGGTGCTGCCTACCGTCGTCTTCAACGCCGTCTACTTCGACCCGTCGTCCCTGTCGTCAACAACGTTGTCATCAACAACGTTACTGCCGCGACATCATCTGCTACACCTCCACCGCCTCCTCCACCAGATCGGTACGTGCGACATATCTCGATCTGTTTAGCGATGGATGCTTTACCGTTTGTGCTGCTGCTACTCATGTTGATTAATGCATCTAGTATGTTCGAGTTTCACATGGTAGTAGTTGCTGTCATCATGTTGTATATTCTGAAATTAATCATGGAAATTGTGCCTAATTATCCAACACTGATGACCAAGCCGCCGCATGTTTACCGGGTGAGTTGCACCTGGAAGAGGTCTCTCGTTCCTGCATATGCAGTTCTTTAATTGGGTAAGTCAATTAGTTTTCTTGGTTTCATGCAAAAAAAAATTAGTTTTCTTGGTGACCAGTACTACTACTGCTGTCCATCTCCAGTTAGTATTGTTGGTTTTCAATTAGACCTCACTTAAATTATAACCAACAGGGTTAGGGCGTGCATATACATACCTAGCATTATAATCGATCAAGCTAGCGAGCCCTAGCCTGTCATCTACTTCATGCAGTTCCTCGGCGGAATGTGCATACCATGATCCTAGGAAACACACATGGACCGAGTTTGAGTACGTGCGTCTGCCTGCATGTGTTCGCGCTTATTGTTCTAGACGTATTGTCTCGGGGAAAGTAAGATCAGACCTACCTCCATAATCCTATGAATGTACATACATTGGTATTGTTCCATCTACTAACCTGAGTCTAATTGCTTCACGTACCTACCTCCATGACTTTGATTGATTCAGCAGGTACGAGGTAAATAAAGGCGATCTCCCGCAGTCATCCTCTGATTTTTCTTCAAAACATAGCCGTTGTGCACCTTCTCACAAGAAGTTTACTAGCAGCTTTATTTTAATTATCTCTTTAGGTGATCCACAAATTTTTCACCTGCGCAGTTTCTTAATTTATACCGAAAATTGAGGTGTTTACATTGTCGCTTGAACAAATAACCAAATTCAAGCGCTAAAATTCATAATCATATATATAATACATTATTAAACATAGAAACCCGATGCAACGCATGGGCATTTGTGCTAGTCTATTCCTATGTTTTGAGAATCCTACGATCCAAAGAGGCACTTAATACCGTTGAAAACAGCCGGAGATGCAAGTCGGTCATTATTAAGATACCTTCTACCCTCTTTAGTGCAAAAAAAAACTAAATTTTCTAATATTTTTTTAAATAATAATGTCATAAAAAAGTTAGTTTATTTTTTGAAACTAAAGTGGTTAAAAGATACCCTAATATTAACGCACTCGCCTCGAGGGCTAATTAGGCTTGATGAATTCATTCATTCTCTAGCCAATCTCACATGGCCACACCACGAGTCGTTCATTCCTTCCGGCCTTCTCTCTCTCTCTCATTCCTGAAAAACATCCTATGTTGGTTTCCTACGCACCATCCAAAGACACCCCTGATAAAACTTCAGCGCTTTAAAATCAGTGCATGGCATCTCAAACTTGTGTTTTTTCTATTCCTACGTTTTGAAAATCCTAGGATCCAAAGAGGTTCTTCAGGGAGCCGGAGGTTGTTGCCCGGGCCGGCAGTATATACTGGGATTTCATCTACCCTTGGAAACGGACTGTCGGGGGCTAATTGTTTAAGCTTGACGACGATGAATTCATTCATTTCTCGCATGACCGTCACGAGTCGTCCGCAGGGTGTGTGGTCACGCCCAGTTCATTCTCCCACACGGATCCCAGCTCGAAACCAACCTCTCTAGCTCTGAAGTGTGGTCACGACGCAGTTCTGTTCACGCATGGTCCCAAACAGAGTAAAAGCTAGCGTTGAAAAAGAACCGTACTCCATACATAACATAACCACCACACAGATCCCTACACACAGGGGCTACTCCATGGGAACTTGTTCTATTCCTTGACCCGCTCGTGCAAGGGGCGACGGACGTGTGATTTCCCACCAGCTTCGCCAAAGGCTGGAGGTCCCTTTCCTTTCAGTCTAGCTATACATTGTTGCTGCGTCGTCCATTCGGCAAACGGTAGTGGAAGCCAAGTCAAAAGGGGAGCTCCTCCATGGATGGATGGATACAGCTCGAGATGATTTTTTAACGTCCTCCTCCAATGATTATTCATCTCTCTCCCGAAAACGAAGTTTGGGAGAAAACAGAACGGTGTCAGCTACATCCTGGTCACAGAGCTTTGGCGCCGGCCCTGCCGTAACCTTGCCCCACTAGCTCTGCACCAGTCAAAGTGTCAAACCATAGATCAGCCGTCCTATTTACCACGTATTATTGCCTCCGGATATTATTATTTATGACCTGACACAATGATTCGTTTGTGGGCACCTAAGCCAGCTGATAATAATAGAACGAGACACCTAAATTCATCAATCATGATGGCACCTGAATGGCAAGATTAGCTCTGGATCATGCACTGAGAGCCTCTGATACAGCTTTCTTTCGGTGATAGACAGTCAACAGCCTAAGTGTACAACTAGTGCTCCTGTACTTGATCCAAAAGTGACACGACATCGTAGCCTAACTTCGATAATGAACCGACCGCCAATCAATTAGAGCCAGGTTCGCTTGCACGTCCATGCACGGAATACAGGACGGTCCAGTGCTGAAC
The DNA here is from genome assembly GCA_030979885.1 of Lolium multiflorum. Classification (NCBI taxonomy): domain Eukaryota; kingdom Viridiplantae; phylum Streptophyta; class Magnoliopsida; order Poales; family Poaceae; genus Lolium; species Lolium multiflorum. Next base: position 110,751,795 of record CM061750.1, on the reverse strand, counting down.
AATCCACACCATCATATACACATCACTGATGCAGACATACAAGAATCAGGTACTAGAGGAACATGCAAACAACCAAGACCAAAAGAGAAGGTTGAAACGTCCCGGTGATTGAATCGATTCAGCCGAAGGACATACGGCTGCCTAACAGGCACACTGAGGGCAGCACTTTCAGGACGAGCCCTGAAAGCTGCACTTCGGAGTAGCAAAGATGGATACAGCACGTCGAACCATTTTATTGGCAAATCAAGGTGTTTCAACAAATAATTGTCAAAACCGATGTTTCACATGATTGGATAACACCTGTAGAGCACATTTGATGACACTGTTGCTATGATCGACTGACCCACAAAAGCCTATCCTTTACTTTGCTTTCTCAAAACTTCGCGGGAGGGACGAGTAAACTGACTCCACGGATGACAGCTCTGTTGCCAATGATAATCTACCTTGTGAAAGAGCATATGCCGTGTTCCATGTATGTATCAGCGGTGCTCAGGTACTTCCAATCCCCCAGCAATGCAGAACTTGTTTGCCCACAAAATCAGCAGCCACATCTTCTCGGAAATAATTCCATGGGCTTGCCACCTACGGGAATAACTTCTTTAATCTACTAATGGATAAACCAGCAGTCTTGTTCATTGGTTCTAGGACAAGGGCATGGCTAAAATCTGTAAATGCAGTGGAGAAGTACATGGTTAGTTTAGCACTTAATAGCACTACTAATAGTCAACGAGTCATCCAGATAATTGAATATAAAGCAAAGGGATGATTGAATATCAAGCAAAGGGGGATATGAAAGATCAGACCATCGACAGCCTCCTTATAGTATCCAAGCATCTCCCTTGCTGTGCCTCTCCGCAAATAAGCTTTGACAATCTGAAACGTATACAAGATTAACACAAATATGTTATATAAATACAGGCTCAATCAATTGTAACTTTTACACACCATCACAATCTCAACAGATTAACATCTACTTTAGCAAACTGAAAAGAGAAGTCTAGCATATCATTTTCATCTCATTGTCTACACTTCGTTTTAAAAGAACTGGAATAGAATATAATCTGAAGGCGAGCACATCATACTTCAAAATCGAAACAACGAAAACAGATACTAACCTTTGGATCAATATCGATGGCACTAGTGCAATCTGTCTCAGCTTGGCGGTAACTGTAAGGTCCAAAACAGATAAACATGAGTAACCAAAAGTGTGAAACAAACACCCATGCATGTGAACTCTTCAAAGATAAATGGCAAACACTCATGCCCCTCTAAGATAAACTGGAGAGAAAACTGCAGGAGGGAAGAAGATCGTACCTAGCTAATTCTAGAAAAGCCGCAGCTCTGTTACTGTAGTATGTGGCTACTTTGCCATTTAATTTGATCGCTTCAGTATATAAATTTATTGCCTTTTGCCATTGTTTCTCCTTAAATGCACTGTTGCCCTGTCAAGTAGCAAGCGATAGGAAAAAAAAGTATTAAGAACAAAAGAGGTAATATATTTAACTCTTGCTATCGCGCAAGCATAGCTTTGCTTCTGAGTCTAACAAAGTGGTATTCAAATACACACTTGTGATCACAATTCCGGATCATAAGAAACAGGTTCAGTACACAATAAGGATTTGTGCATGTGCATCATTTAGGCAGAAAGCTACCAAAAGATCTAGAAGCCTAACAAGAAAGTCAAATGGTAAAATGTAACACCTAAAATTCCTATGTGTTTCCTGTGTGAGTTATTATTGGTTCTTTACTCAAATAGTGAATTACCATCACAATTGTACGGCGTGCTACTCTAAGATAATACTTGGAAAAAAGCATGGTTGTGTCTGGTTTTAATTAAAAGTTTGAAAAACAAAAGCTTTATTCCCAAATGACTAATAAGATACGAACTGACTTTCTCTTTAGCAGCTTCAGCAGCTTCTTCATTCATGGCCTCTTTACTTGAAGCGTTAGATTTCGCTAGCATCTCAACTTGCTCTTGGATGGTGGCATAAATGGCTTGAGTGGTGTCCAGCAAGAAGCGGTCACCACCATGCCTTGCAATGAGAGAAACTGAAATAGGACATTTATCATGTGCACCGACAGGAATGGTAACCTGAAAAGGGGCATCAATGTTGTTAGATTAGCAAAGGACATTAGAGGCTTACCAGGAATGAAAGTCCATGTGCTATGTAGCCATGGGTGTCAGTGAAAACCGTCATGTGCTACGTACCAAATTCATACCCTCCCCAATATTTATGAATATGATCAGCATATCTACAACATTCACAGATGATCGATAGAGCGCATGAATAACTACTTCAATTCATAGGCATGGATATGGTATTGATTGAACTTACCCAATTCAGATAGTTTACATCTCTCACAAATCAATTAATTCAACCAACTAAATAAAATCATCAACTAACTTATGAAAGGCAATAGAACCTCTCTATTTCTTACTCGCGGGCAAAAAAAGGTTAAAACTTAAAGAAAGGTGAACAGCAGAAATTCTAACAAGGTATATATGCTGGTAACATATGGTCGGAAGGACGCTATGAAAAAATCATACCTGACAACACCCTGACATACTAGATAAAGATTGAAGGCACAATGTCTCAGCATTGTAGCTTGTAGATGAGAGCTCCCTGGCGTTAATTTTTGGAGGGCAACCCAAAGCAGTTGGGATGACTAGAATTCCATCATCCTACGGACACATCATCACCGTTAGAAAAAGCATTTCTATGATACCACTAAATAATTAGATGAGCATTCATCACAGCACATTCAGTTGCATGCAAGATTGCAAAACAAGATAAAGAAGCACATGCAAACAAGCAGAATGGCACAATTATCTCCAGCTAACAACGATCCAATAGGCAAACTTCTGTCTAGTAAGAAAAAGATCTCTTGGATATTGAGCACTACTGGGTGACAGTACACCACATAATGTAAATAAACTACTTCACTCCAGCAGAAACAGCTTTAGAAGTACGAGAGCTGAAGAATTGGCTCCTAAGTCCAAATTATAATGTAAAACGCAGCACCAATAACAGTGGGGAGACATCAAGTACCAAAATATCACATCTAAAAACCAAAATACAAAATATCAACATAAAGGTATATATTGACTGGCCACCTTCAGGTTCAGCCATAATTTCAGCCACAACATAATAAATTATAATGTATTCAAGAAAATTAATTCACGAACACAATTTTGTTTTGGTGAAAATAAGAGCTTATTACACACGCTAGGCCTGGTTTTGCAGGTGGCGGGCCTTTCAAGGCCAGGTTTCCCAGACCCAGCATGGCTCATGAAGAGGTCTAGCTGACTCTGCACAGACAGAAGAAACAGGCCAGTTCCATCAACGAAAAAAAGCAGGCCAGTTGCAAAAAATACTGGCAGAATTACTGGATCAAACAGACGTGATTGTATTGCGTTTGGCTGGTCAGGATTCATTTCCTGTGATTTGCACTGCTTGCGTATAAACTTCCAACGAATTACTTGCACATGATATTCCAGTAGCACCTAATATTCCTGACAGTTGCTGATTTGCAAGCAAAAAGGTATCATCAATTGCCGAGTTGACTCACCAAGTTATGGGGTAAAAACTTTGCAGGTAAACGTTTACTTCCAGCAGAAATCTATTAGAATTTAAGTTTACCCTCATAATCTGTTGGTTATCGCTTTGATCAACTTGTTGTGCATAATACAGAAACTTCAAAAAAGCGTTATTTCAAAGCTCTGCAGAACACTAGGTTTGCTTTGCCAATTGGAAGTTCACAAGCTTTGAAGAGCTCACAGTTTCAGGAATCACACAGAGCATCTTCAGTGAAATTTATACAGCAAAACTGTCGGTAAGGAGAAAAAGAACGTGCTAAAAAATTAATCACAAGACCAGAAATGGTTTTTCCTGATAATGTAGGCAGTTAATATCATAATGTCACAGAATTCTAGTTCAGTCTGAACTCGATGTTATAATACCTTAAGGAGTGTGTTGAGAGCCAAGCGTACATCCTTTCTTGCAGCTTGGACGGTATCAATAGTCGAATCAGCATCATCAGACAAATTACCAACTATGGAAGCATCAACAGCAGACTTAGCCGACTTTATCCACTCGTTATGCTGATCTCTAAATTCATGTCTGGATTGAATAATAAAATAGCACAATTACATTGTATCACAATGATATGTCCCAGGTATGGAAAATTGACAGAGAAATATGCATATATTGAAGGTAAGATTCTCACTTTAATCACTCCCTCCGTCCCACCAAAAGTGTCTCAAGTTTATCAAAATTTGGATGTACCTATCTACTAGATAGTGTCTAGATACATCTAAATTTTGATAAAGTTGAGACACTTTTGGTGAGACGGAGGGAGTACAACAAATCCACAAAGTAAGACCAAGAGTGGCAGCTAGATACTTTTATTCACTAAACAGCATATATTTGTTATTGGTGAATCCAAAATCTGAAATAGTTCTAAGAAAAGAGCCTTCTGCAATTGCCTGATATCAGAATTTCTAATTAGACTATGTAGGAAAAAAAGTTCTACAACCAAGGAAGCTTACGAAGATCAACTAACAGAACCTGCAACTGTACCAGTCCACCACACCTGCTTCAACATAACTAGATAGCGGATGGAAACCACAGGACGAAAACTAAAGATGTAGTTCAAACTGAGTCATTAATTTCTTAAGTTCAGTATAAAAAAATGCCTATTGTTCAATGCAGGACCATACTTGTGGAGCAACTGCATGGCACTAGAAAGTGCTTGCAATGAAGAAAACTTTGAGTCCCCATTCTTGTTCCCATTTGAATAGTTCCGCAGGTAGGGTACTCTTGAAGCCAAATAATTTCCAATATTCACATGACTCAGGACTTGTCCTGAGGAACGACACAAGTTAGCTTCCAGCAAAAAGTATATTGAAATAACAGAAGACAGTGTAAAGAGGAAATACGTACTTCCATAGAGCTTTTCCACAGATTTTGTTACCACCTGAGTTAACCTTCTTGCAGGTATCTTTGAAATTTCAAAGCAATCATCTGCTATGTAGAAATGTCTAGGTAGACGGATATCAGTATAAGATAATTTCAGAAGAAGATGACCAACTCGACGCAGTACAATTGGATCCCTTGCAAACCAGCCTGCATTAGAAAGAAGAAAATAATGAGACATGATGAAATACCCTTTACAAGTCAAGATCTATATTTTGTGTGGTTATAAGAATAATATTTTGAGATGTACCTATAGTGTCTAGGCTAGGTGCGACAGGAATAACACCACTGTTGGATATAACAGCATGCGAAGGCCGGAACGCTAGCACGCCACAATAGCCACCTGGTACCCTTACTCCCCCAATGGAATCAATACCTACCACATTGAATTGTCAGTGTAGTGACTATGTATGTTAGAGAAAGATAATAACATTATGAGAAGCATAGATAGTTCAGCAGAACAAACATCACTCGAGAAAGATCCAGAAGAGTTTAACAGCCAAAACGACAGAAATTTCAGAAAGTCCGTGAAATTGTAATGGAAACAACGTACAATTTTAACCAGAAAGAAAAAAAAGCGCATGTTAGACATCCACACAGTACAAATAGCAGATCCAAAACTGAGCAGGAATATGAATTTATTACAATTCTATAGAACATACATATTCTGGAATTCAAGTAACTATCACCAGAGTAGGTTCTGCCTAAACCACAGGTTGAGATAATTATGATGCACAGGAAAGTAGGATTTAGTGCAAACAAACTAGGGTAAACATGCCATGTTGCCACATCATTTCAATTTTTAGGAGGCTGATAAAATGCTCTTTGCTAGTTAGAACTTACAATTTTCTTAGATCAACGATAGTGGCTGAAATATCTTTGCATATAGAAATCAATATATCAGTTACCTTCCTATCATTATATTATATTACTTCTAGTGATGTCCAAAGTAAACTGGACTGGCAACAGCTATTGTTTGCTATCGATTGTACAATATGTTGAATTGCCACAAGCACAAAAATCTCTTTTTCTGCAAAAAGGTAACAGTATAAATTTTGAAAATGTTACTTTGATTGGGTAAGCCATTAAGTGCAAGTAAAGTATATAACATGTAATCAGAGAAAGTATGAAGTTTAATGACGGGCATGGTTCGTATTTCACAACGTGAAAACAATCTTGAACACCGTTACCATGAGCAATTACCGTAAAAAATTACAAGCATATACGTGCTACAACTGCGTGGAAAAAGAATAGTCCATTTGTTACTGCTACTACTGATACCATCAAGCCAAGATCTGGTATCCAAAGAATAATGAAGCAACCGGCAGTAAACAATAATGTTAACAAACGTCAAGTTTGCTTCAATTAGAAGCACATAGAGATCAACCTACCCAATGCAAAGTCTACCATCCCACCACCAACAGCTACAGCTGATCCACTTGAGCATCCTCCAGGTACTCGATCAGAAGCTGCAGGATTTGTTGGTGTACCAAAATGCTTATTCTCACCATGGATACTGAACAAGGAAGGTGCATTAAGTCAGCAGACACACTAGAAAAGCTGGAAAATAATCCTAGCAAATGTAAGAAACATATAACATCTTCATGATACTGGCATTAAAATGGAAAGGAGGGAAAGAAAAAAAAAGGAATCAAAACTTAACACAGGTTTCTGAAACTATGTTCAGAAAGCAAACGAATGTACCTATATGCCATCTCATCAATAACAGTTTTCCCGACACAAACAGCGCCACCATCAACAAGAGTTGAAACCACTAAAGATGTTTGTGTTGCTGCATCGTGTGTCTTCGCCCATTCTAGGCTGCCAAAGCTTGTTATGTAACTACTGACATGGAATCTGCAATCATCAAAACAAGTGTATCATATATGTGGTCAAGGGAAGTAATGCAACCAGCATGAAGGACTGCATAACCAAGTAGATGAATACTCTTGACTCTGCATAACCAAGTAGATGAATACTCTTGACATTCAGCTTCAGAAAACATGAAAACAGATATCTAAAAGTGCACAACAACATTTTTGGGGCAACATTGAAGAATAGAAGCGGGGTTCAAAAATAAAATGGATATATATACCTGGTAACACATCACACAACTTATGAGCAACAGATAATATGCCACAACCATTTATTGGATGCTTATTCACAAAATACATTCAAGACATGGCTAGGCGGTACCACCCATCTATTTGAAAGTTTGGATAAATAGCTTACAAGGGTGCCAGTAGGGTTGAAGGGGATTGCATTTCTTCCAGGAAACAGATATAACATACAGACACTAAAAAAAACAACCTCCGATTCAAAACGTAAAGAAGTTTTAGCATTTTTGTCAGTCAAACATTTCAAAGAACTTTTAGCATTTTTGCCAAGATTCCCATGGATCTTCTCAATGGTGCTGCCTCTATGGTTTTGTTCATTTCTAGGATGCTTTGAAAGCATTGCAACAATTACATGTTTGAAGCTCAGGCAAATCAGGGAGGAAGCCAAACTTTGGGTGTGCGCTGGTGATTTAGGGCTTAGGACGAATTAGCAGGAGTGTGGGATGCCCACTGATTCCTGGAATTGTGTGTTGCGGTGTACAGGACCCCCATCTTGGGCCTTTGTGAAAACCTTTTCCATCTTTTCAATATATCGAGACACAAGCTTAGTGTTTTCTCGTATAAAAACTAGTGCCGTAAACATGAAGCTGAAATTAAAACCTTTTCCATCTTTTCAATATATCGAGACACAAGCTTAGTGTTTTCTCATATAAAAACTAGTGCCGTAAACATGAAGCTGAAATTAATAGATTCATAAGAATTTCATATACTTTATACTGTAGAATTGCTTTTATGTGAGGTAACATGTTTGAACAGAAATTTATGGTCGAAGCACTATCTTTAAGATTGTTCTAATGTTCGAATATACTCCCTCCGTCCCACCAAAAGTGTCTCAACTTTATCAAAATTTGGATGTATCTACCTACTAGATAGTGTCTAGATACATCCAAATTTTGATAAAGTTGACACTTTTGGTGAGACGGAGGGAGTACTCACTTTTGGATTGGAGAAAGAATGACATAAACATAAATTGGATGCCTACTTATATAGCACATTCAGGACATGGTTGTGCAGTAACAACCATCTATTCGGAGTTTTGGACAAATAGTATAGACCATGAGGGTAGGGTCGCAGGGAACAGCACTTCCCTCCAGGAAACACGTAAGCCCACAACACAGTTTCCAGGGAATACCTCAAGTACTTAAGCTCATTTGAACATGGCCATAGCACTTTCGCAATTGTCAAATACATCTATGTTTTTAAATTTTAACTGTAGATATTACAGTTGCAAATTGAATGCGGATCCTATTTGTAATGCAATCATGTGAGTTTTACTTCATAGATAGTTGGTTCAACTTTCCCCAAAAATAGGCCCATTGAACTCCTTCAGGCGAGGAGTCAGCAGCAGTAGCCTGATCCGTAGTTAGCCAATCCATTCCAATTTAACAGTAGAACATGAAATGCTAGAACCGTGTTAAACAGGATAAAGACGGTCAACATGACAAGTTTCGAGTTGGTTCAAGTGAGAAAATGTAATAGAAACTATGAAACTATGGTACTCTCAACATAATCAATCCATTCATTGGTACAGAACATATATCATGAGTTTACAACTGCTGGGTTGTGTTAAGAACTTAATATTTGTCATGATTGCAGCAAGACCAGTATCAAAGCACAAAGATAAAACTACCGTTCATTTCATCAAAGAGGACAGAAACGTCTGCTCCATAATGGTTTAATAACAGTACCACCAAAACAAGATTTCAAAGACAAGCCATGAGCCACCACAGACCACATCATTTGGGAAAAGGAAACCATGCATGATTACAGCCTTAAGTTGATAAAACTATTACGCCTTTAATTAAATTGGTAAGGGTATGATGACTGAGGAAGTTCAAGTTAATTATTTGTTTCAATGTTCCCATGGTATAAATATTATCATGCTTCAAATATGACCTATCAGAAAAAACTTTTAGTTAGGGGTAGAATCATTGCACATAACAGAAAACGAATTTCAATAAGACAAGAAAAAGGTTCAAAAAATGCTAGGCATGAATAAAAAATGGCATGAAAGCTAACAAGGTAAATTATCAGTGAACTCTTTTTTGTGTTACCTGTCATCTATGGATTCTAGCATCTACTATATAACACTCGCAATAGCCACAATGCATGCTGGAACTACTGATTCGCCTAGTTCTATGGTATGCTAGGTAACTATGATAAATAACACCATAACATGTGTATCTTATACCAACATTCATGTGTTCTTACTTCCTTTTGTGGCGCGAGCCACTAAAAGTTGTCATCCATGAAGCTGTCCCATGTGAGACTGGGGGATTACAATCAACTATTTCAAACAAAAGCACGATATAATTGAGCACATGCAACGCCTCACGCTGAGTAAATTCTACCACCACGGCCCAGCGGTACCACCAACACGAATTCAATCCCCCCTAAGGCCTAAGCAACATAGCGAACAAGTGATACCATGCCAGTACGATTCAAGCGATCCAATTACGGACCAGGCGACGCTAACTCGCTCCCCCGAATCCAATCTGGGGTTAGAGCTCAATTCCAGCGAAACACGAAGGGGGGGCGGGGGGCGAGAGGAGAGCTTACGCGTCGGCTACGGCGAAGCAGAGGTCGGTGAGGGGGTGGCGCGCCTGGGGCGGCGGGGGCTGGGGCGGCGGCAGGAGCTCGAGGCGCGACACGAAGGCGCCGCTGTCAGGGCGCGCGGGGCGCTTGAGGCGCTTGGCCGCCAGGAGGACGCCGGCGATGCCGAGGCCCAGCAGCACCCAGAGGTTGGCGGCCGCGGAGGACGCCATGCGGGCGGGCAGGGGAGGGCTCCGAGCGGGGCGGTGGCGGGGGCGGATTGGGGAGCTAGGGTTTAGGGGCGGGCGGGGGTTTTGAGGCGAGGACGGTGGTGGAGTGGGGAGGGGGAGAGGAAGACGGCGAGGCCCTGGAAGAAGGAGGCGGCGTGAAGAAAGCTGCGTGTGGTGTGGATGGATAACAAACCGTGGTGGTTCGTGGCTTCGCGGAGCTATATACCACGGGCGATACGAATGGTCTGCTATTTTCAAAATGGAGTCCTGTTTGAATACTTCGATCTAGCTAACCTGAAGATCTGCCAAAAAAAGGAAATAGTTTTTTTTGGAAAATAAACCATGAAAGATGTACTATTAATTATATAGAAGAAGGATGCCAAGAGACATACACATTGTTAAGATGGTAATTTTGCCGCCAACAAGAGGTGGCAACACCTCGAGGTTATATTAGCTACTCTCCATACTACCACTGGGAAGCAAACTTTTCGGGAAATCAAAAACACTACCACGGAAGAGTTTGACATGTTATCAATCCTCGAACTCTTCCTTGATATTCGCCTTGATCGCCGCATGGGATGCAACCCGGTGCCGCCATGTGCACTTGAAGATCAAGTTGAGTGTCGTCCACATGTCTCGGTGATGCGTCCCTAGGCATGACAGTGGTGTCTACCAATCAATTAGGTCGGTGTCAACGGCCGGTATCCAATCCAGCTTTCCCTATCGCTGGAGAGCCCACACCCAGACCTCTCGGGCACCACACACCCGAGAAGAAGGTGATGAAGGGTCTGAGGAGTATGGTCACATAGAGGACATTCCACCAGGCAGGGCAGGCCACGCGTTGCAAATTGTTCGTTCTCCAACATCAGTTTCGTGAGGCCAACCATGCAAAGAACTTGCAGCAATAGGGCGTCCTCAATCTCCAAATCTGCTCGTGGATCGAGGAGTTGCCGGGAAAGAAGGCCTCATAAGCCGACTTAGACGAGTGGAGACCGTCTCTCGTCCATCTCCATACCAATGCAACCTCTCGGTTTGGGGTCAAGGTGGATGTTGGCTAACATGTGCCAAAAGGCGAAGAACTCCGGCATAGCGGCCTCCCCAAGTCTAGCCCACAGTCTGCCAACCACTGTATGGAGAGTCCCTCCTTCGCTAGGCAGGAGCTCAAGCGTCTCACACCAGCTTCGCCACATTTGGGACAATGTCCATTACCCTGTCACGTCGATCCAGCGGTCTTTCTAGAATCGCGTCTCCTCGCCATTGCGCAACATGTAGATGTTGGTCGACTCAAAAATGGCAGTGCTCAAAGTTGGCAACTGGACGTTGAACTCCGCCCATTCCTTCGTCGGGTCAACTCGTTGCAGCCATGCCAAGTGGCAGCGAAGGGCAAGGGTAATAAGGCGAAGGTTTGGCAAACTTAACCCACCAAGGGTTGGGGTGAGGCGACCTTGTCCCACACCACCAAATATTGATCTCCGGCAACATCATGTCGGCCCTTCCACATGAAAGAACAACATAACCTGAGCAGCCCGTGCGCTGACGGTTTTCGGAGGGATATCCAAAGGCATCATGGCATGGATATGAACCACTCACAAAGTGATTTGGACGAGAATCGTCCTCCCTCCACGCGGGGACGGAGCCATCAGGGGGTAGGCTGGGGCCATGCCCCCTCCCCCCGGTGAATTTTTTAATGAAAATAACCCTGGTTAACATGTACATTTGACCTGCAATTTGTATAAATTTACTTATATGCCCCCCTCCAATAAATTATACGTGCAATTGGCCCCCTTGTGTTACATTCTTAGCTCCGTCACTTCATTCACTGTTGGGAAGCTTCGCCCACCAGGGCTGCATCATACTCGCGGCACTACCTACCACGAGTTACAGCTGGACCATTGTAACCTTCCTAAGGCCAAGAGGTAGCCCCTAAACACTTGCATGGTGACGCTACCTCGCACGAAGGATGTCACGGGCTAGGTCCACATGCTCCGGTGAGCAGCGGATGGGTGAAGTGAGCATTTGGCGAGGTTCGTATGCAGCCCCGATGCCACCCCGGAGTCCTGCACAATGGTTGCACATGTCTCCAATTCCTTCTTATACGGCCTCACGAAAGTGACCACATCGTAATCATGCATCGAAGTTCAATACCGAAGACCGTTTGGGGCTAGTTCATAAAGCAACCCCTCCACTTTCGCCCGCTCAATCATCTGGTGGAGGACATACATGACTATCAAAAAAGAAATAGGCAACTTGAATAGTTTTTGGAGGTAATGTGACAACATGTTGGTGATCGCATGGAAGCATGCCTTTATTGGTGAAATTTGGAAACTCTTTTGTTGTCGTTCTTGAATTTCACATGGAACATTTTAGTTTCTCTCTAAGATGGAAAAATGTTCACATGTTCTAAATGGGGCCTTAGGTTGACAAATGTTTTTTATGTTAACGAGTGGCACCTCTGAAACTTAAGATATCAATGCATGTAGTTTGATCCGTATGTAAATATGGTCTATGGGAGAGTTCTCGCTCCATTTTAGAAAAAAAGAGTTCATGAATTCTAAATATCCCTTAGACTGACAAAAGGATGTTCTATGCTATGGCAGTAACTTAATTTTTCACATGTAATTTTACTTAAATATTTGTTATTTGTGGTTGGTTGGTTGTTTCTATGTTCTCAATCTTATGTACTCCCTATGCTTGTTCATGTAAGTATTGAGTAAAATTGAACCATGGGTATTTATGTCTTTAACATGGTGATGTGGATATAAGCTACTCTGCCTCGTACTCTTTATGAGTTCCTTTATGCAAGCTACACACAATTTTACATTTAATTTGATCAGTAAGTATACTAATTAACTTAAATTGTGTGACACAACATGATATCATTGAAAGTTGCTTTTGAGCATGAATCAAGTGATAACATTTTTGTGACATATAGCCTAGCCTTTTATTAGACCAATGTTTGATCAAATATGAAAAGTTGGGTGAATGGACAAGTTATATTTTGAAATGGATGGAGTATGGAAATTAGTTCAATCGTGCTGATAGAGCCATAGAGGTATGACCCAACAAATTTTACCCTCAAGGATGTTTAATTTGAAGTCGTGTGGTCACAAGGGAGGAGCCGCTAACTTGAAATTATAAGGACTACCATTTTTTTTTGAATCCCCTTCCTGCTTCCTCTAGTACGTCTTGCCATTACACTACCTAGAACCAACAGTTCTGAGTCCCAACAAAACAAGCCTGATGTCGTGGCCGCCAAGGAGCAGGTTGTCATCAAGATGGGAATGAACGGACAAACAAGGTTTCATGGCTAAGACACTTAGAAGGGATAAACTAACGGTTTTGCTATTCAGTCGACTCCATCACCATTGGACATCGTGCAAAGATTCGTGCTAGTGAGTCATACCCGGTCTTCTCTCTTCCGCAACCACACGTCTCTCCTATCCTCACATCCGACCATGACCAGAACACACACACACACACACACACACACAGAGAGAGAGAGAGAGAGAGAGAGATGGATAAAGCTTGACATCCACCCCTTCGGGGTCGGGGACAGCGCGGCTAGCAGCGTTAGGCTAGACTCCGATGAGGGATAAACTTAGGGTTAGGATCGGGGATGTCAAGTCACCGAAGACAGAGAAAATATCTCGTGACTTAAAGAGATGATCGAGGGTGGTGGTGGATCTACGAAGGAGAAGCTAGGGCAAGACGAGATGATGGAGGCATGGCGGAGAGAGGTGGTTTGGCCGGTGTGGCTCGTAGTCGGGGGAGGGGAAAGAAGAAGACTTGCCGGAGAGAAAGAAGAAAGCTCACCGAAGGGGAAGAAGAAGGCCATGAAGAAGGACGGATGTGACATTAGTTGACTGGCAATTAACTTAAATCTCAGTCGCACCTTAGAAGGACCCATAAAATCCATGGATTTTGTTAAATGAAACCCATGAAAATCCCGCACAAACTGCTCGTTACATCTCGGCACGCTAAGTTGGCATACTCGCATAGTCTAGTTTGGATCTGTGGTTGACCACTTAACCAAGTTTGTATATGTATGAACAGATTGCAGGCTGATAGACTAAAAGTGCACAATATTTTCTAGTGTACCGTTTGGTGTATTTTACTCTAGGGTATATTACGTGGCCTCAAAACTATAATGATGAGGATAAATGACTTCGTGAGCAAGCTATTGAACTATTGGTGGAAGTAAAGAATCCTGGAGTAATCATTGTTTGGAAAATAATTATTTGAACCTCACATCGGTACCGTATGTACGGAGTTTTATTTTCTACATTTATTATTTCGTGAGGGCGTGAGGAAAATAATGGTTTGAATACACATTTACCCACGCTCGTGATAATAGTACCAGAGGCCTCTCATTTGATCACCTCTCTCAAACTTTTCATTCTCTTTAAACTAAATCGCATTGCAGTACACTGCTTGATGGCATAACTTTCATCAGTACGTGATGGTAGTGTTATTTGGTTTCTATTTTTAGCTCCAAAAGAGTGATTCATTGCACCACATGCACGGAAAGGAACGTGTTTGATCATTTCAATTTCCTTACAAGTCCAACGGAGAGTTCTGATTTTGCCTGATCTATATTCATTGGGTCAAGTGTCAAGTCTTCCCAGCTCTACTCATAATGATCGATACTTTTTCCTCAGAAAGCATGACTGCTGTTTGAGCCGTACGACTTATTTATTTTTTGAAGAGTGAAGTCTGTTGTAAACCCTGAATTTGTACCGGTGGATGTAATCGAACCTTAAACTTCAAATCCCTGAATTCGGCACCCTCAACTCCCCATTCCCGGTTACATGCTAGACACTTTGTTTCCGCAGGGATTGGCTGATGTGGCAGTGCTAAACGATGGGATTGCTGACCTGACAAATCTGAACGCAAAAACCTGCCTTTCTTTCCCATCGTCTTTGCAAGCCACCGTAGTGATTTCTTCGAGCGCAACAGAAGCACCAGCATGGCTCTGACGGCGATTGGTGGCCACCGGGAGGCGCTGTACTCGTGGCCGTCTTCCAGTTCAACGGCAGTAGTGGCACCAGGTCGACGGAGACCTCCACGCTTGAGTTGTCGGCCGCATCGAGGCGCTCCGCGAGCTTGGGCACTGCCTGCTCGCTCGCGCTGCTTGGATCTCGATTTGTTTCCGGCGGTGTAGCTTACAGAAATAATTTTCGCCCAGAAACAGCTACGTGCAGCAAAGGGATTGATATAGCTATCTACACATCAGCCAAAGGCTCGCATCAAGCAAGGCAGTGAGCACCTTAGTGGTTGATTCTTTCACGTATATGCTCTGGATAGGCACCGTCGACGCCGCTCTGGACGCGGGCATCGCTGCCGTTGCGCGAGAAAGAGGAGAGACTAAGACAGAGAAAAGATTCAGAGACACAGGGAGAGAGGAGCAAGAAGAAGGATATGACATGTGGGCCTTAAATGTCGGAGAGAGAGCTCCGACGACCCAACAATCCCCTGTTTGGTAACGAGCAAAATGCAAACTCTGAAAGGGAATAGTGAGTTCAAGGTGCTAGTTTCCGGGATTCTGAGTTCAGGGTTTGATCCAGACATGCTCCACAAGTTTAAGGTTTATTTTAGACTTTACTCTTTTTTGAATGGTTCAACCGTATGTCTGTATCGTTGATTCAGACATTCAATAATGCTAGAGAGCGGTGTTTACTCACGGACGGAGACTTTTTATTTATTTATTTTCCAACAATGCTACACTTACGGGCTGAAACCTACGCACTAAAAGTTACGGGATTAGGTGGAATCAACCGGTTGGTGCAAAGATTAAGGAGAAGGTGGGCCACGTTTTCTCTCTTTCCTCCAAATTAAACCACGTCCATCCCGTAACTCAATCCCGTAAGTTTTGCCCGTAAGTCTAGCATTTTTGTTATTTTACAATCGGACGGGGACATTCTTAGCTGTACAAATCTTATAGCGGGCTGGGCCAGAGCCACATATTTTCAGGGGCTAGCCAGGCTTGTTGAAACTATTCCTAGGTGGCAGCCCAAGTATGAGTCATGAGCCCATGACCTGCCTATCCGTGGGCTATAGGAGAGGACCAGAATATCGCGTTAATTCAGATATCGGTGGGCTTTACAGTTTACAGGAATAGATAATTTTCTCCACAGTGTTGCACGAAATAAAGCTCCGAATGGAAGCCTTCGTGGATGGTTTATCCATGGAAACAGAGCATCTAGTGTCCATGCTCAAGATCTAGCTCGTACTATCTTCATCCCAAAACTTAAAGCTTATACTTTTTTAGAAAGTTAAACTATGTCAATTTCGACTAAGATTTTACAAAAAATCATTAACATGTAAAATACAATCAATATCATTAAATAGATAATGAAATATATTTTCTTATGGTATCTACAAAATATTATATTTGTTGATAGATTTTTATAAAAATGTAGTCAAATTTTACTTTTTTTGAAAGGAATATGGTAGGGAAAACCCCTACACTGATTTTTTTAAAATAATAAGAACCCAATTCTACGTCCGTGGAGACTTAAACCTGGGTGGCTGGGTTGTACATCCACTTCCCTAACCGGATGATATAGACTCACTTCTTAGGTCAAACTTTACTTGGTTTGACTTTTCAAAAAAAATAAGTGAGATAGAGGTAGTATTTCTTTAGACTTGCATCAAGGCCGTCGCCTTTAGCTCCTTGTATCTCCGGGTTCAAATATTGTACCTGAGAACATTGAGTAATAAAGTGAGCTATGATCCTAAGAAAGAGATTTTTCTCCAAAATCACGAGTCAATAATTGGTCGATTAAAAAACTAGAAATTGCAAAAAAAACATATTTAAGGATAAGAATTTAAAACAACATGTTTTCCTTTTTCACTACTGGAAACACTTTTACAGAACGAGATTATATGGCATTTTCTAGAGTAGGCAACTATATTCCTAGAGTGAATCCGGTATTTTGAGTTTTATTTAGCTCATATAGAAAATACTAGCTTTTGCACTCATGTTTCTATTCGGTGCGCTATATCTTTCTTGAGAATTAAGGTGTGATATCTCCCGCTCATGGAAAGTTGGAAATGTTTTAAGAACATCTCTTGTGCCCCTCTCATATTCCTTCGTATATTCATCCATAGATAGTCACCATGCGGTCCTTAAACTTTGAGCGGTAGTATTGGTCCACATAGGTCAACATCTAGTCAGATTGAGGAGCACAATTGTATATGGAGGCTGACACGTATGTGATACGTCTCCAACGTATCGATAATTTCTTATGTTCCATGCTACTTTATTGATGATACCTACATGTTTTATGCACATTATATGTCATATTTATGCATTTTCTGGAACTAACCTATTAACAAGATGCCGAAGAGCCAGTTGTTTTTCTGCTGTTTTTGGTTTAAATCCTAGTAAGGAAATATTCTCGGAATTGGACGAAACTTTCGCCGGGGTCCTATTTTTGAAGCTTCCAAGACCGAAGAGATAACGAAGTGGGGCCACGAGGCAGCCGGGGCTAGGGCGCGGCCCGGGCCCTGGCCGCGCCGGCCTGCCCCCTGGGCTCGTGTGGCCCCCGCGTTGCCCTTTCGCCTACTTAAAGCCTCCGTCGCGAAACCCCCTGAGAGCCACGATACGGAAAACCTTCCGGAGACGCCGCCGCCGAATCCCATCTCGGGGGATTCAGAGATCGCCTCCGGCACCCTGCCGGAGAGGGGATTCATCTCCGGAGGACTCTACACCGCCATGGTCGCCTGAGAGATGAGTGAGTAGTTCACCCCAGGGGTCCATAGCAGTAGCTAGATGGTCGTCTTCTCCTTGTTGTGCTTCATTGTTGGATCTTGTGAGCTGCCTAACATGATCAAGATCATCTATATGTAATTCTATATGTTGTGTTTGTCGGGATCCGATGGATAGAGAGTACTATGATTATGGTGATTATCAATCTATTGTTTATGTGTTGTTTATGATCTTGCATGCTCTCCGTTATTAGTAGAGGCTCTGGCCAAGTTTTTACTCTTAACTCCAAGAGGAGTATTTATGCTCGATAGTGGGTTCATGCCTCCATTAAATCTGGGACAGTGACAGAAAGTTCTAAGGTTGTGGATGTGTTGTGCCACTAGGGATAAAACATTGATTCTATGTCTAAGGATGTAGTTGTCGATTACATTACGCACCATACTTAATGCAATTGTCTGTTGCTTAGCAACTTAATACTGAATGGGGTTCGGACGATAACCTGAAGGTGGACTTTTTAGGCATAGATGCAGTTGGATGGCGGTCTATGTACTTTGTCGTAATGCCCAATTAAATCTCACTATATTTATCATATCATGTATATGCATTGTTATGCCTTTCTCTATTTGTCAATTGCCCTGTAATTTGTTCACCCAACATGCTTTTATCTTATGGGAGAGACACCTCTAGTGAACTGTGGACCCCGGTCCTATTCTTTACATAGCATACAATCTACTGCAATACTTGTTTACTGTTTTCTTTGCAAACATCTTCCACTCGATACGTTTAATCCTTTGTTACAGCAAGCGGTGAGATTGACAACCTCACTGTTTCGTTGGGACAAAGTACAGGTTGTGTTGTGCAGGTTCGCGTTGGCGCCGGAATCCCTGGTGTTGCGCCGCATCACATTTCGCGACCATCAACCTTCAACGTGCTTCTTGGCTCCTACGGTTCGATTAAACCTTGGTTTCATACGAGGAAACTTGCTTCTATACGCATCATACCTTCCACTTGGGGTTCCCAACGGACGTGTGCATCTACGCGTATCAAGCTAAATTTCTGGCGCCGTTGCCGGGGAGATCAAGACACTGCAAGGGGAGTCTCCACTTCTCAATCTCTTTACTTTGTTTTTGTCTTGCTTTATTTTATTTACTACTTTGTTTGCTGCACTAAATCAAAATACAAAAAAATTAGTTGCTAGTTTTACTTTATTTACTGTCTTGCTCACTATATCAAAAACACAAAAAAATTAGTTACTTGTCTTTACTTTATTTGCCTAGTTTACTTTATTGCTGTTATCATGAGTAATCCTGAAGTTGAAGTTCGTTCTTTTAAGCAACAAGGTGGAGAAAGTTTTAAAGATGCTTGGTATAGAATTAGTAATGCTCATCATAGGTGCATTAAGAAACACTCCACCACTATCCTTCTTAGGAACTTTTATGTTGGCTTATCTAGTTGGAATAGATATGTTCTTGATACTCTTTCGAGGTAATTTCCTAGGTACTCCCGCTTTAGAAGCTAGTTGCATCATTGAGAGTCTAGTTGGAATACCACCTGTTAATGAAGTTAAAACTGAAATCTCTCTTGAAGATGTTATGAAAAAATTGGAAACCATAGAGAAAAATTTTTCAAGTGTTGAAACTAAATTGGGAATGTTATTTGACAAAACTTATGAACTTGATAAATCCTTAGGAGGAATTGATGAAAGAATTAGTGTCCTAGGAACTTGTGTTGTCCATGATAATCAAACCAATAGGATTGATGAACTTGAAAAAGCTATGGGAACCTTGGGTTCAACCTTTTCTTCTCTCAAGTATAATGAGAAAGCCTATGTGGGTAAAGAGCAAAAATTCATGTACGCCTCTAAAGTGCCTAAACAAAAGAATTATTATAGGCCTAAAATTTCTAAAACCCCTAGCACCACCATAGAGAATTTAGATAATGGAGCACCTAAAGTACCCTCTGCAACAAGTTGTGTTTGCATGAAAAACAATGATGTTGATGCTTCTACTCTCGATGTTACTTGATTTGCACTTTCTGCGCCTAGCTGAAAGGCGTTAAAAAAAGCGCTTATGGGAGACAACCCATGTTTTTACCTACAGCAATTTTTTGTTTTGTTGAGTCTTGGAAGTTGTTTACTACTGTAGAAACCTCTCCTTATCATGTTTTTGTGCCAAGTAAAGTTTCTATGTCAAAGTTGATGTTATATTTGGGATCGCTGCGCAGAAACAGCATTGCTGTCTGTCACGAATCTGGGCACAGTTCTCTGTAGAAAATTCGAAAAAATCTGCCAATTTACGAGCGTGATCCTCAGATATGTACGCAACTTTCATTAGTTTTGAGTTTTTCCATTTGAGCAAGTCTGGTGCCATCTTTAAATTTGTCTTTACGGACTGTTCTGTTTTTGACAGATTCTGCCTTTTATTTCGCATTGCCTCTTTTGCTATGTTGGATTCATTTCTTTGATCCATTAATGTCCAGTAGCATTATGCAATGTCCAGAAGTGTAAAGAATGATTGTGTCACCTCTGAATGTGAATTATTAATTGTGCACTAACCCTCTAATGAGTTTGCTTGAAGTTTGGTGTGAAGGAAGTTTTCAAGGGTCAAGAGAGGAGAATGATATACTATGATCAAGAGGAGTGAAAGCTCTAAGCTTGGGGATGCCCCGTGGTTCACCCCTGCACATTTTAAGAAGACTCAAGCGTCTAAGCTTGGGGATGCCCAAGGCATCCCCTTCTTCATCGACAACATCATCAGGTTCCTCCCTGAAACTATATTTTTATTCAATCACATCTTGTGTTCTTTACTTGGAGCGTCGGTTTGTTTTTGTTTTTGTTTTTGTTTGAATAAAATGGATCCTAGCATTCACTTTGTGGAGAGAGACACGCTCCGCTGTTGCATATGGACACATGTGTCCTTAGGCTTTACTCATAATGTTCATGGCGAAGTTTCTTCTTCGTTAAATTGTTATATGGTTGGAATTGGAAAATGCTACATGTAGTAATTCTAAAATGTTTTGGATAATGTGATACTTGGCAATTGTTGTGCTCATGTTTAAGCTCTTGCATCATATGCTTTGCACCCATTAATGAAGAAATACATAGAGCTTGCTAAAATTTGATTTGCATATTTGGTTTCTCTAAGGTCTAGATAATATCTAGTATTGAGTTTTGAACAACAAGGAAGACGGTGTAGAGTCTTATAATGTTTACAATGTGTCTTTTATGTGAGTTTTGCTGCACCTGTTCATCCTTGAGTTTGCTTCAAATAACCTTGCTAGCCTAAACCTTGTATCGAGGGAATACTTCTCATGCATCCAAAATCCTTGAGCCAACTACTATGCCATTTGTGTCCACCATACCTACCTACTACATGGTATTTCTCCGCCATTCCAAAGTAAATTGCTTGAGTGCTACCTTTAAAATTTCATCATTCACCTTTGCAATATATAGCTCATGGGACAAAATAGCCTTAAAAACTATCGTAGTATTGAATATGTACTTATGCACTTTATATTTTATTAAGTTGCTTGTTGTGCGATAACCATGCTTCTGGGGAACGCCATCAACTATTGTTGAATATCATGTGAGTTGCTATGCATGTCCGTCTTGTCTGAAGGATCTATCATTTTAGTGGTTGGAGCATGCAAAATTGTTAGAGAAGAACATTGGGCCGCTAACTAAAGCCATGAACCATGGTTGAAGTTTCAGTTTTGGACATATATCCTCAATCTCATATGAGAATAATAATCATTGCTACATGCTTATGCATTTAAGAGGAGTCCATTATCTGTTGTCCATGTTGTCCCGGTATGGATGTCTAAGTTGAGAATAATCAAAAGCGAGAAATCCAAAATGCGAGCATTCTCCTTAGACCTTTGTACAGGCGGCATGGAGGTACCCTTTGTGACACTTGGTTGAAACATGGCATGCAAAGATCCGGTAGTCCAAGCTAAGTAGGACGAGGTGCGGGCACTATTAGTACACTATGCATGAGGCTTGCAACTTGTAAGATATAATTTACATAACTCATATGCTTTATTACTACCGTTGACAAAATTGTTTCATGTTTTCAAAATAAAAGCTCTAGCACAAATACAGCAATCGATGCTTTCCTCTTTGAAGGACCATTCTTTTACTTTTATTGTTGAGTCAGTTTACCTATCTCCTTCCACCTTAAGAAGCAAACACTTGTGTGAACTGTGCATTGATTCCTACATACTTGCATATTGCACTTGTTATACTACTTTATGTTGACAATATCCATGAGATATACATGTTATAAGTTGAAAGCAACCGCTGAAACTTAATCTTCCTATGTGTTGCTTTGATGGCGTGTAACTCACACGTTCGTTGGGAACCCCAAGAGGAAGGTATGATGCGCACAGTAGCAAGTTTTCCCTCGAAAGAAACCAAGGTTTAATCGAACCAGGAGGAGCCAAGAAGCACGTTGAAGGTTGATGGTCGCGAAATGTGATGCGGCGCAACACCATTCCGGCGCCAACTAGGAACCAACACAACAAGTACTTTGTCCCAACGAAGCAGTGAGGTTGTCAATCTCACCGGCTTGCTGTAACAAAGGATTAAGCGTATCGAGTGGAAGATGTTTGCAAAGAAAACAGTAAAACAAGTAGATTGTATGCTATGGAAAGAATAGGACCGGGGTCCACAGTTCACTAGAGGTGTCTCTCCCATAAGATAAAAGCATGTTGGGTGAACAAATTACAGTCGGGCAATTGACAAATAGAGAAAGGCATAACAATGCATATACATGACATGGTAAATATAGTGAGATTTAATTGGGCATTACGACAAAGAACATAGACCGCCATCCAACTGCATCTATGCCTAAAAAGTCCACCTTCAGGTTATCGTCCGAACCCCCTCCAGTATTAAGTTGCAAAGCAACAGACAATTGCATTAAGTATTGTGCGTAATGTAATCAATAACTACATCCTTAGACATAGCATCAATGTTTTATCCCTAGTGGCAACAAGACATCACAACCTTAGAACTTTCTGTCACTGTCCCAGGTATCAATGAAGGCATGAACCCACTATCGAGCATAATTACTCCCTCTTGGAGTTAAGAGTAAAAACTTGGCCAGAGCCTCTACTAATAACGGAGAGCATGCAAGATCATAAACAACACATGAACAATAGATTGATAATCACCATAATCATAGTACTCTCTATCCATCGGATCCGACAAACACAACATATAGAATTACATATAGATGATCTTGATCATGTTAGGCAGCTCACAAGATCCAACAATGAAGCACAACAAGGAGAAGACGACCATCTAGCTACTGCTATGGACCCATGGTCCAGGGGTGAACTACTCACTCATCACTCCGGAGGCGATCATGGCGATGAAGAGTCCTCCGGGAGATGAATCCCCTCTCCGGCGGGTGCCGGAGGCGATCTCCAATCCCCGAGATGGGATTGGCGGCGGCGTCTCTGTAAGGTTTTCCGTATCGTGGCTCTCGTCTGGGGGTTTCGCGGCGGGCTTTAAGTAGGCGGAAGGTCAACGCGAGGGGCCACACGAGGGGCCCGGGGGGCCGCGCGGCCAAGACCTGGGCCGCGCGGCTGCCCTGGCTGCCTCGTGGCCCCACTTCGTTAGGTCTTCGGTCTTCGGAAGCTTCGTGCAAAAATAGGACCCTGGGCGAAAGTTTCGTCCAATTCCGAGAATATTTCTTTACTAGGATTTCTGAAACCAAAAAAGCAAAGCAACCGGCTCTTCGGCATCTTGTTAATAGGTTAGTTCGAGAAAATGCATAAATATGACATATAATGTGCATAAAACATGTAGGTATCATCAATAAAGTAGCATGGAACATAAGAAATTATCGATACGTTGGAGACGTATCGCATCCCCAAGCTTAGTTCTGCTCGTCCCGAGCAGGTAAAACGATAACAAAGATAATTTCTGAAGTGACATGCCATCATAATCTTGATCATACTATTTGTAAACATATGTAATGAATGCAGCGATCAAAGCAAAGGTAATGACATGAGTAAACAACTGAATCATAAAGCAAAGACTTTTCATGAATAGTACTTCAAGACAAGCATCAATAAGTCTTGCATAAGAGTTAACTCATAAAGCAATAAATCAAAGTAAAGGTGTTGAAGCAACACATAGGAAGATTAAGTTTCAGCGGTTGCTTTCAACTTGTAACATGTATATCTCATGGATATTGTCAACATAAAGTAATATAACAAGTGCAATATGCAAGTATGTAGGAATCAATGCACAGTTCACACAAGTGTTTGCTTCTTAAGGTGGAAGGAGATAGGTAAACTGACTCAACAATAAAAGTAAAAGAAAGGTCCTTCAAAGAGGAAAGCATCGATTGCTATATTTGTGCTAGAGCTTTGATTTTGAAAACATGAAACAATTTTGTCAACGGTAGTAATAAAGCATATGAGTTATGTAAATTATATCTTACAAGTTGCAAGCCTCACGCATAGTATACTAATAGTGCCCGCACCTCGTCCTACTTAGCTTGGACTACCGGGTCTTCGCATGCCATGTTTCAACCAAGTGTCACAAAGGGGTACCTCCATGCCGCTGTGTACAAAGGTCAAGGAGAATGCTCGCATTTGGTTTCTCGCTTTTGATTATTCTCAACTTAGACATCCATACCGGGACAACATGGACAACAGATAATGGACTCCTCTTTAATGCATAAGCATGTAGCAAAGTTATTATTCTCATATGAGATTGAGGATATATGTCCAAAACTGAAACTTCCACCATGATTCATGGCTTTAGTTAGTGGCCCAATGTTCTTCTCTAACAATTTTGCATGCTCCAACCACTAAAATGATAGACCTTGAGACAAGACGGACATGCATAGCAACTCACATGATATTCAACAATAGTTGATGGCGTTCCCCAGAAACATGGTTATCGCACAACAAGCAACTTAATAAAATATAAAGTGCATAAGTACATATTCAATACTACGATAGTTTTTAAGGCTATTTTGTCCCATGAGCTATATATTGCAAAGGTGAATGATGGAATTTTAAAGGTAGCACTCAAGCAATTTACTTTGGAATGGCGGGTAAATACCATGTAGTAGGTAGGTATGGTGGACACAAATGGCATAGTAGTTGGCTCAAGGATTTTGGATGCATGAGAAGTATTCCCTCTCGATACAAGGTTTAGGCTAGCAAGGTTATTTGAAGCAAACTCAAGGATGAACAAGTGCAGCAAGACTCACATAAAAGACATATTGTAAACATTATAAGACTCTACACCGTCTTCCTTGTTGTTCAAAACTCAATACTAGATATTATCTAGACCTTAGAGAAACCAAATATGCAAATCAAATTTTAGCAAGCTCTATGTATTTCTTCATTAATGGGTGCAAAGCATATGATGCAAGAGCTTAAACATGAGCACAACAATTGCCAAGTATCACATTATCCAAGACATTTTTTTTGAATTACTACATGTAGCATTTTCCAATTCCAACCATATAACAAATTAACGAAGAAGAAACTTCGCCTTGAACATTATGAGTAAAGCCTAAGGACACATGTGTCCATATGCAACAGCGGAGCGTGTCTCTCTCCCACAAAGTGAATGCTAGGATCCATCTTATTCAAACAAAAACAAAAACGAAAACAAACCGACGCTCCAAGTAAAGAACACCAGATGTGACTGAATAAAAATATAGTTTCAGGGGAGGAACTGATGATGTTGTCGATGAAGAAGGGGATGCCTTGGGCATCCCCAAGCTTAGACGCTTGAGTCTTCTTAAAATATGCAGGGATGAACCACGGGGCATCCCAAGCTTAGAGCTTTCACTCCTCTTGATCTTAGTATATCATTCTCCTCTCTTGACCCTTGAAAACTTCCTTCACACCAAACTTCAAGCAAACTCATTAGAGGTTAGTGCATCATTAATAATTCACACATTCAGAGGTGACACAATCATTATTTTCACTTCTGGACATTGCATAATGCTACTGGACATTAATGGATCAAAGAAATAAATCCAACATAGCAAAAGAGGCAATGCGAAATAAAAGGCAGAATCTGTCAAAAACAGAACAGTCCGTAAAGACGAATTTATAAATGGCACCAGACTTGCTCAAATGGAAAAACTCAAAACTAATGAAAGTTGCGTATATCTGAGGATCACGCTCGTAAATTGGCAGATTTTTTCGAATTTTCTACAGAGAATTATGCCCAGATTCGTGACAGACAGCAATGCTGTTTCTGCGCAGCGATCCCAAATATAACATCAACTTTGACATAGAAACTTTACTTGGCACAAAAACATGATAAGGAGAGGTTGCTACAGTAGTAAACAACTTCCAAGACTCAACAAAACAAAAAATTGCTGTAGGTAAAAACATGGGTTGTCTCCCATAAGCGCTTTTCTTTAACGCCTTTCAGCTAGGCGCAGAAAGTGCAAATCAAGTAACATCGAGAGTAGAAGCATCAACATCATAGCTTGTTCTAATAATAGAATCAAAAGGCAACTTCATTCTCTTTCTAGGGAAGTGTTCCATACCTTTCTTGAGAGGAAATTGATATTTAATATTACCTTCCCTCATATCAATAACAGCACCAACGGTTCGAAGAAAAGGTCTTCCCAACACAATTGGACAAGATGCATTGCATTCGATATCCAAGACAACAAAATCAACGGGGACAAGGTTATTGTTAACCGTAATATGCACATTATCAATCCTCCCCAAAGGTTTCTTTTTAACATTATCGGCGAGATTAACATCCAAATAACAATTCTTTAATGGTGGCAAGTCAAGCATATCATAAATCTTTTAGGCATAACAGAAATACTTGCACCAAGATCACATAAGGCATTACATTCAAAGTCATTGAATTTCATTTTAATGATGGGTTCCCAACCATCTTCTAACTTTCTAGGAATAGAAGTTTCAAGTTTTAGTTTCTCTTCTCTAGCTTTTATGAGAGCATTTGTAATATGTTTTGTAAAGGCTAAATTTATAGCACTAGCATTAGGACTTTTAGCAAGTTTTTGTAAGAACTTTATAACTTCAGAGATGTGGCAATCATCAAAATCTAAATCATTATGAGCTACAACAATGGGATCATTATTCCCAAGGTTGGAAAAATTTCAGCAGTTTTATCACAAACAGCAGTTTTAGCAGTTTCAGGCGTTTTGTACGCTTTGCACTAGGAGTAGAAACATTGCCAACACCAATTATATTATCATTGATAGTAGGAGGTGCAGCAACATGTGAAGAATTAGCATTACTAGTGGTGGTAATAGTCCAAACTTTAGCTACATTATTCTCTTTAGCTAGTTTTTCATTTTCTTCTCTATCCCACCTAGCACGCAACTCAGCCATTAATCTTATATTCTCATTAATTCTAACTTGGATGGCATGTAGTAGTAATCTTATTATCAATATCATCAGGTTTAGCAGCCATTTTATTAATTAAAGAGGATTGTGATGCGACATGTATGAGATTCGGGTTTCGGCATTTGAAATTTTAGTTTGCAGACAGAAATCTCCCTATTCAAATTTTCAAGTTGATTTCCTATATTTTTCAACAAGGTAGATTGTTCATTCATAGTTTTAGTAAACAATTGATTTTGCTCATATTGCGATTGCATAAAGTTTTTAGTGGATCTTTCAATATCTAGCATCCTTCCCTCATATCTACCATAAGTATTACCATTAGCAGGATATGGCCTAGAATTTTGAGCAACCAATGAAGCTAAAGGAACATTATTTGGATCTACATTAGATCTACCATTCACAAGCATAGACATAATCACATCAATCTTATCACTCAAGGAAGAGGTTTCCTCAACGAATTTACCTTCTTACCTTGTGGAGCTCTTTCCGTGTGCCATTCAGAGTAATTCACCATCATATCATCAAGAAGTTTTGTAGCCGCCCCCAATGTGATGGACATAAAAGTACCTTAGCTGAATCCAATAAATTCCGCGAAGAAAAATTTAGTCCTGCATAGAAGGTTTGGATGATCATCCAAGTAGTCGTCCATGGGTTGGGCAATTCTTTACCAAAGTTTTCATTCTCTCCCATGCTTGAGCAACATGTTCAGTATCTAATTGTTTAAAATTCATTATGCTACTTCTCAAAGAAATAATTTTAGCGGGAGGATAATATCTACTAATAAAAGCATCCTTGCATTTAGTCCATGAATCAATACTATTCTTAGGCAAAGATAGCAACCAATCTTTAGCTCTTCCTCTTAATGAGAAAGGAAACACTTTCAGTTTAATAATATCACCATCTACATCTTTATACTTTTGCATTTCACAAAGTTCAACAAAATTATTGAGATGGGCAGCAGCATCATCAGAACTAGCACCAGAAAATTGTTCTCTCATGACTAGATTTAGTAAAGCAGGTTTAATTTCAAAGAATTCTGCTGTAGTAGCAGGTGGAGCAATAGGTGTGCATAGGAAATCATTATTATTTGCATTTGTGAAGTCACACAACTTAGTATTTTCATGGTTGGCCATTTTAGCAACAGTAAATAAAGCAAACTAGATAAAGTAAATGCGAGTAACTAATTTTTTTGTGTTTTTGATATAGCAAACAAGATAGCAAATAAAGTAAAACTAGCAACTAATTTTTTGTATTTTGATTTAGTGCAGCAAACAAAGTAGTAAATAAAATAAAGCAAGACAAAAACAAAGTAAAGAGATTGAGAAGTGGAGACTCCCCTTGCAGCGTGTCTTGATCTCCCCGGCAACGGCGCGAGAAAAAGAGCTTGATGGCGTGTAACTCACACGTTCGTTGGGAACCCCAAGAGGAAGGTATGATGCGCACAGTAGCAAGTTTTCCCTCGAAAGAAACCAAGGTTTAATCGAACCAGGAGGAGCCAAGAAGCACGTTGAAGGTTGATGGTCGCGAAATGTGATGCGGCGCAACACCAGATTCCGGCGCCAACTAGGAACCTGCACAACACAACCCAAGTACTTTGTCCCAACGAAACAGTGAGGTTGTCAATCTCACCGGCTTGCTGTAACAAAGGATTAAGCGTATCGAGTGGAAGATGTTTGCAAAGAAAACGGTAAAACAAGTAGATTGTATGCTATGGAAAGAATAGGACCGGGGTCCACAGTTCACTAGAGTGTCTCTTCCATAAGATAAAAGCATGTTGGGTGAACAAATTACAGTCGGGCAATTGACAAATAGAGAAAGGCATAACAATGCATATACATGACATGGTAAATATAGTGAGATTTAATTGGGCATTACGACAAAGAACATAGACCGCCATCCATGCATCTATGCCTAAAAAGTCCACCTTCAGGTTATCGTCCGAACCCCCTCCAGTATTAAGTTGCAAAGCAACAGACAATTGCATTAAGTATTGTGCGTAATGTAATCAATAACTACATCCTTAGACATAGCATCAATGTTTTATCCTAGTGGCAACAGCACATCACAACCTTAGAACTTTCTGTCACTGTCCCAGGTATCAATGAAGGCATGAACCCACTATCGAGCATAATTACTCCCTCTTGGAGTTAAGAGTAAAAACTTGGCCAGAGCCTCTACTAATAACGGAGAGCATGCAAGATCATAAACAACACATGAACAATAGATTGATAATCACCATAATCATAGTACTCTCTATCCATCGGATCCGACAAACACAACATATAGAATTACATATAGATGATCTTGATCATGTTAGGCAGCTCACAAGATCCAACAATGAAGCACAACAAGGAGAAGACGACCATCTAGCTACGCTATGGACCCATGGTCCGGGTGAACTACTCACTCATCACTCCGGAGGCGATCATGGCGATGAAGAGTCCTCCGGAGATGAATCCCCTCTCCGGCAGGGTGCCGGAGGCGATCTCCAATCCCCCGAGATGGGATTCGCGGCGCGCGTCTCTGTAAGGTTTTCCGTATCGTGGCTCTCGTCTGGGGGTTTCGCGACGGGAGCTTTAAGTAGGCGGAAGGTCAGCGCGAGGGCCACACGAGGCCCGGGCAGGGCCGCGCGGCCAAGACCTAGGCCGCGCGGCCACTGGCTGCCTCGTGGCACTCGTTAGGTCTTCGGTCTTTGGAAGCTTCGTGCAAAAATAGGACCCTGGGCGAAAGTTTCGTCAATTAAGAATATTTCTTTACTAATTTTGAAACCAAAAACAAACAAGGCTCTTCGGCATCTTGTTAATAGGTTAGTTCCAGAAAATGCATAAATATGACATATAATGTGCATAAAACATGTAGGTATCATCAATAAAGTAGCATGGAACATAAGAAATTATCGATACGTTGGAGACGTATCATGCTTCAATACCTTTACTTTGATTTATTGCTTTATGAGTTAACTCTTATGCAAGACTTATTGATGCTTGTCTTGAAGTACTATTCATGAAAAGTCTTTGTCATATGATTCACTTGTTTACTCATGTCATTACCTTTGTTTTGATCGCTGCATTCATTACATATGTTTACAAATAGTATGATCAAAATTATGATGGCATGTCACTTCAGAAATTATCTTTGTTATCGTTTTACCTGCTCGGGACGAGCAGAACTAAGCTTGGGGATGCGATACGTCTCCAACGTATCGATAATTTCTTATGTTCCATGCTACTTTATTGATGATACCTACATGTTTTATGCACATTATATGTCATATTTATGCATTTTACGGAACTAACCTATTAACAAGATGCCGAAGAGCGAGTTCTTTCTGCTTTTGGTTTCGAAACCTAGTAAGGAAATATTCTCGAATTGGACGAAACTTTCGCCCAGGTCCTATTTTTGCACGAAGCTTCCGGAAGACCGAAGAGATAACGAAGTGG
This sequence comes from Lolium multiflorum, assembly GCA_030979885.1. Taxonomy (NCBI): domain Eukaryota; kingdom Viridiplantae; phylum Streptophyta; class Magnoliopsida; order Poales; family Poaceae; genus Lolium; species Lolium multiflorum. The sequence continues at coordinate 110,721,417 of CM061750.1, read as the reverse complement.
GGCCACGAGGCAGCCGGGGGCTGGGCGGCGCGGCCGGCCCGGCCGCGCCGCCCCTGGGCACGTCGTGTGGCCCCGCGTTGCCCTTTCGCCTACTTAAAGCCTCCGTCGCGAAACCCCACCACGGGAAACCCCGAAACGCCGCCGCGCGCGAATCCCATCTCGGGGAGGAGATCGCCTCCGGCACCTGCGGAGAGGGGATTCATCTCCGAGGACTCTACACCGCCATGGTCGCCTCCGGAAGATGAGTGAGTAGTTCACCCACTGGGTCCATAGCGTAGCTAGATGGTCGTCTTCTCCTTGTTGTGCTTCATTGTTGGATCTTGTGAGCTGCCTAACATGATCAAGATCATCTATGTAATTCTATATGTTGTGTTTGTCGGGATCCGATGGATAGAGAGTACTATGATTATGGTGATTATCAATCTATTGTTTATGTGTTGTTTATGATCTTGCATGCTCTCCGTTATTAGTAGAGGCTCTGGCCAAGTTTTTACTCTTAACTCCAAGAGGGAGTATTTATGCTCGATAGTGGGTTCATGCCTCCATTAAATCTGGGACAGAAAGTTCTAGGTTGTGGATGTGCTGTTGCCACTAGGGATAAAACATTGATTCTATGTCTAAGGATGTAGTTGTCGATTACATTACGCACCATACTTAATGCAATTGTATGTTGCTAGCAACTTAATACTGAATGGGGTTCGGACGATAACCTGAAGGTGGACTTTTAGGCATAGATGCAATTGGATGGCGGTCTATGTACTTTGTCGTAATGCCCAATTAAATCTCACTATATTTATCATATCATGTATATGCATTGTTATGCCTTTCTCTATTTGTCAATTGCCGGACTGTAACCCAACATGCTTTTATCTTATGGGAGAGACACCTCTAGTGAGCTGTGGACCCGGTCCTATTCTTTACATAGCATACAATCTACTGCAATACTTGTTTATTGTTTTCTTTGCAAACATCTTCCACTCGATACGTTTGTCCTTTGTTACAGCAAGCCGATGAGATTGACAACCTCACTGTTTCGTTGGGACAAAGTACTTGGGTTGTGTTGTGCGGTTCCGCGTTGGCGTGAAACCCTGGTGTTGCGCCGCATCACATTTCGCGACCATCAACCTTCAACGTGCTTCTTGGCTCCTCTTGGTTCGATTAAACCTTGAGGGAAACTTGCTTCTATACGCATCATACCTTCCACTTGGGGTTCCCAACGGACGTGTGCATCTACGCGTATCAGTATGCGCTAGTGCAAAGGAATAATGCTAGGAACAACGAAACATGGCAAACCGAGGAGCCCAGAAACTAGTGATATTGACTGGTGTATGTGAACTTTAGCACGTATGCGGTTGTATCCCCATCCCTCCTCTATCTCTCTCTCGGAGGGTTCACCCTTCCTTCTGATAAAAAATTAAATGAAAAAAATCACACGGGAGCCTTTTTGCTCCTCCCGGTGACCACTCGGAAAAAATCGAGCATCTCGATTATGGAGGCTGAGTGAGAATTGGGGTGTGGCGATGGTAGGGTCTGATGACCCATAAGTATAGGGGATCGCAACAGTCTTCGAGGGAAGTAAAACCCAATTTATTGATTCGACACAAGGGGAGATAAATAATACTTATAAGGCTTAACAACTGAGTTGTCAATTCAGCTGCACCTGGAAAAGCACTAGTAACAGGGGTGATGTGAAAGCAGCAGTAATATGAGAGCAGTAGTAACAGTAACACAGAGGCAATGGCACCAGAAAATAGTTGATACTACTTCCAATGACATATAGAACGAGTATAGGATGATGAAAGATGGACCGGGGTTCCCAGCGATCTACACTAGTGGTAACTCTCCAATAACAAGTGACAAGTGTTGGGTGAACAAATTACAGTTGGGCAATTGATAGGATTGAAAGCATTAAGACAGAACATCAAGATTATTAATCATGTAGGCATGTTTTCCATATATAGTCATACGTGCTCGCAATGAGAAACTTGCATGACATCTTTTGTCCTACCAGCCGGTGGCAGCCGGGCCTCAAGGGAATCTACTGGCTATTAAGGTACTCCTTTTAATAGAGCACCGGAGCAAAGCATTAACACTTGGTGAAAACATGTGATCCTCATATCCAACCTTCCCCTCCGGTTGTCCCATTTCTGTCACTTTGGGGCCTCGGGTTCCGGACAGCAATATGTGCAAACAATTCGTAGATACAATCTAAGCAATAATTATAGAGCTTAAATCTAAGATCATGCCACTCAGGCCCTAGTGACAAGCATTAAACACAACAAGATTGCAGCAACAATAACTTCACAAACTTATATAGACAGACTGATCATAATGTAACAATTCATCGGATCCCAACAAACACAACACCGATTACATCAGATGGATCTCAATCATGTAAGGCAGCTCATGAGATCATTGTATTGAAGTACATGGGAGAGAGAGTACCAACTAGCTACAGCTAGAACCCGTAGTCCATGGGGGAACTACTCACGGAGCATGATGCGGGCGGTGGCGTCGATGGAGATGGCTTCGGGGCACTTCCTGTCCGCGGCGTGCGAACCAGTCTGTCCCCCAAAGCGGAGTTTCGCGATGGCGGCGCCCTGGAGTCTTTCGGAGTTTCGTCAATCGGTATCGTGTTTTTAGGTCACGAGGGGTTAAATAGGCGAAGAGGCGGCGTGAGGGGGTGCCAGAGGTGGGCTCCCCACACTGGGTGCGCCCCCTCCTTGGTCGCGCCGCCAGGTGGTGTGGGGCCCCCTGGCCCCTCTCCGCCCCCTTGTGTCCTGGTCCGTCTCGGTGAATTATGATGTTTGGTCTTCGTTTGTGAATTAGAATATTGCCGAATAGCTTTTGGAACCAAAAAACAACGAGAGCTGGCGCCGGCATCTTGTTAATAGGTTAGTGCCGGAAAATGCATAATAATGATGTAAAGTATGTATAAAACATGTGAGTATTGTCATAAAAGTAGCATGGAACATAAGAAATTATAGATACGTTGGAGACGTATCAGGGTCCGGTGCATCCATGCTAATCAGGATTCGATTCGAAGATGAGACAATGACCCAGACCCTTTATGTAATTGTAACTCCACCGTTGATAATGAAGCTCTAGGTCCTTCGGGCCTCTCTTGTTCAAATTTTTTTTTTTTGCAAAGGACTAGTATGCATGGTGGTGTGACTAATTCACGGTCGAATGAGAACTTACTCATGACTTGCGCGAACAATGAAGCAAATCTAGGGATCCGAAGTATTTTTCTTAGTTACAAACCACACGAAAACTCTCAATAGTAATTTAACTTGCAACTTATAGGTGCATGAATTGCGTTGCAATCAGAGGATGACTTAACTGGGCAATGACTTAGTTCTCAACTAGCTGAGAGTTAGAAAAACCAATGCAACATTCTTTTTGAAACCATACTACCCTCTGAAGTATTAGTATCGTTTCACCAACAAGTATTATGGATCAAAAAGAGTACTAACTGGTTTCACATTTTATAGAACATATAATTCCCGACAACATGGACAGGGACACTGCTGGCACCAAACTCAACTAACCAAAACGACCACGAGTCGCAAATCGTACTCTCACAAAAAAGATCAAGCCACGTCTGAAAATCTAGATTACTCCATGACCCACCCCAAGTATTTCCGCCGAAAGAAACCACTTGACGGAAAAGAAAGGAAGGCGCTGGATCGCCGACACATGCTCGCTCGACCCATGCATCGACCGACGTGGTGCATGCACGGCATCTTCCTCCTCGCTGTCGCCTGCCCGCCCGTGAGCTAGGCAACAAGCCCCGCGCGCTCACGGGCGGGATACAACCAAAAACGCCCGATCTCCCCGTTTCTCTCTCTAAATCAGCGCCTACAGCCTACTGCAGCCGCAACTACAGTCGCCGTCGCTCCAGCCAATGCGCCGCTCTCCCTAGATCTTATCCCGCCCAGAGCGACGAGCGCGCAGTATAAGTTTGCGGCAGGTCTGCCGTCTCGATCGACGGGAGGGAGATCGAGGAGGAATTTAGCCTGTTATAGAGAGCACATGGCACGCGGCAGCTCTGGGCGGCGGCCACATTCGCGTCTGCTCGCGGCGGTGGCTGGGCTGCTCCTGGTCGCCAGCGCCGCCGTCGCGCCGCGCTCCTCGGCGCTCAACGTCGGCCTCCAGTCCGCCGACACCGACGGCGACGGCGTGGTAAGTGGCCGAGCTAGCTCGCGCCTGCATTTCGTGTGCGCATCTGCTCTTGTATCAGTTGATTAGCAGTCAGCTGACCGTGCTTTGTGGATTGACTCTCGGCGGGCGCAGAGCAAGCAGCAAGCGTGCAGCCGTACGTGCGAGTCCGACCATTGCACGAGTACGTCGTCCATTATCTAACTTCTTCGTCTTCGTCTGTTCAATGCGTGTGGCTCACACCGAAGTGTACGTAATCTTTGGATACGCAGCGGCGCCGTTCCTGCGGTACGGCAAGTACTGCGGCATCCTCTACAGCGGCTGCCCCGGCGAGCGCCCCTGCGACCCGCTCGACGCCTGCTGCATGCGCCACGACTACTGCGTCCAGGCCAAGAGTACGTCGCCGGCCGCGATCCATCAGTCCGGCCATGAGCTACGTTTGATGATCTGATCCGTGTCTTGGTTTCATTCCAGATGATTACCTGAGCACGCAGTGCAACGAGAGCCTGCTGGAGTGCCTGGCGGAGCTGCGGGAGGGCGGGGGCACCTTCGAGGGCAACAAGTGCATGATCGACGAGGTCATCGACGTCATCACCGTCGTCATCGAGGCCGCCGTCGTCGCCGGCAGGGTACTCCACAAGCCCTAGCTAGCGCACCGTCGTCGGCGTACGGCGGAGCTCTACCACCGAGATCGATGGCGATTGGACGTGTAACAGCTTGCGCGGTAGGTGGGTGGTACACGCTTTGCTTGCTTGGTCTGTGTCACGGCCGGCCGGCGTGTTGTGTGGCCATGGCCCTCCGGTCGCGTCGATCGCCTCAACTACGACGTACCCGCGGTCACATGCATTGTTGTGTGATGCTTAGCTAAGATCGACCGTCCCTAAACTGGCTTACCATAAGTATGTACATGGAGATGAGCACAGTATAATCTGCTTGACTTTTACTTGGTTTGGGTCGTTTTTGCCTTAAAGATCGTCTGCATCTGGTACGTGTCATATACTAACTTTAATAAAAATGAGAAAATTAATTTGAAAGAACTTTTTTGGAAGCTCCATTGTGAAATTCAGACCTAACCATTCAAGGAGAAGCAGCGGGAACAACGAAACCTATGATTGATAGGATTTTAATGAAAATAATTCTAATACTTCATCGGATGGGATGGCGGAGGAAACCAAAAATGTTTTATCTGGTATGGTCTTAAATTAACAAATTAAGACATGAAAGAGTAAATATTCGCCCGTGAAACCCTTATTGAATCAGAATTTAAAATAAGTGTCAAAAGTATCTAGATACTGATATATATTGGCGTATTTTAGTACTATAATATAGATATATCCCAGGTCAAAAAATAATATAGATATATAATTATCTAGAGAAAACTGAGACCTACTTTGAGAGGGAGGAAGTATTATGATCATTATGTTTTTGTTGAGACGATCGATCCTAGCTAGACACACTGTCGTTACTACATAGTATAAGTTTGAAGAAATCTTACAAGTCTACGTGGATTCAATGGCATCCACGCGATGGCATTGGCGTTCAGCCTCGCCATCACATCGAGGGATGCGCGTCCACCCCTCGTGTTTGACCCACGGCGAGGAGGGCTAATCCGTTCGAATGCGGTTGCCATGGGATTGCTCGCAGGAGGGGTGAGGATTGCAGCGGAGGGCTCGGGGATTGAAACTTTTGATCGCCCTCCAACCCGATTGCGTAGCGGAGGGGCGGACCGTTTTCGGGTGCCGTACATAAGAGCATCCCCACTCGTTGGCGCTCCCCACGCCCAAATTCGGCGAATTTTTCGTCCGGATTGGAGGAAGATTTGGCGTGGGGAGTAGTAGTTTCCCGCGCCGGCGAAGTCGGAGGCGAATTTGAAAAACGGAAACTTGACAAACTACGGCTAAAAACGGGTGAATATAGACTAAATTTAATGATATTTATCATATAACGGGCGGAGTTCATACATAGAGGCCGAATTCGACTATATTTCGAATTCGGCTAGGGGAATTCAAATGCTAATTCTAAAACACGGCGATCTACATGCCTAAATGGCGGTAGAACACCGTGTAGTCGCCGTCGTCGTCGTCGGAGCCGTCGTCCTTCGGCTGCGCGGCCTGGCTGCTTGCCCACGGCGTCTCCCCACCACCCCGGGGATGGCTTGTACATGTCGTCGTCGGAGGACTCGAGGTCGACGACGGGGACAACGACGCCGGAAGGAGGTGTCGCGGGACGGCGCGCGCATCGTCGTTGCGGTGTGGCGCGCGGGCGCGCGGGCGGCGCGTTGGTGTGCGCGGCCGGTCCGGCGGCAGCTGGCTGCGCTCCTCCTCGCGCTCGATCGCGCTGGCCCATTCCGGCGCGGCGTCCTCCTCGCCTTCTCCTCCTCCGGTCCTCCGACACGGCGATCGCCTCGCCATCGCGGCGTCCTCGCGCGCCGCCTCCTCCTCGGCGAGCCGGAGTGCGGCGGCCTCTTTCTTCGTCCTCTTCCGGCCGCTGCGGCGCGGAGGCGGTCGCGGATGACGAGCGCCGCGGCTGCGCCCTCGTCGGCGGAGACGCCGGCTCCTTCTTGACGCGCACCGGCGTCGAAGGCGACGTCGCCTCCTTCTTCACCGGCGCCAAGGATGACCTCGCGCCGATCCGAAGACGACGAGCCGGCAGCCATGCGCCGTGGCTGCCGACGTTCGGCGGCGGCTCGCCGACGCCCTCGATGGAGCGGGCATCGTCGCACCGGGAAGTTGCCGCCTTGGATGTGCTCGATGACGGCCTCGAGGTTCCGGCCCGCGCGCTCCACCAACGTTTGCGGCCCGCCGAGTTGTTGCGCGGAGGCGGAGGCGGCGGGCCGTCGGCGAGCTCCCGCTCCCACCGGCGCAGGAAATACGAGTTCCACGCCGTGTAGTTGTCGGGGTGGTGGCGTGGCTCGGCGCGTTCCTCGTCCGTCATTTTCATCCGCGCCTCCTCGATCTCGATGTCGAGGAGGTCGCCCGAGGCGGCGGCGGATTGGCACGCCGCCACGGCTCGGCCGCCACCCGCCGCCGGGCGGCCTCGTGTCCGCGGCAGGGGTACCCTGGTGGAGGAGGTGCCCTCCCACGCGCGGAGCGAGCGGCGGGGAAGCCGTTGTTGGCTGCGCCGTCGTCGTCGGAGAACGCCATCGTCGGAGATGTAGAGGGAGAGTGGAGGGAGAGTGGATCACGGGGTACACCTCGCGGCGAGCGGAGCGGCGTATATATGTGCGGCGGCGCGGGGGATTAAAATGCCGCGTGGAGTGCGACGCGTCCGCGGCGAGCTGACCGGCGGCAGCCTTTAGTGCGCGCGGAAGACGATGCGTGCGCGGAAGACGACGACATTAACTCGCCGCGTGGACGGCGACGGACCGGCGCGAGGCTTTACGCGCGGAAGACGATGCGATGAGGACGACGATCGGTTTCTCTCGCCGACAAGTTGGGGCCACCGACGCGCGGGAAGGTTCCTCGGTATTTCCGCGCTTTCGTTCGTCCGGAGTCCCAGGCGCTCCGGGCGGGGATGGCGTGGGATCGCGGATGAAATTAGGCCCAAATCCGGACGAAAGCGAGGGGGCCGATTTACGCCGTCCGGATGTAAAAAACGCTCGCCGGGGACCTGTTCGGGGGGACGAGTGGAGATGCTCTAAAGTTCTCCAGGCTAGGCTGTTTTAGGGGATCTGTTTGGGATCCGAAATAGCCCAAAACCGGAAATGGCCGAACCTGGTTCCACACCGTTCTCCAAAACCGCCCAAAACCAGAAAATGGCCCGACTTTCCCGGCTCCGAATCGTTTTATGGCAATCAATCTACATAATCTGTCGTCTGAGATATGTACAGGACAAAAGGCAACATGTACTTTGCCTGATTGCAAGGCACTTGGATTATATAAATGTTGATATGATGGTGATGCGTTTTGGACTGTACGGCTGTCGGATCGATCTGCATAACGTGACTAATTTTGTACTCCATGTGGCCCGTGCCTAAGCTCACGGGATAACAGACTCGCTCGCAGGCCATTGCTGATATCCAAAACAGATACGGTATCTCGCAGCAAAGAGGAAACAAAACTGATAAAGGCTTTTTTTAGATACAGTATATACGCAGACACTTACATACACACGTATACACTTACCCCTATAAACGTGTATATGCACAGCCTAACTCTATGAGCACCTCCGAAAGGCTTTGAGGTTACATACACACACGTACACTCACCCCTATAAACGCGTACACGCACACCCTACCGCTATGAGCACCTCCGGAAGGCTCTAAGGCAGTGGATTGAATCTTGAAATTGACGAAGTCGCCACAAACACCTTGCTGTAGATCGAGGCTTCTTTGATTCATAAGATAGAAAAATCATATGAATATGATAATCATAGGATTGAAATGTCATGCAAAAGATACAGTGTGTTTGATTGCAGCATAGGAATTTTTGTTGCCGGATCTAATGTTTTTTTATAAGATTTCCACCACAAGATTTCTATATGTTACTTTGAATGAAACAACTTATGTAGAAAATTTTCCTGTAGAATCTAAACCCTATAAATCAAAGGGGGCCTGAGAAAGAAACTGGATACACTTTCAGTCTCGAATGAATAGTACACTGTGAGCTATGACAAGTGAGCTAGTAAAGCATGGCTACCTTCATTTGGTGCACAGTAGATCCATATCATGGCAACATAGTAGCACGAGTATTTACAATGTTCGCATGTGAAAGAAAGTAACGAAAACAAGCATTGCCCCGCAGCGTTCCCAAGTTTAACTGCACCGATGATAAGCAACTGGCACCACCAATGGGAACTGCTATCTGGAGATCTGTCGTTTATTAGTAATAACTGGCTGAACTAAGACACATAAAGAGGTTCAGGAGCAGTTGTCCTCTGTATCCTGCAAAACACACATAAAAGAAGTTGTCAAAATCATGAGTAAAATCAACAAGTCTGTACAGAAATCACCGGATATTTCCATTATGTTGGCATATGGTGCGGCATATGCTTCGCTAGCGCAAACATACTCCCAATTCTAATACGAGAGTACTATTTCAATAGACACCCATAAAATAACCTATAGTATAACTAACCTAACTAAACAAATAGCAATATTGCTAACCTAACATGAGCATGTTGCCTTGTCTAGATTAATTATTAGGCAGGTGAAATGGATAGTGTTCCCAATAGACAAAGACAACTATGCTGTCTAAAATCAGCAGCTTGCTTTGAGGAGGAAACAAGTGCTTGCCACATTCAGTGCAAGCTAGGGTTTGTTTTGCAGTCCTTCTAGTTCTGACGGTTAATTATGTGATAACATATTGAGTAAATAAAAACTAAAAATACAAACTGAAATTGAATCATTGTCATGTCGTCAAGAACTTACCAGTTGTCCTTGGACCATTTACATCCTTCCATATCAACTACATGTAAGCTCAGTGCATGTCTTGACACTGGAGAATTGTTCTCAAAGCTGTAAAAGAAAGCTAAAGCATGTTAGTAAAATGTAAGAGAGAAAAATGCAACGAGGAAACAGATGTGGTATATAGAGGAAATTCACCTCTGATGTACAAGATCGCCGTGAATGACAACAAAGTCACCTGATTTTACTTCCAGTGGTACAAACTCTTTCTGATCATAAAGCGGGGAGGCACGATCAAAATGAGTACCATTTTCATCTCTGATCATTCGCCTTTGCAGACCATCTGGTTCAGAACATTGCAAATCAAATTAAGTTAGATTGTCTGATAACAAAAGAACTGTTTGCATTAGATAATTTGGTAAAATAATATACTTTTATGTGACCCGGGGATTGCCCATAGGCAACCATTGGTTATTGTCGCATCTTGAAGTGCAAGCCACAATCCTGTGCAGGATAGAGGCTCTGTATAAAGGAACGTATTATCCTGGTGCGGCACCACCTCGCCACCAATGCCTGGTTGCTGAAATGCAAAGAAAATAAAGTAACTCAATAATAAATAATAAAACATGCATATCATACAAACAACAAACTAGGGTCTCTATAAGGTACCTTAAAGATGTACATAGATTGAATAACTGCAGGTCTCTTGTACCCTAAAGAAGAGAACAGGCTAGAAACATTCTCCGAGAAAGCAAACTTCTTGAACACAGGGTCATGTTCATGTAATGCTGCACAATATACAACATGGTGAAGGTACCTCAAAAGAGAAAAAATCATTCCATCATCAAAATATGCAAGCATATAAACATGATAAGCCACCAATATTGGAGAACTTTGGCTCATGTTAATTAGAGAATATCAACTAAGACGAAAAATTAGCTCTAGATTCAAAAAGTTCTGGACCACACGCACGTCTGGCCTAACTCCAGATTAATGGAATTGAAAACAGCTGACATAATGCAAATTCGATCTTCAAATATCATTTTCCAAATAAGAACGATGTCGTCCACTGATATGCAACATGATGGTGTTTAAAACTATCACCACCAGAACTTCTAAATCATATGCAACTTCTTTTCTGATATATAATCAATTTAGCGCTTTATAGTGCATCAGTAATGGCATTGTTGTTTTGCATACATATCATCTTAGTAGACAAATTAGACTATATATAATACATGACAACAAGATTTTGAGCCATGCAACAGAAGCAGTCAAAGTATATATCATAAGAACCAATCGATCATATATTTTGGAAGACAAGCAAGTAAAATAATTTCTCTCTGAATTTGATTGCACCATCAGCATACTAACCATGTCCAACTTTATTAATTGAAAGCTCCTTTGGCTGTCTCAAGCATCCATCGTCTCCAAATGCCTTCTCTGTTGCCACCGAAACAGCAAAGTGATCAGTGAGAAATCAGCATCAAGAGCTAGGATGTAAAGCAAGAACACAACTAGCAGCACAGTTCACCAGATGTAAGTCTGTAACTTATATCTTCTTCTTTCAAACAAATAACCTACCAGTTCATGATTCAAGGAGCATAACTAAAGAAGGCTACTGACTCGTTATTTCTAATTGACAAGGGTAACTCATTCCAACAGGTCCAGGATGATAGAAATCACATACCCTCGAAGAAGAAAGATATATTCTCCGCGCTCTTAAAGAAGTAGTCATCCTTCAACTGCCGCTGCATAGGAAACCAATATTATTCAGGAAATGAAAATTTAAATCGTGCTGGATGTGAGGCAAGAAATCGAATCTGGCAAATGAAAACTGAAGAGCGGTGCTCTGGGGAACAGGACAAGGCAGTATGACATAGGCCTACAAAGTTTTTTTTTTTTTTTGAAACGAAGGCAAAAGCTTTGCCTTATCCATTAATTAAGAAGAAGATGCCCAGTTAATTGCGGAAAACCGGGCGAAAACCGATACAACCCCACGTCCACATAGGCATCATGATAACCTCTCAACACACGTACGCAACCCTGACACACGAACAACACAACAGAGCTTGAGAAACATGCACAAAAGACAACATGCGACACCAACACCACATAACGACACCAACACCACATAACGATTCAAACGGTGAGGACGAGAAATCAAAGATCATTCATCAAGCACCCGAAAGCGCCTCTCCTATGGTGCCACACTTCTTGTCTTTGCGTCTCAATGGCTTCTCCTTCCGGATGCCCGTCCTAGGGCAATCACCCACCTTCTTTCTTTTTCCCTTGATTGTCATTCCCGTTAAGACACAAGCAATCGCCTTCCCAATTCCAGGATTAGCAGACTCCAAACTGCTGAGAATGTCGCAAAGCTCTTTTGCGAAGAGAGCATCGGGATTAAGTGTTAGCGGGGGTGGAATAGGTGCGGAAACCACATCCAAATGCTCAGACGAGCTCAAGGTCGCCGAGGAATCCATCTTCATATGCTTCACTGACAGAGGCGAAACAGAGCTCACACAAAGCTCTCGAAGCTCAGGCATGATCTGTAGCACCGGAGTCACCACCGCAGCGATAGCCTCATCCTCAGTGGTAGCCGGAGCAGAGGCCAAGGCGGATAAGGACGAGGAATTGCCCCCAACACGAGGAGAGAAACATCCATAGATATCTGCATCCCTATCCTCCATTGAGTCAACACCGACCTCACCAGGTGGACATGATGTAGGAGTGGTCTTCAGCATAGCCGGTAGAAGAGAGAGCTTGCTCAAAGCAGCTTCCGCCCGCTCCAGAAACAGCTCAACCCGCGCCAGGCACGCTTGTAGTTGCTCAACTTGAGCAGCCAAAGCGGATTGTGATGCCACCTCAGACGAGGGAACCGAGTTAACAGGAGCAGAAACAACCGATGCCCAAGAACCAAAATGGACCGCCTTGGAGGAGGGTGTAGATTCTGCCGGAGCCATACAAGAAGCTGGAGCATGACAGCGCACGGCGCCGAGGCTAGACACTGGCGGCATAGCAAGGCATGCCAACGAGCTGAGAGGGCGCCAGGGGTTGCGGCATACACGCGCACGGTGGCCATTCTTCAAACATCGGGAACATCGGAGAGGATCATTGCAGATAGCCGCACGGTGTCCATAAACAAGACATCTGCAACACCGACCGGAGAGCCAAGCTGGGATGGGACGATGGGGCAATGCCAGGGATGGTGACGCTGGGCGGCGCAAACCACGCCGGGGCAACACCTCTTGCCAACCACCGCTCTCCTCTGCCTCACGCCCCATGCACGGCGGCTGAGCGGAGATGGACGAGCTTCTGGAAGCCTGCGGTGTCATCGGGGCAACCTCCTCTGCATCGACCTCATCGTCTTCTTGCTTGTCCGCGGCCGCGGCCACGGCCACCGCTGGCACGTCGTGAGAGCTCGGCGGCGCAGCCACTAACACATGCGCGAGGCATGGACGGGCGTGAGGGTGAGACATCTGCCCCTGAATGGCCGGATCAGACCTGCGCTTGGCCAGCAACGCAGCTGCAAGCGTAGCTGTGGCTGTCGGAGCGCAGGCAGCAGGCGCAGCTGGCGGCTGCCGGCACGCTCGGCCAGTCGCGGCACCTGCAGCGGAGGTCTCACGGAGGAGGTCCGGGCGACGGCGGCGGCGCGCACGCACCGGCCGCGAGCGGGGTCTCGAGAGCCCCATTCACCGCATCGAGGCACCACAGAGCAAGCTAGGCGGGGGAGAAAGGAGCTCGGCAGCCCCGTCTCCGCGAGCGGACGCGCTGGACTGCAGGGTGGAAGGAGAGAGCTTGCGAAGGAGAACCCGGATCTGGTTGCGGTGGGAGAGGAGCTGGCCGGAGCAGAGAGATCAGGGCGCCGGCGGCCGGGCGCACACCTGACGGCGAGCTGGGTCGCGAGACATGTCTAGCCCCAAAATTGGTCGATTTGGGAGACTTGCAATCCAAGGCGCATAGGCCTACAAAGTAAGTTGTTCGGCAAAAGGAACAATGAACAGTACGAGTAACCCTCTGAACAAAGAGGGCAGGTTCGAGATGGATAGCCTCTCTCTCATCTGAACATGCATCATCCTTGGTGTATTCAGGAAATGCAGATTAAAATCGTGCTAGATGTGAAGCAAGAAATCAAATCTAGCAAACGAAAACCGAAGAGCAGTGCTCTGGGGAACTGTACAAGGCAGTATGACACAGGCCTACAAAGTAAGTTATTCGGCAAAAGGAACAATGAACAGTACGAATAACCCTCCGACCAAACAGGGCAGGCTCAAGATGGTTAGCCTTTCTCTCATCTGCACATACATGGTCCTTGGTGGAGAAGACGCTGGAGTTAGCCCCGTCGTAACCCTCGACGAGCTCGGACATGCGGTCCCGCATCGCCCGCACCTCCTCCGCGCTCGAGAACGACTCCAGCACCAGGTACCCTGGGAGCCCACGCACGATTCGAATTAGGGCTTCCACTGATAATTTTCAGAACTGGGGGGATTCGCCGCCGGTTGCTGAGAGGCGGAGAGGTTGAGGGGACGAGGTGGGACGGCGGCGTGCTTACCGTTGGCATCGAAGAAGCTGAGCTGGTCGGCGGTGAGGCTACCGGCCGGCGGCATGGCGGCGGCGGAGGGCGGAACAGGGGATGGGATCTCTGGATTGAACAGTGGAGCAGATGGCACGGAACTGCTTTGCAATCACGGTTTCGTTTTGTTTTCTGTGTAGCAGTCTCGTGGTTCCGGAAGCCACCGGGAACGGGAAGACGCACGCACGCCTGGTTAGTAGGCGGCACGAGATTGCTGTGTGCCGCCCCGGGCGGTATAGAGACCTCCCACCCTTGAACAGCTTTCTTTTAGATCCCAGCTGAACGGCTGAGACAAGTAAATGGTAGTCACAACGTATAATCTAGCAGCATTACAGATGCATACATAAAAAAAGAATTATATAAAAAAAGTCCCGCTACATCGATCTATTCCTAGAAACAACAGTACTAACACAACCAAGACAGCACCAGAAGTACAGCTTCCCCAAAAGCAACGCCTCCAAGAAGAAAACTCCAAGAAATTCATGAGATGTAAGAGCCTCTGCACAGATCCAGTAATCTGGAAAAACCACCGAAACCAAGCAAGCTAAATTTTGATCTGTAGTAAGACATGATCTGTACTTATAATGATCTTTACTAAGCACTAGAATTTTTTTTGAAGTTATTGTGTTGTTAGCATGAATGAAAAAATTACGGGAAAATGAACTAATGACAAACCGACATGTTTTCTTTGAATCACGGTGGTGCAACTGTAATCATTATAAGCCGCTATAACCTAGATGTATTTTGCTAACACCTTTTTCAATCATGTAGGGAACTCATAAATGCTCACATGCCGATTATAAACTGATCAGATCACTGACACGCGATCAGAGAGCGTTCATAATAGTTGCTGACCTGGGGCACCTGCTGAAGACACAACTAGTGAACATCCGGTGCCACATGTGTCGATGCCTTGCAAGTACTTACGACATAAACACTAAAGCATTTATCATCAAAGATAGCAAATATGTTAGAATTTCAGGGCAGACCCATAAGATTCTCTACGTCCTGCAGTCACTGTTCAAAAACTAGGCCGATTCAATGATTACTAGGCCGATTAATCGCTACTAGGAGCCTGACCGTGTCGATTACCATTAATCTCTTGTGTTAATCCTTTAGCCCGATTAATTGTACCGAAAGTCCGATTACTAGGTATGTTCCCGATTAACTACGGCACTTGGTCAAAAAAGTTATAAACTTTTCAATGCATATAACTAGTACAGGCGCTACCCCTCCCCAATAAAGTAGGTTTTGCAAAGCTCCCGCTTGATTGCAGCCTCCAACAGCCCGAATTCCGATGTCGCCGACTAGTTTCTTGCCCTCCCAGACCAGTTACTCTTAGTTGCCTAGATACAGTAGCTCGACCACCTTGAGTAGCTCGTGCAGGAGCTCAAGGGCGTCTTCGATAGGTTAGGTGGTTGAGGTGTAAGAGGGGTCGTACCCTAGGTAGGTGGTTGGAGAAGATAAACTTCAGAGGTGAGAGGATAAGAAGTGGAAGGAAGAAATGCGGCATCGACTAGTGGATCCTGATTCACTCGTGACCTTGAAAGGCCACAGAGGAGAAGCATACATGTTTTTCTAGGATTTTAGGGTCTAGAGAAGTAGGGCCAGACATATAGAGGCTCATATACTATTATTTTTCTTATATAAACTGTTTTTTACGTGCTAATTTGTGTAGGTTACACCGATTAATAGCCGACCGACTAAATCAGTTAATCGTCCAAATTCCGATTAATCGCTACTCCCAAGCCGATCGAGCAGTTAACGATTACCGATTTCCTTACCATTGCCTGCAGTGAAATTCTAACATGTTTGTCATCTTTGATGATAAATGTTTTACATTTATGTCGTAAGTACTTGCAAGGCATCGACACATGTGGCGCCGGATGTTCACTAGTTGTGTCTTCAGTAGGTGCCCCAGGTCAGCAGCTATTATAAACGCTCTCTGATCGCGTGTCAGTGATTTGATCAGTTTATAATAGGCATGTTGTGAGATTTCTAAGTTCCCTACATGATTGAAAAAGGTGTTAGCAAAATACATCTAGGTTCTAGCAGCTTATAATGATTACAGTTACACCACCGTACTTCAAAGAAAACATGTTGGTTTGTTATTAGTTCATTTTCCCGTA